>CM075503.1:23572500-24172500 GCA_037950675.1 Hypophthalmichthys molitrix
GTAAAAATAAAGCCAATTAGCTCCAGACGGCAAAGGCCACATTTTCACACTGGCTATTAATGTCAAATGATCGATTTCGAATAATTGCACAAAACACAGGCTTATTGGAAAAACGTGCCTCTGCCTACATGTTTGCAAAACTCAAAACAAATACATACAAATCACTGCAGTTTCCAGATTAAATTAAATCTAGAGTAGGGTTGTCAAAAGTACCATTGTTGAGTGGATTCGTAAATGCCTCTGATCGGCCACTGTGTTCACACGCTCAACAGATATGTCTGCGATTGGCTACAATGATCATCGCTTCAAAAACATGTTGCAAATAGACATCTTTGACACTCTTCACTGAGCGCTTACACAGATACACAGGGGAGTTTATTAGTGGATCCCTAATATAGCCTGCTTTCAAATGCTCCCGTGTGTATCTGTGTAAGCGCTCGGTGAAGAGCGTCAATTCACATTTTTGAAGCGATGATCATTGTAGCCAATCTCAGACATATCTGTTGAGCACGTGAACACAATGGCCAATCAGTGGTGTTTAAGAACAGCACTCAAAATGCTAGTGAGAAATGCTTGTATCGTCACATTTTGTTTTAAATTTCAGTACCGATTTGGTATGAGTACATTTGACATCCCTACTCTAGAGGCAGTAAAACAACAAAAACTTTTATTCCTTTTCACACTAAATGATTACAAGGGCAGATAATTGATTAATAAAGACTAATTTTCACACGGGTCCTTGCACAATACTATATTATGACCTCAAAACGCTTTTACCAAAGTGCATAAAAAACAAATTATTTTTGATGTTTGTATCACATAACCAGCACCATGTATGGCTTTTCTGACAGCAAACTTGCTCGGTACCTCACCCGGTACAGCATTATACTTGCGGAGAACTTGGATTCGAGTCAATAAAAGAGCTCCTTCTAGAAGCAAGCTAAAATGGCGCGGTTTCTTCAGCTTTTCAGTGTTTTACACTATCAGGGATGTTTAGGGTTTAGTACAGGTGGTACGTTATTTTCAAACACATTAGAGTGTTAAACTTTTAGCACTACTCAACAGACATTTCATTTCCAAACTGCTGTGATACGTACAACAACCAATGATTAATGTTCATCTGTTTCAGATAAAACTGAACATACTTTTAGCACCACTTACTGGACATTTCACTTTGTGTCGTGAAATGCGCAAGAGGCAACATAATATCATTTTTTCATAATGCCGCCACAGGCATGGTTTTACAATGAGCCCTGGTAGAATGCACCCATAAACGGCACGTAAGAACAAAGCAAATTGTGATTGTCTGTGTAATACTATGTCCCAATCCAAGGGTCCCCTTAGAGTTATTCATGTCTTTGAAAACCCAAATAGGAGTTAATGAAAATGATAAAATTGACAGCCAAACAGCTGCTGTAGGAGAAATGTTGCTTAGTCACACACTTCCTCTCGGGAGGTGAGAAAACAATTAAAAAGCTGCAAAACTTGTGAGCGAACTGCTGAACTTTTACAGATTCTTTTATCTTTCAAAATCATCTTGATTTTAAGGTTGCTGTGAATTGGTGTAAGAATTGTCTGTGAGTGTGAGATAACTTTGTTCCTGTTGTAGGGAGTAGGGCTGCAACAACTATTCGATAAAATCGATAATGAAAATCATCGACAACGATTCTCATTATCGATTAGTCGGGTCTGCCCACCGTGCACTTAAAACTTCTGCCAGTCGTGTCAAATTACAGCACTGAATAACGCATTTCTATGAACAAAAATGCATCTAAAAATAGTGAAGGAAACAGAGTGAGCAGCTGCGGGAAAGATGCATGATCAAAGCTGATCAAAACATGAGAATTCTTTATTTTAAGCTTCAAGCTAATGCATTAGCGTAATAGCTTGCCCTGTCAGGCGCTTTGACAGATGCATGTGCGTCCTCAGCACAAAAATGTTCATTCTACGGCTATATCCTTATCTATTTCCATTTTGCATAAAGGCTCATCCTGACAGTCTGCGTTAAATGTGAAACTTTACTGAGTGAGCGCCGGCGCGCGCACCTGCGTCAGACAGATGGAACGCAGGAGAGAGGGAGACAATTATATTCAGCGCAAAAATATTCATTTTGCTGACATATCTGTTGTTTAAAGTTAAATTTAGATTTAAAAATCAACATGTCATTTAAGTATTTTATGAGAGTAGTAACTGTAAAGGGATAACAACAATTGAATATAAATGTAATGGTTAATCCACCAGTATGTGTAAGCTTTTTAGTTACAGCAGTATTTCTAAAGCTACAATATATTTATTGTTGTTATCAATGAATTTTTGATTTTACTGTTTTACAAGAAAGGCAGGAAAAAGTAAAACACTTCATAGTAGTTGTTTTTTTTTTTTTTCAGATGCCCAATTACAGTCAATAACAACAGAGACTAATTTTTTTTTGGATATTAGTGTGAATATTATTTAGAAATTTAATTTTGTTATTTTCCTTATAAATGGCAATACCATTTTTAGCTTTAAACAAGTTTTTGATAGAATCCTAAAATATTTGTGTTCTCCCTTTATTATGACAGGTAGTCTAATAAATTAAGCACTGTATGTTTTCATAGCATTCAGTTGGCACATTTGTTTGAAGTACATTGGGCAGGATGTGCAATAGTGTGTTTTTTGTCAATAAAATAAAAAGAAATAAAATTAGGATTTTTATCCGATTAATCGAAAAAATAATCAAAATATCAAAATAATTGTTAGTTGGAGCCCTAGTAGGGAGGTTCCCAACAACAAATACATTGTTATGCATGACTTGATCTCCGCTGCAATATTAGGCAAAAATCAATGAATCTATCAATGAATCTATCTATCCATCCATCCATCCATCCATCCATCATGCACCTCTCAAAAAATGTCATGCACCGCTTTGACCTCCACAAAAGCATTGCATTGCATAAAATACAAATTTTTATTAACAATAATGTTTTTAACAGTTTCACTTCATAGTTTCACAATGATAATTACCCTGATATACATAGACAAAATCCTAAAAAAACAACAACAACACAGACATAATAGAAGCACGTGTCTGTATAAACAGCCCCTAAGATATTACACCAGCCAGACAAATCCACAGAGAATACTATTTTCTACAACATGACCACTGACCTAAAAAGCAACACGCTACCACAGCAAGTCTCCAAAGAGCTCGGTGTGATCACAGTATCTGGCAAGAAATGACAGAGGAACGTTCTGCTGCGTTCCTGATGAGCCTTTTCTATCCGAAAGATAAATGCCCCAGACACCAGGGTTTTTTCCCTCACTGCCTCTAAACAAGCATCTAATGACGTTGTAAAAAACACCTCTGCTTGCATCATGTACCGCAATCGTTCAGCTCTGTCTTGGAATGACGTAAGGCCGGTTCATACCACCACTCACGACCCCTGCTAGACTACTCTACAACACCGATTAAGAAACGGGAGGCCAATGAGTAAAGTCAAGGACTTGAATGTGATGATCCATAATGAATAACAAATGTATGAGGAATGCAGCAGGTTCATGGCCATGTCAGCTATTAAGATTACGCAAGTGGAATTAAACGCTGGTTTTAAGATCCCTGACCTTGGTGGCAGATTAGAGGGAGGGACCAATAAAAATCAGACTTGTGCTGTGTCATTTTGAGTTTGTGGACAGCTTTAGTCCTACACGTACACACACGTGCACATATTCTCAAACAACTGTCACAGTTGAAGGTCATGCCTATCCCTCACCTTGCCCTGTGCCATTAAAGACACACAAAAACACAAGCACACAATATATTATGAATTCAGACAGCAATTACCTCAAGGTGTAGTACTGCATGATACTGCAAGACACGCATAACAACAGCAGAGAATACTGGAGGCATTTGCTGTATACTAAAGGTTAAAAGGTCATTTTGATGAGCGTTAACTGTGTCCACTGCATAGCATACTGTTTTTCCAGCAAGAGAAAATAAATATCTTATTTTTAATAATAATAATAAAAAACTCAAGTGTCCTTCAGCTTTAGAAATGCAATAAATAAATAAATAATTATTATGCCAAAGTGGATAGATAGATAGATAGATAGATAGATAGATAGATAGATAGATAGATATGATGGATGGATGATGGATACACACAATATATTATGAATTCAGACATAGATGGATGGATGGATGGATGGAATGATACGACCAACAGAAAGACAGACAGCATAGATGATAGATAGATAGATACATAGATAGATACATAGAGAGACAGACGATGGATGGATGGAATGATATGACTGACAGAAAGACAGACAGCAGATAGATAGATAGATTTTTATATAGATGTTTTATCCTTGAATAACACTGACAAAAAGCACACATCAATTTCTATTCAAATATATATTCAAAGACAAACATAAAATGGCAGACAAATCTAAACATTCAAACAAGAAAATGTGTCATTTATTAAAGTTTATGGATTACTGAGTGCACCATCTGCATGAAATCTGCTAGGAAAACTTCAAAATTCTGAAGAAAATATGGTTTCCAGCTCTTACAGTGTGTGAAAGTTTCTTCCAAAATGGTTGCTCCACCTGAAACTAACAGAGGTAACTAACAGAGACTGGGAACTAACAGAGGTAACAATGAAACGAACAAAAGTCTCAATACTTTCTGAACACACATGAGGTGTGACACACAGATAAAGACTCACACGACTGCACGCAAACTCTTACACGAACATTCGCCAGAAATTTAAAAGCCAGACAAGCAGCGGGACTCTCCCTTTGAATGACCCATTGCTTTCCGTTCTCGGTGCCTTTCTGATGCAGATGAAGTCCTAATGGATTTTCCAGAAGCATTATTCCACCCGCTCCTGCGTTTTTCTTTGTGACAAAGGACAAAATGGTTTCTATCAGGCGACTGAGTAGACGGAGAACGACTTGGAGATCTTTGAAAGGCGTAAAGAGGTTGGTACGCGTCTTTGGATTTTGGGTCACATACAAGGTGCTGTTCAAAGTTGTATTAACACAGATGTATTCACATATACACACTACTTTGGTCACACGCTTCTTTTACATTTCCCAGACTCTTTTGGCAACATTTCTCAGCTCAGTGTAACAGCAAAACCCCGTCTGAACTTACCCAAACTTGAACAGATGTTCAATAAATGTCTAAACTCAGACTATGAAAGGGAAATTCATCATCTCTTTAAGCGACGTGACATGAAAAATACTTCATACAGGCCCTGCGCAAAATCACCAGCATGAAGGGTCACAAGCAAATTTTGTTTTGGATGCCGCAGTCAACCAGCTTCAACCTTTTTTCATTTACACATCTGGCAGATGCTTTTATAACAAAAAGTGACTTCGAGGTATACTTTTTATCAGTATATGCTAGTGCATGATCCACTGTTTATCACTAGGGCTGGGACAATACATTGATTCTTGATTCACAATACAATGAATCTGGATTGATCCTGATATTTATATATCAAATATGATTTGAAGCAACCTGATCACTTATTTAGTGTTCATGTAAGCACTATGTTCAGATTTGTTAATTGGAATGATTTCATTCCAGTTGAAACAAAAAGTGTCCATACTGTAAATGTAGCTAATGCTATCTAAATAAACAGGTAAATTCAGGGCTTTTATGGCAATCCTGATCCATCAGCTTAATGAGCTCGTAGCCTTTTTCAGTACACAGAGAGTGTGAATTCAAAGAAGCGCTTCCTCCTGGAACGGACGGTGGCAAGAACATCACAGTGACACGACTGGAGAGAAACAGATGTTCTGGGATGTAGGTACAAGGCAAATGTGACGCCCATGCACACCTGGCAGGATGAAGAAATACCACACTTGATGAAGATGAAACAAGATGGACGACGCCAACAAGAAAACTACAGAGCACCATTATTCAGAAAGTAAATGAGTATGTCAATGCTGTGTCCTTTAAATCAGTGATTCTCATATTCTTATACAAACATTTTGATTTTGCTTTCTTAAGAGTTTTTATTTTAATGATAATGCCAAATGATAACCAGTATGATTTAAAAAAAGAACACCTGATGAGGCTGTGAAGGTACACTAAAAAAAAGTTTGCAAAACACTGCTTTAACTCTCTATTGAGGTTGAGTGTCTAAGCACTGAAACATGGATGCGCATGCTGGGAAACCGTCAATGGAGTCCAAGGGTGGCAAACGGCCTATATATAGGAAGGCTGGAGAAACTTGCAGTGTTAGTTTTCAGCTTTGGTGGAAGGGTGTAAAAAAAAAAAAAAAAATGTGAGAGGGAGAGAGCAGGATGATCAATTGTTGAGAAGGATGAATGCACAGAGGAAAGAAAGGGTGAGAGAACAGAGAAGGAGAGAGAGGGAGATTATGACCCAAGAGTGACACCGAACCACTTACTTCCTCTTGGTTGATTTGCGGTCCACCGATAAAGCGACTGGAAAACAATTAATGTCGTCAATGAGCCAACAAATGAAGATATTAATTCAGAAAGACAGGAGCGAAGGGCAGCTGGCCTCCTCTGTTAGTTACGAGCACCTGAGGAGCACTGCCAGAGACGCCATTAGTATTCACCCTTTACGCACCCTTTGTGTCTGTCTGTCTGTCTCTACACCTGTTCTTTTTCTCTGCATGTGACTGATTTTCCAAATGAAACCGAATATGCATTGGGAAATAACGACAAGCAGCTGGTTTGCGATTATAAAAAATTCACTCTAAAAAAAAAAAGGTTAAAAACAACCCAAGTTGGGTTGAAAATGGACAACCCCAGCGATTGGGTTGTTTTAACCTAGCGGTTGGGGTAAATGTTTGCCAGACCTGTTTTTTTTAACTAAACTATTGTTTAAAAATGTCTGTATTGCTTACTTAAAATTAACCCAAAGTATGTTAAAAATTAACATTTATTAATAAGTTTAATAAATAATATTAAAGAAAAAACATTTATTAAATTGTTTATTAATAAATGTTCACCTTTTGATTATTATTATTGCCTCTAGTAATTATGTGTCTGATTTTTAATTTCCAACCTATTTTGGGTTCATTTTAATCCAGCCATATAGTAATTTTTAAACAACAGTTGGGTTAAATAAAACTGCCCAGCACGTTGGGCAAACATTTAACCCAACTGCTGGGTTAAAACAACCCAATCGCTGGGTTGTTTTGAGGCCTTAGTTATGGCAAAGCTGTTTCAGAGGAAAAAAAACAAAACAAAAACAAATTAAAACAAAACAATAGTTTTGCTTGTTTCTGTCCAAGGACATTTAATAAATGAATAAACTAATATAAAACTTCTTTTCATCTTCTACACACCGTCATGTCATTTCAAATGATTTCATGCCATCCAAGAAACACAAAAGATGATTATTCATTCTTTGCTATTCCATTCAAAAAAAAAAAAAGAATGATGGGAGATATAAAAAGCTCTAAAAGTGCTCTGTATCACATTATATTGTGCATTACATTACAATGTGAAAATTAATTTTTAAAACAAACTATTACAAACATTTTTTTTCATTAATAAAGCTAAAATACAGTATAACTATAGTATAAACATAAAATAAAACTTATAAAATTAGATATGTTGCCTTAACTGATATTAATTTATGTTTAATATTAACAAAAAAAAAAAAAAAAAAAAAAAAAAAATGAACCCAAAATTGCAATATTTAACAAAAAACAAAAAAACAAAATGATTAGGAATTAAACTAAAAAAGTAATAAATATAGCAATAGTAATTAAAGTATAATTAATAAGAACACTTATTATAAATGAAACATAAATATCATAATATTTCAATCATGACAACTCTCGGTAATGGATATGAAGTACAGGAACTTGCTACTGCCAATACATATGCCGATACGCTGCTGAGAGTAAGACATAGTGCTGCTGCACAAATAGCATATATCATTAACCCATAGCAGATCTATACAGGTGGAGCTGGGGAAGGTGGAGGGTTTTAGAGGAACTCTGAAGCACGCTGCAAACTGCTGTAGTGAATGTAACCAGCTGTTTAAATGTGTGAGCAACAAGCTCATTGGGTGCAGAAGTAAAATGGACCAATCGGCTTGGGCCAAGTAGTTAATGCTGTAATTATCATCAGCTTGCGTTAAGGAGCCATCAGCCTGCGCCATCTAGAGTTTCATGACTGAACTATATATACACTACCGGTCAAAAATTTGGAATCGGCAAGATCATAATATGCTGATTTGCTGCTCAAGAAACATTTATGATTATTATCAATGTTGAAAACAGTTGTGTACTTTTTTTTCAGGATTCCTTGATGAATAGAAAGTTCAAAAGAACTATTAATCAAAGAATCCTGAAAAAAAATATTGTACACAAATATGTTGTACAATTGTACACAATAAATGTTTCTTGAGCAGCAGATCAGCATATTAGAATGATTTCTGAAGGATCATGTGACACTGAAGTCTGGAGTAATGATGCTGAAAATTCAGCTTTGATCACAGGAATAAATTACTTTATAAAATATATTCAAACAGAAAACAGTTATTTTAAATTGTAATAATATTTCACAATATTACTGTTTTTACTGTATTTTTAATTAAATAAATGCAGCCTTGGTGAGCAGACGAAACTTCTTTTAAAAACATTAAAAATATTACCGATTCCAAACTTTTGACTGGTAGTGTATATATATATTCTCACCAGATTTTTGGTTCCCTCAAGTCTAAAATCCCCATTTAACCCCTATTTGTTTGAGAACAAATCTATGACTAATAGCTGTATAGGACTTGCTGGAGGTAACGGTCTTTATTCCTCACTAATGGACACTTAAAATTGACTGCAAGCTATTTAGAGACTTTGTTTATTCACAGCAATGGGGTTTACCTATAGTGGAAAACCTTGAGACCGATACAACAGGCCGGATACACAGACACTTGGAGAAAAGAGTACAAAAAAAAGACAGCTCCTCTGGAGAGAGAAAGCAACATTTACACATTGGATCTTTCCTGCAGAACACTGCATAAAGGTAAGACCATCTGCAATGCTAATCCAATTAGTAAACAAGTAGAAGAACACACACAAACAGACCAGACAGCGAGACCCAGAAAAGCCCAGACTCATACTTGTCTAAGGTTGTTCGAAAACAACATGGTGTCATTCCAAAACTAGGCCGAATAGTTAAAGGAAGAAAGCAAAGTATACACTTCAGCCTATCAGAATTCAAGGTCATTAGCATTAATCTAGAAGATTTACACCATCTGCCATGATTGTTTACACTTGCCTGGGTAATTAGTTCCTAATTAGTGAATAGTTGGGGGCTGAGGAATGAGAAATGGAGCGACGTATGGAAGAAGAAATTGACAGTATTTATATGAGTTGATAAATACATCTGCTAATAAATTGAAGGGTAAAATGGTAATATTCATCCCAATAAGCGGATTAAAGATCAAACCTAACAGTCTGCCTGTTTTCAGTGCATCTATCAATGTACCCTTACAAACAAGGGTTGTACTTTCAAATGGTTGACCCTCTCAAATTTAAAAACTTTTTTTGTGAGGGATGTACTTTTGGATGGATGCATGGATGGATGGATGGAAAATCTTATAAGTTTCCTGCAAAATCCAACAAGAGAGAGGTAAAGCATATAAGGCTAAGAGCAGTCCATACAGAATCTGAAGTGCTTTTATGGATTTTGTATGCCGAAGTGTCCTTGGTATTGTGAAAGATGGTGAACAGCTCATATCATGGGCTGACAGCATTCAGATGCCTGTGCGCTTATGGGAAATAACCTCAGTTGGCCTCTCAACATGTTGCCAATTTCCCTCAAAGCTGGAGAGAACCAAACTCATGACAATACATAATCTCTGCCCCATAAACGAGAAGATTCAGCCTGAAAGGAGTGAGCGTTAGCATGATCTTCAGAGCCGTCGCCCGGAGCCAAACACGAGGCAGAAGAAGAGACTGCATTTCTGCTTGTGAAAGTCAAGAAACCACAACAAGGAGAGAAACTGCTATATATATAAAAAACAACATAAAATTACAGCAGGAAATGAAGAAAAAGAAATGTGTGGAGAAGACAGGTAACCTTTAGCAACTAGCGGTCCCCGCGGGGCACAGACATTCACACATTTAAATGCCAACTATAGCACAAAAGATGCCAAAACTGTTGAAATACACTGCACAACCCATATGTTGACACTACTCTAAGCTACGACATCTGTCACGCTTCAATCACACAGGAAAAAAATCGAGGACTGTTAGTCCTGCCGTGTGGATGTTTTTTTAGCTTCAAAATATAGCTGTCAGAAGTAACAGCTAGGTCTCTTGATGTTCCTTCGGTGTGAAGGCAAACATGGAGCAAAATTTTTGTTCTGATTTCACTATGGACATAAGTGCTGGTTAAATAATGTCACATAATGAGGATAAACTTTCTTATTATTGACATCATGTTGGAATTATGAGTTATAGCTGTGGTGTGGATTCTGCTATTCTTTTATATTTGGAATGATTTTTAGAACTATATACAGTGTTGGGGGTAACACATTACAAGTAACTTGAGTTATGTAATCAGATTACTTTTTCCAAGAAACTAGTAAAGTAATGCATTACTTTTTCAATTTACAACAAAATATCTAAGTGACTTTTTCAAATAAGTAATGCAAGTTACATTGATTTCACATTTATTGCTCTCCTGTCCCCATGTTGAGAGAAATAAAGTGCAGAGGTGTTGTGTGCGCTGTGTGAACATGATGGTTATTGTAGTTCTAGACTAAATGTAAACATGCATTTACTCATCTCACTTGCACGAAAAACATTCAGTATTCCTCAGAATGAATAAAAACAGTAAAAGGCAATCTCAGAATTTTATGCAAACCTGTAATAATTAACTTTATTAAATTACACAAATATACTTTATGTATTTAATCTCACTTTATTATTAAACAGTGAGCATGTTTACATGCACACCAGTAACCTGATATCTCACAAATATCAGTTTATTGAAATAACCAGTTTCCCCATTTACTGTACATACAAACCTGTAAACTGACAATGCAAGTAAACTGCGTTTACATGACTTTATTAATAAATCGGGTTATTTCCCTGTAGTGACGTCAAAAATAATAATTTGTGTATCTGACTCTGAGTATTCCATGTTATGTCAGTTTTGATGTTAAATAAAGCTTGCAACATGTCAGTGAGAAACTTACGGCTCATATATTATTCTCTCGTGCAATTACAGATGCATCGTTTTGACTGAACCACTTCTTTTTCTGCTGCACGAGAGATGAGAGCACATTTTTACAATTTTCTGGGTCTTGAAAGAGTCTGCATTTATAATATTTCCTTCTTTATTTCCTGCAAAACGCTCGCTCTGTCTGGATGCGTTTCTGTCATGTATGACACATGCGAAATCGGGGTAAGAGGCAAAAAACTACCTGTTCCGACTGGTTTATGCTTAAGCCGTTTATGACCTTACTCCGATAAAAGAAAACGGGTTACCGCGTTTACATGACCACATGTGTTGTTGGCTTATTAAACATAATCAGGTTAAGAACTTTCATGTAAACGCACTCAATGTCTTTGCTGCTGACCTTCAATAATCCAATTCAATCATACTAATAAGCAAAAAATACTTTATATTAGATTTAGAAATAAGAGTGTTGAACTTCCTTCTCCTGTATCCTATTCTTCTTTAATCCAGAACAGCAGCACAGCTGAAAGGTTGTTCACTTTTGGTTTGAAAGGGCCTTAACATTAGCCAAAAATATAACTTTTTTTGATGTTATTAAAAAATAAACAAGCAATCCCAGCACAGGTGAGAATAAGGAACGCAAAAACGCATTACTTTTCATAAAAAGTAACGTAACGTAACGTAATTAGTTACTTTTTTAGGGAGTAATGCAATATTGTAATTAGTAACTTTTAAAAGTAACTTTCCCCAACAGTGACTATATATTTAACATTATAGTTATCGTCCTTGGTGTGAATGGGCCTTGACTCTTAAAAATCCATAAAGAACCTTTAACATCCATGGAGCCTTTAGATTATTAAAATGTTCTTCACACAAAATGTTCTTCTATGGAATCACTGTGAAACACCTCCTTTTGGAAACTTTTTTTTTTCTTTCTTTTCTTTTAAAGTGTAAATCATAAACAAACCCTACACAAAGCCTACACTGCTCTATTGTAACATGAAACTATGTGTCAGGAATATCAATCGACTCAGAAAGAGCTAGTTCAATCCACCATGTACTTCAAATCTTGTAGTATCCATGAACATATTTCCAAATCTTTTATTTTATTTTTTGGGGGTTCTTTGGTTCTCCGAACCATCAAAACAAACAGTTTTATTTATTTATTTTTTTTCTTACCCCAAAAATGATTCAGTCACCCCCAGCTGGTTTCAGAACTTCAAAGACTCCACCAGCAGCTCAATCAATTAAAAATTAATTAAAAACAGGTTTCCTGATGTGAGGGAATGTCATTTTCCCTGAAGTTTACAAGTTATTTCATTTTTTCTTTTTAAACATTTACTCCTTAAAAGATTGTCGAACAAGACATAAAATGCAAAAGTAAAAATGACTTTTTCCTCATATTAGTAATATTAAATTTTATGATTCTAATTTCATTTGAAATAACCGCCTTTTCAGTAAACAGCTTCAGTGTTCATATACATGTAAATATAGCTGATAATAATAATCCAGTCAAAATATGTAGATTTTAATGCAAATACTTTTCGCAAGCTCCATACATTTAAATCACATTAAAATTAAATTGTTATTCTTCTTCTAAATAATTTAGTTATATAAGGCACTATAGATCACAATGTTGTAGAATAATCTACACTGAATATTCTTTAAATGGCAGTTATGTTTGAGGACTGTTAATGACTGTTAATTCAGTGCGATGCAAATAGGACTTTCAAGACAACACTGAGATGACATTCTTCTCTTGAAACGCACAGATAAACTGGACGGCCATGACGACCGCTGCACTTTCTAGAGATGACAGCTGTGTCTTTTACAACACCGTGGAGTAAAAACATGCAAACGATTTTTGTCGCCGGCTTCAGTGCATTTAAGCTCAGCCGGAGAGAGACTGTTTTTTCGGTATTCAGCATGCCACTCACACGGTTGCATGGGAATTATATTTTCTCCTGTGCCGCTAGGCAAACATTCCTGTGAGAAATCTTTGCTAATCTAGTTCTGTTTAAAAGCAGCAATTACAGGATCCACACGATTTAATTATGCCTGTGTGGAAGCGCCGCATATACATTCTCTCCCCGTGGATAATCTGTGTGTGGAGAGATCAAAGCGCACGCACGTAACACACATGCTCGCACACATAGTCTACACACACCAGGAGGCTGAATTCAACCATTTTGAGTCAGAGGAATTCTGTGACCGGGCAGCAAGAAAGCAAACACAACACTGAGAAGTAAATGAACAGCATAAGGTTATAAAAATGCACAAACAACAGCATATTATTCACATGCAACCTCCTTCCATGACACCATACTGACAAAACACAAATACAAGTTCAATCACCCCTGATGCTAATAACAATGCTAATAATCCAAATGCCTTTCTGATTCTAATGATGATGTCCGCAATAATTACGATGAATTAAATGTTATTGAGCGCCATTTGCACAGCGGTCATTGTCCATTTAACTATGTTAATCATGTTTAAAGCAGCAGAGAGGGAACACAAGCTAGTGTAGCATGACTTTCTGCATTAGTGTCTTGCTAAGCTGCATGTGCATTTAGAATAAACACGTAGCTTTGTTAATTAGTTGTTGTAGGCCAATTTGTGTCTTGGAGAGTGGAGGTTGTGTGTGTAAGACAGATTTTTCTTGTTGGAAAAGCTATCTTAGAGGGATAGTGTTCAAAAATGAACACTCTGTCATCATTTACTCACCCTCATGTTGTTCCAAACCTTTTTGACTTGATGATATTTTAAAGTTTCAACTGTTTTTGTTTATACAAGGAAAGTGCAGCTAAAAGAACATTGGATTTCATTGACTTTCATTGTATGCACAAAAACACATTGCTTCCAAATATCTTCTTTTGTGTTCCACAAAAGAAAATATTTCATGCAGGTTTTGAATGACATGAGGGCGAGTAAATGATGACCAAATTTTCATCTTTTTGTAAACGAAGCTGTGTTTTAGATATATTAGATGGTATCTAACTGGTCCTATCAAGTTCCAAAAAACAGCATTATCCTGGATTTCTGGAATACTCAATTTTGACTGGTCAATCACAACATTCTGGAAGTAAATATCCCATTCATTTTCATTATCAATGGGGAATTCGTTTTTAATGATAACTCATAAACCACTATCGATAAACCTCCTGTGATCTACGAGGTTCGTAATCAATGCCATATGCTCTTGTTGAAGCCATCAGTCTGCATTATTTCAACTTATTTTTTAAATAATCATGTTTAACCATGGAATTCATAGTGATCATAGTGACCAATAGATCTTTTTAGCACCCAACTCTTTACACTCCCATGAAGCACTGCAAATATGCAAATCACATGATAGATTCAGCCTCCTTTCAAACTACTTAAATGATTAGCTCACTTTAAAATGAATTTACCCCAAGCTTTACTCACCCTCAAGCCAAGGTGTATATGACTTTCTTCTTTCTGATGAACACAATCGGAGTTATATTAATAAATATCTTGATGCGTCCAAGATTTATAATGGCAGTGAATGGGAACCAACAAATATGAAGCTAAAGAAAGTGCATCCATCCATCATAAACGTATTCCACATGGCTCTGAGGGGTTAATAAAGGCCTTCTGAAGCGTAGAGATGCGTTTGTATAAGAAAAATAATAAAGTGAAAAATCTAGCTTCTGACAGACCATCTTCCATATTCAACTTAGTAAGAAAGTGTAACGCCTCTCGCAGTTCAAAACGCTTACGCTACATCCTATGCCTTCCATATTCTTGCGAAAAAAGCGTAACTGACGCGACGTCAAATTTTGTTATCTTGTGATTTATCTTCTAGCTGTTTGGATAGGTTCATGGTTTATAACTTATAACAAAGACTTTTTAAAAATCCCTATGGGAAAAATGAATTGGAAAAATAGCAAAAAAAATTGGATGGCCATTATTGAACTCTATTGTCATAACTCAACGTTGTCCCAGTTTTCTACAAATAATTGTATCTATTTATTTATTGATGTAAGCTTCCATATAATAAGCCAGATAATGTATAGTGAGCCGGTTGTTACTGCAAAATAAACCCCTTCAGTATGATACAATAACTCAATATACATAAAACCTCAACCCCTTCAGGATGATAGATAGATTCAGAGTTGTCTAGAAGTATAATTAGAGGGTAAATACAAATAATCCATTTATCTCAACAACAAAAGTGCCCCAATTTACCTATATTTACCCTACTTCTACACAATTGTGCTTCCTGAGTGCAACCTTCGAACAATAAATGTTTACATTTACCCTAGATACTCCTCTATTTTTATATTTATGTAACACAAAGACAATGAGGCACAACCAAAGACAAAATGGTTATTGCACACAATTGGCTACATTTACATATATATTAGAGTAAGTATCAGCAAATGTGCGCATGTACAACCTATTGTAACCGAGACAAGAGCAATACGTGTGCAGCATGAAAAGACAATTTATGTAACCTGATGTTCTGCGATGACAGACTCCTACCTGACTCACAGTCTGGACGCTTAGACCTATTTCATCATGACCTCCTGACACTTGCCGTCCTTCTCCATCCCCCTTTTGTACAATTTCCCAGTGATACCCTAATGATGTGCACTTTTTTTTACTCCTTAACTAGACCAAAAGTCTCTGGTGTCAGATCCTCACACTATTTTCCACTCTCCTCTCCTCTAATTTCCTGCTTTTTCATCCAAATATCTCTACTCCGTGTCCTGTCTTTTGATGGGTTATTTTAAGCTATTTTCGGTATCAACTTCGATCTCACAGTCCCTATGAGAGCTCTCGCAGACAAACCGCAGAGGCAAGGAAATGTGATCTAGAATGAGGGGGGAAAAGCACACAAAGACACTTGCGCAAACACAGACGTAAAGATATAGAGTGTATACTGAGAAATACAAACAATGAGAAAAGCATAACATTTCCAGATGGAGCTTCTGGACCTCTGGAAAGGCTCTGTTCACACATTGTAAACACAACTCAGGCTTCTTCATTAAACCTTCATGCAAGACGACATGGTGTTTTCCCACTACTGTTGATGTTTTCTACTTTATGAAGCCTGTTTAGCTAACCTAGTCTCGTTTTCACATAAGAGAGGACAAAAACAACACTGTTTCAGTGGGTAATGGAAATAGAAAAACCACTGACCATGGAAATGCTAGGGCAAGATCACTGTCAAGGCCGTACCCATCCACCCTGTCAGAGAATGAAGAGTACACCGCATCTCTATTTCTCCATTTCTGTCTGTCTCCCTCTCAATACCCTTGTGGTCAGATCTGAAACCAGTTGGAACTTGGTTCAATCCAAACAAGGCAAGGCAAGGCAAGCAGTGGTTCCTGGAAATAAGATCTTAAAAGTAGAATAAATAGGCTGATTATTTTCTCCAAACAAAGGAGCAAATCCCTCTTGTGTCCACAACCGCACCATCTATTATACAAGCAAGTTCACCCAAAATAAAAATTCTGTCATCATTTACTCACCCTCATGTTTTTACAAAAACCCTCATTACTGACTTTCTTCTTTTAAACATAAAAGATGTTTTGAACAACGCTCTTTAACAAAAGCAAAGATTACCACTATAGTTTAAAAATACACACTTACTGAAAGAGTCATACGATACAAAATCTACTGTAATAGCTCTATAAGTGTCCATTTAAACAGGGTTTTTATGCCATTTTTTTTTAATATATATATATATGATGATCCCCTTGAAAGGGATCCCCTTCCTGAAATATAAAGACCACTGTACATTTTCATGAATAAAGTCTCATTTACACTATGTGATAAATGTGATAGTAAAGAATAGCCTATATGAAGAGTTCAAATGCAAAAGCCGCTAAACGCCACCTCTGTCAAAAATGAGATAATGATATTGAGCGAATGCTCTCCGCACATAGTATACGTTCATCAAATACTTTCGCTTCAAATCTGCTAAATCCAAGCATCAGCCCATTCAGAAATACCGCTTCATTGGCAGAAACTGCCAAATGCCACTTTTTTTTCTTTTGTCAGCAAAAGCTTCTAAGTCCACAGAAGAACCAATCAGAAGATGCAAATCAAATCATATGATTTCAAGATGAACGACGGTGTGCGTGTAAGCCGGCTTTCAATTGCCGAGCTGCAAGTTTTTATCATGTTTTGTCCATCGTTACAGTGGCAATGACAGGATTTCACGAGTAGCAAGTAAACACAACAGTGTTCATTTGCTGCTGTAAAACTGAGAGAAACCGATGTTTTACTATAGTCTTGTTTGCGACGACAGGTGCGTTCAAGTCACTTTCGTCGGAGTAAGATGAAGGTGTACCTTCTCTTAATCAATTACACAAAATACAGCGCTTTTACTTTTTTTTTACTCATATTTACAATATTGTGGTGCCGTTTAGTGTGTTCAGCTCATAAATACAATCTTTCCGACATGACTTGAATGCACCATATGTCTTGTTGTCCAAATAGGTGGATTTAGCTGGTTTTGCAGCAAAAGACAGTCAAATTTGTTAAATACCAATGACTTAAGTGACATTTTTGAAAATAAGGCATTTCAATAACTGACTAATAATCTTTTCATTACCATTAAAGTGAAATACTGAATCTATAGGAGCCTGGTAAAAATGCTCATTTAAAAGAAAAGATGTCAGATGGACTTGGAGGTTTTTGCAATGGAACTCCTCATATGCTGTCCATGAAAAATAAAAACGGGCCTTCTGTATTGTCATGTGTATCCTTCTTTCTTCTTGTACTTCCCCATTGTTTTTCTTCTCTCCAGTCTGGAGTCAACGAATAATAATTAAAAAAAGTACTCAAAAATGTAAAAAAGAAAAGAAAAAAAGGGCTTGGGGCAGGCTACATCCAACTAAATGAGGTCAGATGAAACGGAAATCTAAGAAGCGGGTCAATGTGTGCTGTCCCATTACTTGGCTTACTCCAATACTCAGGCCTTTCTCAAATCCTCACATCAAAGCTGATGTGATACCCTGAACAATACCCTCACTAAAATGCTATAATCCAAAGCCTGATGCATGGACATACCTAAATGATCTGAGCCATATTTTAAGCCTAGAGACATCTTTCAGCTCAGAGGGCCGACTAACCAAAACACTACATTGCATGTTAATTAATCCCTAAAAGAAACATTTTAGCATGGAAGAGAGAATTAAACTCTGAGCTCTGTTTGTGTGCTACTACTTCATCATCTTTTATTTCCTCATCTACACTCTTTGGTAAGAAAATGACAGACAGCCCGATTCACACGGGCTACTGTGGCCTTTGAGAGAGAACATGTTAGGTGGGCTGCGTACAAGAACGAGAGCGGCTGCTGTGAAAATACAGCTCAAAACCTACAATACGGATTAAATTCCCTTAAAAGCACAGGACGTGCTTTTTTATCTTACATACGTGTCACGTGAGAGCGCATTAAGACGGCTTGCGTGAGAGTCTGGGTGTTCTCACAGCGAGAGCGAGTCTGATCGATTAGAACATCGTGAAGGGAAATCAAAGACAACATGAAATGATGGAAGAAATGGAAAATCCAGACAGATTCTGGAGTATTTTCTATCAGAGGCAGAGTTAAAACCAGCCGGCTTAAAAGCTCAGAAATAAAAAGAATAAATAAATAAATAAAAGTTGAATCTGTGCAACGGCGTAGTCCATAATGCTCCAGAAGACATAATGGTTGTAGGATCAAAGAGAGATCGTCAATCAGACCGTATTGTTTTCTACAGATTGGGTTAAGAAAAAAATGAAAGGGCTGGACTATTTTTTACTTCAAACGGCCTTTGCTGACTTCTCGTATCCAATCCTCTTGATCTGGTATTTCCCAGAGGAGCGTTGTCTGCATTACGATTCACAACCTTATGTCAAGTACCCTAGATTTCAAACAACTGGATAGACCGCCTTCCTTACCTCAGACCCCCCCCCCCCCCATTAACGTCAGAGCTTGTTTTATTAGAAACAAGAAAAACAGTCATTTGTTCTTGTACATTACAAACACGACTGACTTCTTGACATTTCCTTTTTTTTTTGTCTTGTCTTGACAAAAGACTCACTCGTAAGCCGGTTTGTAGGGTGCTTGTGCATGCTCTGTCGGAGAACATTTTTACTCTCGGGAGAGCACATCATGTTCCATGTCAAGGCTTCAAGCGTCACAAATTCCAGCAAACACTGTACACAAAACTAATGGGATGTTTAAAGGTGTTGTGTGTCATGTAATCTTTCAATATATGAAAATATTTTCTTAACTATTATAAAGCATAAAAAGAGAGACAACAATAAGTCATGAAGGTCGAATTCCTGAAGAGTGCTATCAAAACATGACTCTGTTTGTCCCATCCTGCCCATGGCTTAACCAATGGTGTGGTTTTTATGTTATATAAATAAAAAATAATATATAAAAAATAATAATATATAAATGCACATATTATATAATGCTTTCTTAATGCAATCAGTAGTTTAGGGTCCGTAATATTTTTTTTTATTTTCTTTATGCTAACTAATGCATATATAAAATACCTTAAAAACTGTAATATTGTGAAATATTTTATATAATTTAAACTGTTTTCTATTTTAAAATATTTTCTACTTTAACATTTTTTTTTTTTTTTTTTTTTTGCTATTTTAAAATGCTATTACTCTAATAATGCTCTAATAATGCTATTACTCATTCTAATATACTGATTTGCTGCTCAAGAAATATTCTTATTATCAATGTTTAAAACAGTTGGGCTGCTTAATATTTTTTTGTGGAAACTGTAATATATATATTTTTCAGAATTTTTTAAAGAATAAAAAGTTCAAAAGAATGGCATTTATTTGAAATATAATCTTTGTAACATTATAAATGTCTTTACTGTAACATTTTATTAATTAATTAATAAATAATTAAATTATTAATTAATTTTTTTTTAGATACTGGACATTCATTTTGATACTTGCTAAAAATTACATTTAAAATGTTTAAATTATTAATAGTTTTACAGATTTTAAGTGAGCTTTAAGTGAGTGGTAGATAAATAAAATAAAATATTTTTTTTATTTATCTTTTAAAAAAATATTTAGTGGTAGATAAATTAATAATAATAATAAAAAATTAAAAAAATGTCTAATATGGACTGATAACTGATATGGTATACATAATGCATCCCCTAATCTAAAACATTTTTAACATGCACCAAAAAAAGGCTATCAGTCCATTCATCCTCAACTGCTGGTGTGTCCCACATCACTACTAAATCCCAACATCAATATGCAACCGGCACGACAGGCGCTGTGTCTATTTAGGGCTGTGTGTCAGACAGCTGGAAGTGGAGCAGGCCTAGCAAGAAGTCTCTTACTTTTTATTGCCTTGAAATAAACACTGAATGGACGCACTGGGATGGCACGGGCCTGGCCCCGTATTCTCTAAGCGGAAAGAACGAGCGAGAAAATGAAAGAGAGATTAAACATTATCTCTGCCCACAGAGCTTCAGAGGGGGCAACTTCTGCTCTGCTTTGTTGTGTGATCAAAGGTGAATCAGAGAGAGCAGGTTTCAAGCAAAAGTAAAACTAAGCAAGTATTTATTCATCTAATTCCTCACCAAGATGCCATGAATATGCAAGCAATTTCAGAAAAAAAAAATGCCCTGAGGAACTTTTAGCATCTTAACCTTATGCAAACACAGCCTGTAGGGATTTCAGCAACGATTAGTTCTTTTCAAATGTAGGGGAAAGGAAAACAAGAGATGCCAGAGGCTGTTTTAGAGTTTTAATGTTTTAATGTTTCAACTTGTTGAGGAAAGATAACTGATTAAAAATCATTAAAGAAAGGAGAAGAGAGCAGTAAGTGCGCCTGACTCTAGGCTTCACTCTGATTGCCTCTACTGTACACTGACTTCCAGCAAAACTTTATTATTATAAAGATAACTACAGTTTAGTATATACTGTATGGCAAACAGTGTGTGTTTTATGGACAGAGCTAGTGAGATAAATAAAAGAGATTTTGAAGAAAATTGGAAGGAAAAAAATTAAAAGATGAAAAAGTACATATGTGGGTAGCTGACGTGACATTTCAACCATCTAAAATTAATTTCAACAACAGTATGCTTGTCTAATTACTGTCTAATTATTTATTTCACATGCGATCTTTATGGCCTCATTGATTAAGAGACTAAATGGAACATTTGTACCTTTAAAACTTAATTTGTCACATCACAGAACTAATTATATTAGAAAAGTAACTTTAAAAAGTTGAAATGTGATTAAAAACGAGTCAAAAGTGAAATTATATCACTGTTTCCAAAAAAGCAGCACAACTGTTTTCAACTGTATTTTCATCAATAAGATAATAATAAGAAATGGTCTTGAAGAACAAATCATCATATTAGAATGACCTCTGAATGATCATGTGACACTGAAGACCAGCGTAATGATGCTGAAAATTCAGCTTTACCATCAAAGAAATAAATTACATTTTAAAATATATTCAAATAGAAAACAGATATTTTAAATTGTAATAATATTTCATAATATTACTGTATTTTTGAGCATAAGAGATTTCTTTCAAAAACATTAAAAATCTTACCAACTCTACACTTTTGAACAGCAGTATATATAAAGTATAAAGTCTGTCTGATCTACAGAAACTTTGCTTTTGTGCTGGGGCTGGAGAGGTTTGAACTAAAACAAAATCGCATATTACAGACTTAATGTACAGAGGCGGCATAAATCTATATATGTCACAGACTTAATGCACAGAGGCAGCATAGATGTACATACTGTACACATGATTCATAATAGCAGGAGGCAATGCATCACACGCCTGAAAGTTAATTCTCACAGACAGCCAGTAGAAAATATGACATGCTAACTGACATGACAGTTTAGGTAGTTATTACATTGCCAACAATTAAGTGCTATATATATCCAAGTTTCAAATGCATTGATTTTAATGGGCATCTTAAAGAGGAAAAACTTTTTTTTATTTATTTATTTATTTTTATTGACACTGAAGAGTTGAAAGTGGTGGTAAAAAGACTGAATTGCAACTGAAAAATAATATATATATATTTTTTTTTAAAATTCTGTTCTACCCATGGTATCAATAAACAAAACATAATTCACATGCTAAAAACATTCAGGCCTGACCACTAGAGAGTTTTATAGCAGTCAAACTAATGAAGGAAATATGCAAGGTAACATTGCGAATGGTCATAAAATCCGTTCGTCAATTTCAGATTGTTTCCGAGCGCTAGGTAGTGATGGAAGCAGACTACCGTGATTTGGCATGCTTTATAGAGAAAAATGCATGTCACTATCATTTGCATCGACTGCTGTCATTATGATTCCAAAAATGTACATAACCATTTCTTTTAAATGGAATTCTGTTTACCGCCTGCTTACTGTGGGAGCTACTTGCACAATTTTAGTTGCAGCGAGTTTTGTACATTAGGTGGGAATTTGAATAAGCCTATGATATGAAGCTAAAAATATATGCAGAAAATAGGCATGTTTGCACTGAAAAATAATTTAACAATTTAAATACAGCATAGTGCTATTTTAACACACAAAGTGCCACTTTTAAAGCTGTCTTGGTAGTGAAATAATTTTTCCCAAATGGATTGTAAGGATTAAAATTCTACTACTACACTCTAAAAAGTAATTCAGGGGACTTGTTACCACAACTTAAATAAATCCAAGGTTGCAAGTTAAAAATTCCAATTCACTGTGTGAATTAAACCTTATAAGTTATTATGTAGAGTTCTGTTAACATAATAATGTTGATCATTACATCAACTTAATATCTTCTGTAATTTAAACTCAAATTTCTGTGTTAATTGGCCTTTAAAAAAAATAGGTTGTAATAACTTAATTGAATTGTCTTGATAACTTTGGAAATTGGGCAGTGGATTTTTAGTTCCAGCATGCTTTGCATAGGACTGGATATAGGAGAATACAGTAAATGTTGAAATTAAGTGTTAATTTATTTGTTTTTAGTGAAGGGAAAGACCTGTTAGTGTTTAATGCTGTTATGATCGACCTTTAAAGGAGTTTCTGTAATGGTGAAGTTTTTGTGGTTACCATTGTGTGGTACATGAAGTTAAACACTATATTAACTCTATAAGCAATGGCTGTGCTAATGCTAGTGACAAGTAATGTCTTACTTATTCATTAAATATACATGTAAGTATATAAGTTATGTTAGCATGTATTGATTTGAACTGAAATAGGTAAGATTAATTGGGCTACAACTCTGGTAGTTGGAGCGACTTAATTTTTTTAAGCAATCAGCTTAAAACTTTGTGTTTATGCTACATATTATTAAGTTCCTCTAACTCAGTGTAGCATTTTGGTTGAACGTAAATTCACTCAAAGTTGTCATAACTCAAAAAAATCTATACAAACAGTTGCGTTAATTTTTTTGTTGTTGCGCCAACACATTTTTTAGAGTGTACTACTACTACTACTACTACTTGTGTTCTATTCCTGATCAGTCACTGTTTATGTTGATTAGACAAACCAGCCCGGTGTTTTCATTTCCTGCCTGTCACACAGAAGTATTTTCACACCACAATTATGTACTTTACAAGTGTCACTATTCGACATGTCACTAGCTGACAAACAAGTCTACTATCGTGCAACCAAGAAAATCTAGCCGTGGGCTTTATGATGGATCTTAATCCCTGGCGTATTTATAGAGGAAAACATATTTTGCTAGAGTCAGATATGGTGATTTAAAGCTGCAGTCCACTGTATGTGTAAAAACAGATTAGAATAAAGTAACAAATACGGATCAGAAAAAAAAAAAAAAAACATCCCAGGAAAAGTTTCCGCTACACTCCTTCAGATACTAAATCTATGAAGCTATAACCAATCAAATGCACTATTTCCACAGTTGCCTCTATTGTTACTGGCATATAAAATGATTGATGTTAAGAAAAATGGAGTGGGAAAAATGTTGATGGCATGTCAGAATGATAGATGAAGAGATCTTATCCCGTAAAATCCAGTTGTTGAGTTGCCCCGCCGAGTACAGCGTCCCCCTCTGAGCAGCCACCCCTCCTCTATTAGAGAGGTCCTGACGTGCTGCTGGGATTTGACCCCTACCCATCCCACTCTTTCTCACACTTCTTTCTTTCTTTCTCTATTTTTCCTTCCCCACTGGGTCTACTCTCAAAACCCTTGGCTTATCCTCCTGCTACTGATAAAAAAGTAATAAAGCTTCTTAATGGCACATCAGTTTCTCCCTTTCCCATCTCTGCGATCCGCAGTGGATTTGGGGTCCCTGAAAATAGCGCTTTGTTGTTTTATGAAACAAAAGGAGCAGGCAAGCGAGCATCTACGGGCTCCCTCGTGGTCTCCAGGTCCACGGTCTGCCATTCTGGAAGGCAAAATAAGCAACACTTTCAGACTTCTCAACAGATCTTCCTTTCCCCGTATCCTCTGCTGAATGATCGCTAATGGCTGTCAAAAAGACTCGGCTTTTTGAGTCCAGGGAGGAAGAATCTCTAAAGGAAGGGGCTCTGGAAGTTTAAGATGGTTCTTTGAAGGTTCTTTTACTGCAAGTGAAGAGCTAGTGATTGGGGTCAGTGCGACTCTTTATAAATGGGAGAGTTCTATGTGTGCCAGTCCATCAGGTCGAAATGTTCACCTCAAAGGTTGTTTTTTGTGATGACAGTATCTTTCTGATGAGCTGAGAGAGAGGGTCGATTTTATTTGATGCTGTTTGAGTAATATTTCTATTCAAGGTGACCTGAACGAATATGTTTATTCACCAAGTTTTGATGCTGCTCGACCAACTACTTGAAAGATGTAAGTGCAAATGTGACCTGCTCCATCACTTTGAGTCGTTTTGACCCAGAAACACATTTGGAGTTTTACGGTATGTGCTAAATGAAAAAAAGAAAGAAAAGTCTCAGCTTTCTAGTGATATAATAATTCTTTCTCCTCAAATTTGAGATATAATCATTGTGGCTATCATAAGCGAACAAACATGTTACCATAATTTGAAGACTTATTCAAACATACACTACCATTCAAAGGTCAGTAAGATTTTTTTTTTTTTTTTGATGCATGAAACTAATCAAAAGTGACAGTATAATGAAACAAAAGACTTCTATTTCATACAATTGCTGTTTTTAACTGTCCATTCATCAAATAATACTAACAAGACAATAAAAGGATAATTTATAATAAGAAGAAATCTTTCTTGAGCACCAAATCAGCATATTAGAATTTCTGAAGGATCACATGACTCTGAAGACTGGTGTAATGATGCTGGAAATTTTGGAATAAATGCATTTATTATGAATTAGAAAACAGTTATTTTAAATTGTAAACTGTTTGTACTGTATCAAATAGATGCAGCCTTGTTAAGTGTACTTACTTTTTCAAAGCCATTAAAAGATCTTACCCAACCCCAAACTTCTTAAAGTGGTCCTTGATTATGATTTCACTTTTTTAACTTTAGTGTGTAATATTGCTGTGTGAGCATAAACAACACCTGCAAAGTTACGATGCTCAAAGTTCAATGCAAAGGGAGATATTATCTTTTACAGAAATCGCTTTTTAAGGACTACAACAAACGGCTGGCTGGGACTACAACGAGAATCTTTCCGGGCTGTTGACATCACAAACCCCGAAATTTACATAAACCCTGCATCCAGGAACACGCAACAAGGGGGATGAGGCCATGTTGGGCTGCTTTAGAGAAGAGGAAGAGTTGTTGTAGTAGAGTGTTGTTACCATGCCATCATTTTACGCCAGACTGCTTCACAAACGAGGGTCAATTTAACACTGGATTTGCACAAAAGATTAACATCACGGCACATGCTAGTCGATGAGTTGAATCAGCTCCACAGCAACTACATAAATGTATCCACTAACCATTCAGAAACGTCTAGTTTCATTCTAAAAGTTGTAACTTCTTCCTGAGTCTCTCCATCAGTGTCCGACTCCGACAATGTAAGGCTGAACACCGTTACTGACAATCCTCATTTTGGTTGCGTGAGATTCTCCAGCTTTGTTGTTGTTGAACAACCGAAGCGCGAACTGTTAAAGCTCCGCCCTCTTCTGGAAAGGGGTCTGGGAGCAGCAGCTCATTTGCATTTAAAGGGACACACACAAAAATGGCGTGTTTTTGCTCACACCCAAATTTGACCAGCTATAATAAATGATCTGTGGGGTATTTTGAGCTGAAACTTCACAGACACATTCTGGGGACACCAGAGACTTATATTACATCTTGTAATAGGGGCATTATAGGTCTGATTGTAGTGATATGCTCCTCTCCAACTTTATTTCTAGTGAACTAATGCAATCTTTGAGGTTAGTTCTGAGGTAAATGTAACATCATGTGGCATGTTGTTCACAAGCTGTTTTAATTATGTCTTTCCTTGGTTGACACACTGATTGAGTTACATAAGAGATGATATATAATGTATTTATGAAGTTGCACTCTAAGAAAGAGACAATCAGTTTACATCAGTTCACACTGAAGCCTACTGATTAAAAAAACATCAAATTTGAATGTTGTTTTATCAAAAATAGCATACACATAAAATATCTTTTGCATATAATCATAAATATTCGCACCACAAATATACTTCTAGAGAAGATCAGATGTTCCTTGCAGCCACACTTGTTAACATTATCTTTTCAGCACTTCTGAGCATTGAATGGAGCTAGTTACTCTTTCAACGTGTTGCAACAGACAAAAAAAAAAAAAAAAAAAACCTTAAGCCTTGACTACTTCAAGGGTCCAAGATAACCCACAGAAGCCACAGGTCTAATCGAATCAGTCTGTCACCCTTATGTTTACAGCCAGGGAATCCTTTAGACAGATGTTCTCCCATCCAATCAATCCTAATCTATAGAGAGAATTACACCAAGGTCTAGTTTCCTGGAGGAAATCAATGAGGTTACTTTTTCACCTCAGAAAAAAATTGTCAGGAATATATTATGTCAACAGATGACACCTTCAAAATCACTTTGAGATAAATGTAGATGTTTTGCTAAGGTTTTCCTACACTGTGCCTCAAACATCTTCAGTGCTTCTATGACCACAATATATAGTTATTCTCACTAAAGATGACCAAATTATACAAATAGAAAAAAAAGTATTAGACGACAAAACAGACCTTGGAAAGACAGATATCAGTAGTGACAAGGCAGGCAATTGAGAACTTGGATGATGAAAGCCACCCACTCCCTGACTCAGCCAGAGAAGGGATTGTTGGAAATAAAAGGAATGGTAGAGGCCGGCCGGGGTGATGTCTCTGTGGGACAACCTCCAGACAATAAAAGCCATTATGCTTGCTGTGGGTTCCTGCCATTAGGGTTCCTAAAAGCCTGATCAGGACCTCACAGTCGGCCCTCCACCTGCCTGCTTGAGCCAACTTGACAGCTCAGCCCTGAGTAACCTGCCCCCATACGCCCGGAGGCATGTCCTGGGTATGTGGGCAGCGAGAGACATGCCTTGATTGTGCATTCACCCGGCTGATTTCCAAGAAGGTACACAACTGAACATCAAAGAACACTCTAAGCACAAGCAAAGCATGAGCTTTTCCTGTCATGTAGAGCAGGCAAAAATGTATTACCAAATAATATTTGCTCATGCTTTTCATGATCTGGGGACATTTTCATACACTAGAAAACATTAAATTGGTCGTATTAACACACACTCATGGTTCTACAGTGCACAGCTGTGAATGTTATTCCAAAGAATAAAATAGTTTGTCTTTATAATCTTTTATCAAAATGTATGCACTAATGTGCCAACTTTTTCACCTTTTCAACTAACAATGATCGTCAAGGCTGTAAAACAATCACTTTAAAGGTGAAGTGTAGTTCTGGCACCACCAGTGTCACCAAACGGAATTGCAAAAATAACAACAGCTTTCTTGAACCCAATTGGTTATCCAAAAATATATTGATTGAGTCATTGTGTGGTGCTGGTTCAAACAAACTAACTAGCAATGTTCCACAGAACAAAATGGTTAACACGTGACGTAAATGGCTATCTCTGCATATTAAACTATGGTATGTAACACACTTCTGCATATTATACTATGGTATGTAACACAAACTTTCTGAAATCAATCAATCAATGATTATCACAGTAATTTAATGCTGGTTAACATTAATGCAATAAAGATTAGCAAAGTAATAGCCAATAATAATACTGAAATAGGAGCGTTACCATTGGTATACGCTGAGAACATCCATGTCACCATCTCGATTCCCAGCAGGTAGAGGCTCAAATAAATATGGCCTGATTCCTGGGACAACATCATCCTCTCTACAACCCACTGCAAGCTCAGTCAGATCTGCCTCCATTCTGGTGTGAAACGCCCACTTTTCACCATCCAATCAAAGCTAGAGTAATAAGATTAAGTCCCACCCTACATTTTTTTTCCCTTGTTGAATATCCTGTTTATCTCATAAATCTCACATTACAGAGTTGAGAGTAAAAACTTTTTCATGTGGACTTTAACATTGCCATGTTAACATCTAGAAATTAGTATTTGTATATAAAAAAATATTTACAACATATAACCACTACCGGTTAAAAGTTTGGGTTTAGTATTTTTTATTTTTTGAAAGAAATTAATTATTTTATTCAGCAAGAACATATTAAATTGATCAAAAGCGACAGTAAACACTCTGTTACTAAGGATTTCTATTTGAAATAAATGCTGTTCTTTTGAGCTTTCTATTCGTCAAAAAATCCTAAAAAATGTGTATCACGGTTTCCCAAAAAAAACAAACAAGCAGCACAACTGTTTTCAACATTAAAGGGTTAGTTACCCAAAAATGAAAATAATGTCATTTATTACTCACCCTCATGTCATTCTACACTTGTAAGACCTAAGTTCATCTTCGGAACACAAATTAAGATATTTTTGATGAAATCCGATGGCTCAGTGAGGCCTGCATAGACTGCAATGCCACCGAACTTCTCAAGATCCAAAAAAGTACTCAAAACATATTCAAAACAGTTCATGTGAGTACAGTGGTTCAACCTTAATATTATAAAGCGACAAGAATACCTTTGTGTGATTCGCGTGTCAAACGGCCAGACTGCTGAAATCACGTGACTTTGGCGCTCTGAATCACTGAATCAAAACAAATTATTCAAAGCAGTGTTTTGAAATCGGCCATCACTATATATAGCTGAAAAGTCAGTATTTTTTTTATTTTTTCACAAAAAATATTCTCGTCGCTTTATAATATTAAGGTTGAACCGCTGTACTCACATTAACTGTTTTGAAAATGTTTTGAGTACCTTTCTGGATCTTGAGAAGTTCGGAGGGATTGCTGTCTATGCAGGCCTCACTGAGCCATCGGATTTCATTAAAAATATCTTAATATGTGTTCCGAAGATGAATGAAGGTCTTACAGGTGTGAAATGACATAAGGGTGAGTAATAAATGACATTATTTTCATTTTTGGGTGAACTAACCCTTTAATAATCAGCATCAAATCAGCATATTAGAATGATTTCTGAAGGATCATGTGACACTGAAAACTGGAGTAATGATACTGAAAATTCAGCTTTGTAATCACAAGAATAAATAGCATTTTAAAAGATATAAAAATAGAAAACAGCTATTTTAACAACATTACAGTATTTTACCATATTTTTTAACAAATAAATGCAGCATTGGTAAGCATAAGAGACTTCTTTCAAAAACATTTAAAAAAAAATCTTACTGGACAGTGGTGTATTGTTTGTGTCATGTAGTATATGTTGTAAGTCAAATTTCTGCAAAAAAGTGATTTTTAATTCCAATTTTGATTAAAAGATGCAAGAGTGGCTAAAGGAGCACAGAAATGAGTAAAATCTAATCTAATAATATATATTAAAACATATATTTGTTAATCGTGACTAATGTGAATGTTTCATTATATGAGGTTCACACTACGACATCTTGCCTCTATAGGTGTTTGTATGGCTTTGACAGATAGCTGTGCTATGACTTCACTTCCTGCCTCTTCAAGCATGCAGATCATGCAGATAGCTGGGCCTCCAAATCCCAGCCCACAGCTAAAACTGGAATCACACAAGCAAAAATAAGGAAAGATGGAAAATAAAGACAAGGTGACAGGGATATCACGCGCTCTCTCTTTTCTCTGCCCACGTCTGTCTATCTCTCTTTCACATTTTCCTTGTCTTTTCTCCTCTGTCCTGCAGCGTGAGCTGTCTCGCATGGCTGCCGGAGCATCTCCCATCACTGGGAGGCATTCGGAATGAGCAAAGGGCCCGGCACACAGCAGCCAAATGGCTTTTTCTCCATGAACTCTGCTAGTACTGCCTGTTCCTGAGGTGTCGACTGCAGGAGGAGAGAACAGGTCTATTGTACAAAACATGGATTTTCATGATGTTCAGCCCTAATTGACCTCTCTTAAAGGGAATAAAAAAATAAATAAATAAAATGTCTGCCAAAAATAAAATGTCTGCCATCATCTACTCACCTTCATGTCATTTGAAACCTCTATGATTTTTCTGATAAGGATAAGGATATGTTTAGTAGAATGCTCATTTGCTATTTTACTGTATATACATTGAACATATGCAGTGATAAGTTCAAAAAGGGACAACAAAGGCACCATAAATGTAGCCCATATGACTTGTGTGCTACATTTCAACTTTATATGATAGTATTGGGAAAGCTTATTTAGTGATGCAGCATTTTTAAATGCATGAAAATGAGATGTGAGATATGAGAATGAGACTGTACAGATCAAAATGGTTACACATGCAAAGCTATCATGTGTCTTTAAAAGATTTGGAATATAGCACACAAGTCCTATAGACCAGGGGTTTTGAAAATTTCCCTGATATTAAAAAAATGTGAAATATGAAAACAGTATATATAGTGCTGTCAAATCAATTAATCGCATCAGACAAAAGCTTGTGTTTACATTATATGTGTGTATATTATTATATTTATTTATATTATATATATGTGTGTCTCTCTGTCTCTCTCTCTGTGTGTGTGTGTGTGTGTGTGTGTATATATATATATATATATATATATATATATATATATACAAATACATACATACATGAGGGTGAGTAAATAATGACAAAAATTAATTAAAGAATTTTACATGTCTATAGTTTATTAATTCATAATTTGATTAGGGTTTTTTAACACATTTTACATTTTCATTTTAGTTTAGTAAACTTTTTTTTTTTTTTACAAATGTTTATGTAATTTTTTGTTCATTTTTATTCAGTTTTACACTACCAGTCAAAAGTTTGGAATCTGTAAGATTTTTATTGTTTTTAAAAGAAGTTTCTTCTGCTTACCAAGGCTGCATTTATTTAATTAAAAATACAATAAAAACAGTAATATTGTGAAATATTAAAATAACTGTTTTCTTTTTGAATATATTTTATAAAGTAATTTATTCCTGTGATCAAAGCTGAATTTTCAGCATCATTACTCCAGTCTTCAGTGTCACATGATCCTTCAGAAATTATTCTAATATGCTGATTTGCTGCTCAAGAAACATTTATGACTATTATCAATGTTGAAAACAGCTGTGTACTTTTTTTTCAGGATTCCTTGATGAATAGAAAGTTCAAAAGAACAGCATTTATCTAAAATACAAAGCTTTTGTAACATTATACACTACCGTTCAAAAGTTTGGGGTCAGTAAGAATTTTTATTTTTTTGAAAAGAAATTAAAGAAATTAATACTTTTATTCAGCAAGGATGCATTAAATTGATCAAAAGTGACAATAAAGACATTTATAATGTTACAAAAGTTTATATTACAAATAAATGCTGTTCTTTTGAACTTTCTATTCATCAAAGAATCCTGAAAAAAAAAAATATTGTACAAAAATATTTTGTACAATTGTACACAATAAATGTTTTATGAGCAGCAAATCAGCATATTAGAATAATTTCTGAAGGATCATGTGACACTGAAGACTGGAGTAATGATGCTGAAAATTCAGCTTTGATCACAGGAATAAATTACTTCATAAAATATATTCAAACAGAAAACAGTTATTTTAAATTGTAATAATATTTCACAATATTACTGTTTTTACTCTATTTTTAATTAAATAAATGCAGCCTTGGTGAGCAGACGAAACTTCTTTTAAAAACATTTAGCCGATTCCAAACTATTATTAGTGTAGTTATTTTAGTACATCAAGTTTAAGCTATATGAAAATAGAAATGTTTTTTAAAAAATGTCTATATAGTTTTTATAATTTTTTATTCAGTTTTAGTTTTATTTATTTTAGTACATCAAGTTAAATTGTTAAAATGTTTTGATAGTTTTCATTTTTATCCCTTTAAGGTCAGAATCAAGTGAAAGATTCTGAAAAGCCTTCATCTGGTCACTGCTGACTTTTTCGTCCTGTTTTCCCTCCCGTGTTAATTATTCAAAGCAAATTCTTTCTCCTTTTTTTTTTCCTTAACTAAACAGGCAGGTGCTTCTGAAGGCTAATCTCTCTCATCCCAAACCATTTACTCTCCAGCAGTGCTGAAGAAAGCCTCAGGTCTGTCAAAAACTCTTGAGCCAGTGAAGACTTCGGGCAACCATTTAGACAGGGTTTACTTTGAATATCGCTGTGTGTGACTTGTTTGTGTCGCAAGGGGAATCGTAAAAGGACAAAATCCTGTGTGCTTTCTGTTAGCGACACTGAGCAGAACATGAAAGCCGTTTTCACTCCGCTAATACAGCAGCAGAGAACTCAGAGCCAAAAGCCTGAGGGGACCAAACAAGCTCCTACACACCAGTTACGCTCAGATAAAGAAAGAGAGAAAGAGAGAGCCAGAAAGAAGATGAAGAATAACACTTTTCAGCATTTCACAAGTAAGATCCATCCTTGTTAGTGGCTTGCAAGCCAAGCAAAAGTGAAGGATAAAAAGACTCACTAAAGGCACACTTTGCATCAACTTGAGTGACTTTTTTACCTTCTATATGTGAAAGGTGGTTTTAGCTGCATAAAAAAATGAAAAGCAAGACCACTCCAAACCTGCGTAGACATACAACCGTAAACATACACCCCCGTATCCCTCTAATTTCCCTCCTGAGAATCAGATCAGGAGGAGTTATTCAGTTTTTCCATCTCTCCTTCGGGGAGAGTGGAGAATCTCTGTCCGGTGAGATCGATAGCTGGTTGGAGGGAGACGTGTGGGCCCTGGATCAATGCAAGAGGCACTCCGCAACTCTTTGAGCCTTGTTGGTGGGATACAAGCGCCATAACTGCAATATGGATGCAGGAAAGATCAAACAACTGATGGAGGAGACGGAAACTAGGGGATAGAGCAGGAAAAGGGGGGAAAGCAATCAGAGAGACACATGGGACTTCACAAAAAGACAAAAATAAGAGGAAAGAGGGACCACAACACTCTGTCGCTTGGTACCAGAAATAAGACAGGAGCAAAGAGAGAAAAACACAAGTTAGTAGCTCTGTAAGAGGTATTACTGTACTTGTATAGTTTCTTTAGTGTAGACCCGGGTTCAAATTTCAAACTATTACTGTATCTATATTAGGGTGGTCAATAGAGTATATATCTGCTTTTATACCAAGCTCTATCATGAAACTCTAGATGGTGCCGCCTGATTGGTCCTTAAGGCAACCTGATGACTTTTACATAGTTAACTACATGACACAAGCTGACTGGTCCCTGTGGCATCTGCAGCCAATGAGCTTGCTGATCAACATGTAAACAGGTGGTTAGCATTCACTATAGCAGTTTGCAGCGCGCTTTCAGAGTTTCTCCGAAACCCTCCACCTTCCCCAGCTCCACCTGTATAGATCTCTTATGTGTAATTTATATATTTGTGCAGCAGCAGTATGTTTTACTCACAGCAGTGTATCTGTGTATGTACTTGCAGTAGCAAGTTCCTGTATTTCTCTGCAGCAGTAGCAATAATCTACAACAGCAGCAGCAGCGTAGCAGATCTATTGCATCAAGACCAAATACATTACCATTGTCATATCCATTACCATGCTAAAATACTATATATATATAATCTCCAAAGAATTGTCTTCATTTGGGGGCTTAATGATTAAGCATATGACAATGCATTAAAATAATTACATTATTTTATTACTTTTTAATATGATACAGTGTTATAGACAAACTTTTTTTTATTTTACCTACAATATTTACGCAACTGGCACATTATTAATGTTCTAGAAAATGGGAGAACAGAGGAAAAATCCAAACAACTTGTTTCATTTGTTCATGGGATGAAAGTGTAAAGAGCGCAGGAAATGAGAGAGGAACATGAAATGGGGAAAAGATCAAACTTTAACGTCTTTCAAAGCTGTCTCTTTTGATCCATCACCCTTACATTTGATTTCAAAAACAGAACTAGGTAAAACTTTTGAGAAGGAAACTGACAGGATTGAACTCTATTCCACTGTACTTCACCAACAAGGTCCATGTAAATCATAAAAAAAAAATAAAAAAAATACAGTTTGACGTGTCCATCGATGTCCAGACAGCATTATGAGTAACAGCTGCAGTGATCTAGCTGACCTCTACACAGGTAGTTAAATCTCTTTTCTTAAACTGCTAAACTGTGGAGAAGAGAAGCATGCACTTGGAAGAACTGATCATTCAGACAAGCAGAAATATCTGAGAAAGGATCTGTGAAGGATGTAGTTTCTAAATCTATTTGAGCGTACTCTTCGGAGCAGGGTTAGCATTTCAGCTTCAAATAATGGCAGAAAGATCTTTTCAACAGCTCATCTTGTCCATAACCAAGTTGCCCTACAGCAGGTAGGAACCCTTCTTTCTCAGACTACAAAATGCAACATTTTCTGCCAGTTTAGCAGGTAGAATAATAATATAAATCACATATAATTTCAGATATTTCTTGCTGGGCTTACTTCACCTCCCTTCTAACACTGCTTTTAGCCTTCTCATATTCTGATACACTATATAAATTTTTCTTACATGTGAGCAGTGTTACTTGTCTAAAACTCACCGGCGCCAGCATGATGTTAGGGTATTGTGGGTGGTTGATGTTGGTAAGTGTTTTTTTTTTTTTTAAGATTTATTTTTGGCGTTTTTGCCTTTATTACAACAGGACAGTCAATTTATTTGAAAATATATTTTATTCCTGTGATGCAAAGCTGAATTTTCAGCATCATTACTCCAGTCTTCAGTGTCACATGATCCTTCAGAAATCATTCTAATTTTTGGCGCTCAAGAAATATTTCTTAATGTCCGTGTTGAAAACAGTTGTTCTGCCTAATTTTGCGGAAATCGTGACACTTTTTTCAGGATTTTAATAGAATTTAACTGTATTTAGAAATCTTTTGTAACATTATAAGTCTTCACTGTCACATTTGAGCAATTTAATGTGCCCTTGCTGAATAAAAGTGTTATAATTCCTTTAAAAAAAATCTTACTCAGCCCAAACATTTACTTAAACAGTAAAACATTATCCTACAAAAAATGTTATCCTATAGCATTAGCCATATTATCCTACATAAACATAAAAAAAAAAAAAACTGTTAAAAAACTGATCCGCAGAAATGAATCACACTTTCCATAACGTTCTCAAAGATATAAAATGAAATACACTCCAAAGTTGCTATTTATGGTTAAGAGCTTATTGAAATTCTTAACCGTTAATATGATTAACAGTAATAGTAAAGCACAACTAACAAGAATATGAACCACAAGGCAGAACACAGATTTCTTCTTTGATTAACAAAAATTTCTGTCCAAGCAGGTTCCTGTTTTTCCTGTCATCATAATGAGAGATATTTCAAAGAAGTATAGGCGAAACAATACACATTTTGTCAGAGCTCTCCAAAAAACACATTTTGGAAGCTTCAGAGGGGAGAAGCCCGGAAGCTCCCGATCAAAACAAATAAAAGGCTCCTCAGATGGAACAAGATGAGAGGGATGTTCCATCAGGCAGACTCCATGCCAGACCTTTATTAGTCTCTGACTCACCTCAACACTGCTCGGTGGAGCCCGGCAAATAGCAGATTAAATACATGGAGGAATTAAAGAAAAGTCTGAATCAAAGGAGATAAAAGCAGTCTTGCTCTCCACATATTAACCATTCATCCCCGCCCCTGTTCCCAAATCAGAATGTGCGGGGGTCTGCTGGGAAGGGCCCACTGTTGCGTCCCACTGTGACATTTGAAAATTAGTTTGAGTGAATAATACAGGCGGAAAAACTGGAGTGATCGGCACACGAGATGACATGCTGATGTATTTCAACTTCAACTTTACATTAAAGGGAATGAATGAGATCACTGCCTTGAGAATCAGGAAACATGCAAGCCAATTAAACAAAGATCAGAACCAAACAAGCACTACGCTTCAAGATTATTTTTCTTACCTTTTTGGCAGATTTCTTCCCCCTTGTTTTAACCATAAACTCACTTCATTTTGATATCCCCCCAAACACGCACAAAACAGTTGACCAATCATAACACACTGGTCCAGCTGACCAATCAGAGCTCATGTGATTTTCAGCACAGAGGCAGGAAGTTAAACAGAGCATTACTGACAGACTGGGAAGAGATGTGTTGCAACAATGTAGAAATATGTGAAAAATAATGTGTTTTTTGAACATTCAAGCATGAAAACCTATTCTAGAAGACCCAAAAAACAAAATCTTTGTAAAAGGTCATAATATGGCCTTTTTAATATCTTGTCTTAAATATTTGTACTGGAAAACAAGACAAAAATACTGAGAAAGAATATATATATATATATATATATATATATATATATATATATATATATATTTTTTTTTTTTTTTTTTTTTTTTTTTTTTTTTTTGCAGTGACTAGAGTTTGAACCACTGTAGAGCAGCCTGCTTTTAATACTTTCTGAATATTACTTTCATGGAAAAAAAAAAAGTCTAAGCTGCAAGCTAACATCACCATAAGTTAAGCTTTAGCTAATTGGATATTTTAACCCTAAAACAGGAAGATGATCAGCAAAAAATCATTTCATGTCACTATTTATCATCTGGACTTAAGTGAAAACATATCCAAAGGAATTTTTAATAAATTTGATATATTTTATATTTTATGAGTTGTATCTCCCACATTGCCCTATTAGGGTATAAAAAAGTCATCAATATTTTTATGATTTACTTGATGCAGAAAAAAAAAATGTAATATGCAATATATGCTGCATGTATAACAAGTCTGTGTCCAAAAATTGAGGCATATAAATGTTTTTATATTTTTACATTGCTGAACTGTCTCATCTTCAACCTCAGGGGTGGACAATTCTAGCCCTTGAGGCCCACTGTCCTGCAGGGTTTAGCTCCATCCCTAATCCATCATAAGTAATTTATGATACAACATATAATTTTCTAAGTAATCCTGAAGAGTTTGGTTAGATTTTTCAGGTGTTGGATCTAAACTCATTATTGTAGCCCTCCAGAAGCAGGGTTAGACACTTCTTTTCTACCAAAGATGTAGTCACCTAAATGAAATAATATCAGTTTTACATGTGAGTATTAACTTTCGCACATTTTTTTTTTACTCAACACTTCTTAACTTTTGCACATTTTTTTTTACTCAACACTTGAGTAAAATGATATCATCTATGATAATGATAACAGTATTGGGTGCAAAATTCTTTCTCATGCCTTATACAAGAGACTAAAGAGTATGTATATTATGGCGCATGTTGGCTGTTTAAAGGATTCGTGTGATTCACTTAACTTTGAACATGGAAAAAAAAAGCAAAAAAGCAGATGGCTGTAATAGCTATACACAGAAACACTGTGGCCGCTAACATTAGGCACTCAGACTAATTTGGAGATCTCCCCCTCTGTTAGCTTTTCTACAAGACTGCTCATCTGTAAAAGCCGAGTTGCACTCAAGAACCTCTGCCTGAAGGTATTACTACTGCAATAAATGACATTTTGGCTGGTCATTTTTTACTGCATAAAATATAATAATTAGCTGTTACTTAGTTTCAAATTCTTTTCCATTCTGCATCAAATCACTGAGAAAAATATGGAAAAAAAGAACCAGCCTCCTAAGACAAATTAATGGGCACTGATTTATATCCCAGAACACACAAGAATGAAAGTCTGGCTCTCAATTAAAATGCACAAATCAAAAGCAGGCTACTTCATACATTTCCAGAACATTTTTGAATTTCTGAATGGGAATTTTTATAGCAACCAACATCAAATTGCCCAGTGCTTCCACATTACTCTACATTAAAGTGTGCATCCCACTTAGTAAATGTCCTACTCTCCCCTGGCTCCCTATTGCCTCTCTTTCTCCTTCCCTTTTGGGAAAGATGACACAGGGCTTGGCGGGGAAAAATGATTAAGCAGTGCCGAGGCCTGCAGGGGAGAGATAGTCCAGCAAGTTTCATCACAGCTCTTAGGAGTCTTCAGGCAATGAGAAATAGATCAAGCAGACCAAGGTTTAAACAATTTTTCAGACATTTTGAATTATTTATTTATTTTTCCATGTTTATTTATTATTTTTCACATTTTGAGGTTTAATAGGATATTGCATTGCGTGAAGCACACTGTTACGGCAACAGTGCATTCACAATGAACGCTTAAGTTATGGATTTAACAATATCCTGATTGTGATATTGCTTTTGTACAACAGTTGAATTAACAAGAATTTAATACTGAGTAACTTACATTTTAGACACGTTGCCAGTTACTTTGGTGCATTTTTCTTTGTCAAAAAAAAAAGAAAGAAAAGAAAGAAAAAGTCAGCATGAATGAATCAGTGTTTGAATTGAGTGCATGATTCAATGAAACTAGGCGTCCGAAATCGCAAACTCTCATACTATTTTTCGCCTACTATATAGTAAGGAAGTATGCGATTTCGGATGCAGTCTATATTCATTTGTTTCACTTCCCGAATGAATTAGTGTTTTGAACGAATCTGAACTGAATGATTCATTGACTCATTTACTCACTAAAGACAGTAAATTGTCGCCATCTACTGGCGTAACGATGTAACCTGCAGAAAGTCACCAAAAATCCCCACCACTAATGGAAAAACTGAACAAAATGTATCTTTTTAATACTTTATATTTACATTTTGAAATATATTTATATTCATAATATATTAATGATATATATTATAAAGATAACAAACCAATTAACAAAGTGGTATGACTGCATTATTTGAATCTATTCTGTCTAAAAACATTGGTAAAAATTTAATAAATTAAAATTGCTCTATGTATTTTTGTCTCGTCTCTTTAAACGCTAAAAAACAAAGCTTCATAAAGAAACATTTTGGTTGGCAATTTCATGACGATTTCAAAACAAGACATAAAGTCTGAAACCACAGGCTCAATTAAAGTAGTTCAAAGTTTTAAATGCCAAAAACAGCTGCTCAGTTTCATCCCAAACCAAACTCCAAGCATGCTTTCTCCCCAAACGAATCCACACAAGCTGTCCTCACATCTATAAAATATCAAAGCCGATGATGAGACTTCAGCCTTCCCACACTTCTCACATGGGGCGCTGGGGCACTAGAAACGGAAACCCCTTGGACCCGAGGCCATACCCAGCTGTCATGTCATGTGCCATTCTAGACTGGCCGGCCCTCTGTGAACAATCCCATCCTGGAATGCATGGAGAATTCAGATGCCACGCTTGTGGCACGCCAGCCACGCATGAGGTCCTGTGGTTCACGAGGCTGGGAGACTTGGCATGGAGATTGGCTGAGGTACAGTTTTGTCTGGAGGGAGCAGGTGTTGCAGTGGGAGGGGGGTTGGTCATTCGGGGGGTTTCAAATGCAGCAACCCCCTCCATCCACACGCCTGCCTGATTCCGAGAACAGGTGTGACGGGGCACAAAGGGTTCAGTGCAAAATCCGAGATTAGAAGAGGCTTTAATACAGATTTTTATTATCAACACCAAGTGACGGCCCGGCTGTGAGACCATGAGGATGTTTTTACAACCCTACACAAACACTATACAGTGCCCCCTTTAGAGCCGCAGCCAAAGAAAGGCTGTGCCAGCTTGGATGCCTCTTTGTAAGCAATAACCAGATGGATTCTCTTTAGAGACACGGGCATGTTATCTGTGCAGACCTGCAGGGCTCTTATCGTACAGTAAATTCTGCTCAACATGAGGACGATTCAAACATTTTTAATTGACTTTATCACCTGGCCCGACTGTCAAGTCCACTTGAAATCCATGAACTTGGCAGAAAGAGAAAGAATGAGGAAACATCTGCTTGTTCTGAGAACATAGGCTAACTGTTTGTTTTAATGCCAAGGACCCCAAAATATGATGACCTCCATCCTATATAATTCCATATATAAAGAATAATTTATACAGATGTATACTATATATTGTCACTGTATAGCCAAAGCAAACTATTAAAATATTTTCTGGAGAATATTACTTTGTAAATATTTACAGTAATGTTATAATGATAGATGTATAATTCTTAATATATATATATATATATATATATATATATATATATATATATATATATATATATATATATATATAAGAATTTTTGGGTATAATATGTCACAGTTTACTTTATTTTGCTATCCTCACTTACATAAATGAACTATAGTATCCTGAACCTAATAGTAAATTGTTTTTTTAAAAAATATATCTAGTGTCTCAATAATTTTTTGATTTGACTGTGTGTGTGTGTGTGTGTGTGTGTGTGTGTATATATATATATATATATATATATATATATATATATGTATATATTAAAACTATTAATATTTTACATTTTTAGTTTTCATTTTAAATTCCTTTTATAAAGTTTTTGTAATTTTGTTATGTGTTTTTGCAATTTCTTTAAAAAATATTTCTATTTAGCTTCAATTTATTTTTATTTTAGTTCTAGTAATTATATTTTAGTTTCAGCCAAGGCAACATTTCTATTTTTTTTTTTTTAAGTTTTTCATCTAATATTTCTATTAAATTTTATTTTAACTTCATTTCAATTACCGAAAACAATTCTTAATTTTTAGTTTTAGCTGGGTAATTGTTAAACTAAGAATGTGAATAGAATAAAATGATTGTGATTAATATAATGATTTTCAACCAGCCTTCATAAAGCATAATATCAAATATCAAACAGTAAATGTGTTAAAATACTGTTAAACATTCAGTATTTAATTAAAACCTGAAGTTAAAATGTCAACAACCTTAAAAACTTTTTTTGCTCTTTCAATTTTCCCATAAACCCCAAAGCCATCCCTGCAGACCCCTGTTAGAAAACCCCTGCAGCTTTTTTGCCATGAAAATGATTAACAAAAATTTCCTTTTTTTTTTTTTTTTTTTTTCTAAGAGAGAACGTGTTCAAGAGAACAGAATCATCACCTCTGGGATAACTAGTGCAAAATAGAAATGGAAATGCTGTTATTCAGGTCTGTGTGATACTATTTACATCTTTCACACACTCAGAAGCTTCAGAGAAAACCATTTCTTGGAAAGAAAAAACGAACAAAAAGAATACATCCTGAAACCTGATTAGTTAGACTCCATTACTACAATCTGTTATTATTTTCAGAGGAAGAAATAATCTGTTTCTTAGCCACTAACAGTTTAGGTAATTCATTTCTCACGTTTTCACAGCATGAGCGGTTCCGTACGGGCCCCTGTGTTGGTTTATCTCCAGATCCTGAGGTGAACCTAATCAGGTGCTGAGGCAGGGGACTATGTGTCATGACAAAGTGAAATAATTGGATCTTTGATTTAAGAGCTGCATGAAAAACTAATTGCATGAGTTTGTCATTACCTCTCCTCTTGTTTGCTTCCTACGGCACCAATCTTCCCCACAACTCCTAGAGAATTGTAAAGAAACAGAAACTCGTTGTCTGCCCCTTTGCGAAACCACAGTTGCTTTTATTGCATATTGAAGCCTTGGTGACCACAGGCAAACAGCTCTGAATGAAAAGGGCAAAAAGCAATTATTCGATTTAAGATGGCATTTGGATACACAACGGCCAAATGAGCATTGATTAGGGGAGAGAAAGGCCGATTTCGAAGTATAAAAGGAGAGCTGCTGACAAGTCTAAGCCCACAGAGTAAATAGGTGAGGTCCCGCTTCAAACACTGCTCTCTGTTTTCTTGCATCCTGCTGACATTTTGCCCACCACTGCACTGGAAGTGAGAAATAATCTGGACCAATCGATTCACTGTTAGCGCTGTAGTTTTGCCTTTCGTCAGCTGGGAAACAAGAAAAACTCGAGTGCTGGAAAGAAGTCTTTTCAACGGGTACATCAATACATGCTATAAGCACGTTCTGTTTCACTCTATGTTTTTCCTTTTTCACTCCGTCTCTTTTTCACACTCTTGTTCCTGTTTACTGACAGGCACCTCATCAGCACTGCAAAATGCAACAGGAATCAATACAATCTGTACACCTGAGAAAAGACTCTTATTCTGATTTCTTCCCAACCTGAGCAATGTGACACTCGAAACAAGCAGCTTTACCTGAAAGTGTGTTTGCATCATCTAGGGATAAACATGAGGCATTCTCACACATGAAACACGTTAAACTGCACTGAAATTGCCTTTTCCAGGTGCCACATTTGCCATCCACACACAAGACAGTTTTCCTTCTTTTATACGCATTACCAGCGTTGGGGGTAATGCATTACAAGCAACATAAGTAATGTAATCAAATTACTTTTTTCAAGTAACTAGTAGCACGTTACTTTTAAATTTACAACAAAATATCTGAGCTACTTTTTCACGTTTAATCTCACTTTCCATAAAAAGTAGGTAGCAGCCTCTCTAAATGTCAATTCTTGTGTCAGAACTAGTAGCTAGCAATAGCACATATTAGCATGTTATCAACCTAAGCACAAGCTCTACTCTTCTGCACAATGGTAACTACAAAAACTTTAAGTGGATTTAATGTAATGAAATTAAGTTGCGACAAAAGTTCAAGAATTGTTGCTTTACATCATTTAAATAAGGTCATATTAACAAGCATCTTTTGCTGCATTTATAATCAGGGCTTGACACTAACTTTTTTTGCTCACCAGACACTGGTTTTCCAAAGTTACTAGCCACTCAGCATTTTCACTGGCCACAATTTTGATATCGATATAATGGGGAAAAACTGCCATATAGATATTTTTAATATTATCTCATAATTTGGCAGCAGGTACATTAGGCTGCTGTCACTTTAAATCCTGACGCACGGATCCATTATACTGTTACACATGCATTTTCTTTCTCAACGGTTATGTTCACTTAAAAATATAACTGATTGTGTTTACGTGAATACATGCAAAGTCTTGACATTATTTTGTGTGTATTTGACTGTTTAAGCGCAATAAGCAACAAAAAGAACTGAATTTAGTACTGAGAAGTGGCTTTATGTGTGCGCACTTTGGGTGTGAGAACAAAATCTGAGGGAATGAGTAAAATTATGCGCAATCCCACACCGAAATTCAAGACCTGTAACACAACAATATTCATCTGGAGCAAATGAAACAAGTGAGTGAGGGAAGGCGGGTTTGTGTGTCAGAAAGATGAGAGAGCAATAAAGTGCAGGTGGTATTGTGTATATATTCTGTGAAAATTGAGTATTGGAAGCGCTTCAGATATTTCAGTATCTATATGTGTCGAAAAATCTATATATTTGACAACAATACATTGCGCTTAGTTTATTATTTCAGATGCCGGTTTTTAAAAGAACATAATTGAAAAATGTATATATTATATATAAAATTCAACCTGCCAAAGTGGCTAGTAGGAGGGACTGTGTTACACGCTACTGCTGTAATCCACCCGCATTTGGCGGGTGTTAATGTCAAGCCCAGTTTATAATTATTTTTAATTATCACAGTTTATAATTATGGATAACATGAACAACTGTTGCCCAGATAAGACACAAGACTAAAGTACTTGATGGAACAAACAGGATATCCTGTTTACTAACAGAAACTAAGTTTGGATAAAGATATGTTAGAGGGGAAACATTATTGCTCCATGCCTGTCAGACTGCTTTTGTCAGACCAGAGCCACAGACGGCAAGCCAGGTGGTAGAGATAGTCTGGCACAACGGGTCATGCCAACACACAAGGGGCCTGTTTATGAGGTCCATGCCAGGACTTTTAGTCTGACCGCATGCCTGGCACTCTTTCCTATGCATGTGGCAGCTAGTCCCTACAGGGCGGTGTGCATTAGGCTGGCACATAGATGGGGGGACATGGTGCAAGGACAACCGCTGAGGGCACGGCTGATCCAGAACGCTGGGATGTTTGGAGCGCCGCCACACAGGGGTTTTGGAAGCAGCAGGTAGACTTGATCGAATCTTGATCCTCCTGCTGTGGCAGAACAGCACCATGGGAAAGAAAACTAGGATTGTGGGTGTGCATGCGTTTGTCTGCACATGCCTGACATGTGCTTCCTGCTGCGATTGATTTGTGTGCACATACATTAATGTGATTTGAGTTACATGAGTCCTAAGGGAACATCACAATGCCAGGGAAGCATCCTCAATTCTCTTTTGTTCGCTCTATCTTCAACATATTGTCAGATAATAGCATTTCCTGCTTCTCAATGCCACCCAAACATGCTAGCAGAGTGTTGACCCGCTTAATGAATTCACTGGACCGGCTTAATTGACTGTCTTGTTACATGAAGCTAACTTGCATTGGATGCAGGCAACCTTGCTTTTGTTCTCCATTACACCGCTGTTAAAGACATGGGTGAAAAGAAGAGATTCTGGAATGATTCTGTTTGACGTGAGTAAGGAAGGGTAAGAGGGAGAGACAGACAGGAAGACAGAACCTATTAACTATCGTTGCCCAATACCAACACATTAAGGTTTCAAGGAATGACCTGCTATTAAAGTCAACATGAAGTCAAAGCTGATGAAATTAATTTACAAATGAATAAATAATTTCATGACATTTTCTACATTTGTACAAATACTGATTATGAATGTTGACTGTAAAAACATATTTTAAAAATATTTTTTTCTAGTTTTTTTATGAGTATGTTTGATCCCAAACTAGCTACTATGGATGGATGGATGGAATGACCAACAAATAGAATGATAGAACAATATATAGACAGATAGAACGATAGATAGATAGATAGAACAATAGATAGATAGATTTACAAATTAATAAATTATTTCATTACATTTTCTACATTTTTACAAATACTTACTAGCTACTACGGATGGATGGATGGATGGATGGATAGAAAAAAACTACAGAGATAGATAGAATGACCAACAGACAGAATGACAGATAGATAGAAAGACAGAAAGATAGAATGAATGATTTATAGATAGAACGAACGATCGATAGATAGAATGAATGAACTATCGATAGATAAAACAGTCAATAGAATGAACGAACAAACAAACGAAAGAACGATCGTTCGTTCTATCTATTAACCATTCAATCGATAGATAGAATGAACAATCGATAGATAAAACAAACGAACGAATGATAGAACGGATGAAAATAAACGATCGATAGATAGAACGAACGATTGATAAATAAAACAAACAAACAATTGATAGAACGAACAAACAAATGATCGATCGATTGATCGTTCGTTCTATCGATCATTCGTTCTATCGATCGTTCGTTCTATCGATTGTTCGTTCATTTTATCTATTGGACGAACGAATGATCGATAGAACGAACAATCGATCGATAAAACAAATAAACGATCGATAGAACGAATGAATGAATGAACGATCGATAGAACGAATGAATGAATGAACGATCGATAGATAGAACAAACGACAGAATGAACGAATGATCGATCGTTCGTTCGTTCATTCTATTGATTGTTCGACAGACAGACAGAAAGAAAGACAGAGCTTTCCTTTTTCTCTGACTTTACCAACATGGCAGTACATTTCACAGTGTTAACCAGTTGCACAATAGCTATGGTTTGTTTTAGCAAGCTTGCATTCAGGTCTGGCTCCATTCTACAATGGAATGCCCACTTTTCACGATCAATCAAGTCCCGTCCTACATTTTTAACATGTCGGATATCCTGTTTCACCCAAAAATATGTCATCTTACAGAAGTAAAATATTTTGCAAATGGCTTTTCATGTTGACTTTAAGTACATTACAAAACTGGGTCTCTACTGAAAAGGTGAAATTTTGATTGATTTCTTGCAGTCCAGGATCTGCAGGGGGGCTGCTTCAGAAGTGCCTACACACTAGGGGCTCGTTCCACCATTCAGCTTCTAACACACACACACACACACCCACACCCACCCACACACACACACACACACACAGAAACACACACAGTGGCCAGTGCCAGTAACACTTTTGCTTCGTCAGTAAACAGTCGACCGTCCTTGTCACTAAAATGTTTATGTTGTTGGCACAGGCCTGCGGGGCTGGCAGCGAGGCCCTTGACTGACTGAGAATGGACCCAGAAGCTTCCAGAGACACACAAATAATGACAAAGCGCAGAGAGAATAATTGGTGACACTTTACTCGATCCTGCTGTATCGTATTGCATCTACTCTGGTGTCACACTGTGAACACTGAGCAGATATGTTTTGCATGTTCAACAATAAATCAGCCAATAGAATCCCACAGACTTACAATTAAATGAGGTTTGAGAGTGCTTTAAAGGTGCTGTATGTAATTTTTTGACTGTAATAAAGCATAAAAATAACATAATATGTTTAGAGATATTTAGGAAATATGCTAAGTTCATATACTTGTTTCTCTGAAAAACAATACTACAGCCAGTTATTCTACTTTGAAATGTGCATTCCTTGTCGGAATGTCTGTTTTTGTTTTGGTCTGTGTGATTCTGCCCACTGCCAATTTATCAAATATTATTTTGACATCCGGGGTTGCCAGTTGGTGGTATTGTAGCCACGGAAGCCAGCAAACAAACCGGACCTAAAAATCTCTATGAACGTGAGCATATTAAAACGCGCTTAAATCAACTCATCAGCTTACAGTGTGCAAGTCTCCTTGTCTTACATTGTCAATTGCGCTTGTTCCTGTTAAGTGCCGAGTCTGAGGAGAAGCGGATGGGGGAAACTACATTTGACTACTACTCACAATAATGAATTTGGACTGCAGTACCCATTTCAATTGCTGTCGGTATTACATACTGCACCTTTAACTTCACTTCATGATTAAATAGTGATGAATTTGCAGTTATTAGTTTTATCTTTGCAGGACCACACAGGTCTTTTAAGAGTGTGCCCATAGGATCAAACTTATAAGAGTGGTTATCTAGCTTGTGATTGCCACTGTCAGGGGAGTCTAAAAAAATGAAGTCCCTTAGAGAACTCAAAGCTCAGTGAGATATAAGTCACTGATGCCATGAGCTCAGTACTTACAGTGGACTGGAGGAGATTTGGAAATTAAAAAGTGATGAGGAAAAATTTTTGGTGTAGGATTTACATTGAAACAATTCAGAAATCGCTAGTAAATGTCACAAATAATTACAAAGAAATGCCAATTAACACACGCATTGCAGAGCAAGACAAGCATTTGTGATTAAAAAAATATAATTTTTTTTTTTTGATTGTTTTGCTAGATAAGACCCCTATTCCTCATCTGGGATAATGCAGAGCCCTTTTTAAGCTGCATTTAAACTGAAATTTGGATCTTCAACCCGTTGAACCCTGTGAAGTCCACTATATGGAGAAGAATGACATGAAATTTGAATTCTGAAGTGAACTAATCCTTTAATTGTCATGAAAGTAATGAAAGTAACAATGCAAAAGGTCCTAAAAACTTTATGTAAAATATAATTTCTTTTCTTTTCTTTTCATATGGAATGACCTAGACATGTTCTTGACATATTTTGTTAGTTTATCTAGTTTATCTTTATGGCGAACAAACAGACCTCTTATTTTCACTCTTCATTTCACTCCTCTTCCCCCTCTCTCTCTCCTTCTCTTTCTCATGCTCTCTCGTTCACTCCTCCTCTCTCTCCTTAAGAAGACGTGCAATCTCAGTCAAGCCGATAAAAGGATGAGACGGGCTATCCTGCATTCCTCACACAAATCTGCTGTAATCCACATACTGTTGTTATTTTCCTCCCCTTTAATCTCTAGTCCTTTCTTTTCATCCTCCTTGTGTTCTTTTCCTTTTTTAGGGTTTGATAGTGGGTGCACAGAGATGAAAGAAAACAGAAAAACTAGACATAAAGCACCACAAACAAAGTCTCACTTTCTTGCCTTGTCAGATGTCATTTCCAGTCTGTCTGTCTATCTGTCTGGCCTTCTGAATTCATCCATGTTTGGTGGTAGCCACTGCCAGGGTCAGGTTTGTTGCAGATGCGTTACATCAGATGAAGATGCAGGCAAATCCCGAGCCGACCCCCATTTGCACCATTAGGGACGAACAGATGAAACGGGGATTACACCCTCCTTATTAAAACCAACAGAATGAGGACCAGTACAACCATATGTGTCACAACCAATGTAATCGCATTTGATCAGAATGAGATACTCGACAGAACAACAACAACAAAAAACACTAAAGACAGCCTCATTTGATGGTATAACATCTGTCAAGGCCCAAACAATAATGCTCCATAATGCCAGCACGTTTGTATACCAATTTGACAGGCTTTTGTTGTTGTTTGTGCTCAAATGGATACTGCAGACAGAAAGGCCGAGCAAATGCACAGAGACGAATTCTCATATTTCAGCTTTCGTTATGTTTCTGTCCTCATTTTTCCGTCCTTTCACATTAAATATGCTTCAGAGGCTTCTTGTCGACGTTGCGTTTCACTGTTGGAGTCATTAGAGCAGCGGCGGAGATCAAACGTTGCACAAAGTCAGACAACATTACCTTCGGCATAACCAGAAAACACAAAAAAAACCCTGAAACAAATGAAAACCGCATTCGAAGCTCTCCGGGCATTTAAAACTACAACCGCATGCACCTGTAGATTCGGGGAAGGAATGCTGCACGGGGGCACGACACCGGAGACGGGACCGCTGCGAGCAGTGAAGGGCGTGTCAGAGCTGTCAGCGAGCGCTTTGATAGGTCGAACATGATGCTTGTCAGCATTTGCAGCCATTCGTGCACTGCACAGCAGGAGAGGCGAGGAGACGCTGTCTGCCGTTTGTAATGGATCTACCTTTCAGCCTGACAAACAGAATGTACACTTGCAGTGTGGAGGAAGAGGCTTTCTGACAGCATTGGGAGTTCTGGCATGGGAACAGTGACTCAGGTGCACTACTGCTGTAGAGTTCCAGTTAAATCAGCGGTATATGTCGGTTGACTGACATTTACATGCAGTGATATAGACGTGTAAGAATGACTTTAATGAGTTAAAGGTGCTGTAAGGGATTTCAGCCAAATTGTTTACCTCAACCATATGACAACTCTAAAACAAAAAACTCTGCCCTCCAAAGTCATGTCAGCCAATATGATAGCAGTTAATTCAAAGGAGTCTGTTTGCATCTTTCCCCATGGATGTTTTTTTTCTTTTTCTAAAAATATTGGTGACCCGTTCTGCACTACACATATTTTTATGTGATTAGATCCCCCCATACAACCTATATATATATATATATATATATATATATATATATATATATATATATATATATATATATATATATATAAAATTAATTATAATTTATTTATTAAAGTCGATATTAAACTCAAAACTGATGCATTTTACTTCAAATATATAAATAATAACATAAATAAGTTCATGAAATTTTCCACATTACTGATTAAAATTCAAATATTTTTTTTAGTTATTTTTTGAGTAACCACAGACCAACATTTGGTCCCAAACTATTGCTACTACTTAATATTAATATTATTATAAATATTATATTATTATAAATATTATATTATATTTATTAAAATTATATATATATATATATATATATATATATTTTTTAATAATAAATACAAAAAATGCAAATATGTGTTTATATATAAATAAACAAATATTTGCATTTTTTGTATCTTTTTTACAAAAAATTTTGCATTTATATATATATATATATATATATATATATATAATTAAAAAAAATAATAAATACAAAAACTGCAAATATTTTAGAAGGTAGCAGATTTTATTACTCTTAAAAACTATTTTCCTCTATCTGCTGCAAAATCCGAATGCGCAATATTTTTTATTAACAGCCAAAGGGCATTTCTGATTTCTGGTTAGTTTTCTGACAGGCACAGATACATGGCAACCATGCACACATACAAATATACATGCAAACAAAACAATAACCTACAGAAAAAGTTATCTGCCCTAGCTTTTGTAAGGCAAAAGAAATGTGATTCATATAATATACAGAATAAAATATTGTAGCTGATCAATAATTAAAACACTTCACATTCATGTAACTTATAAAATGTTCATATATGCAAAACTGCAAATGCTGTAAAAAAAAAAAAAAAAGTTAATTATATGAAATATTTAATGTTTCATACCTTGATTCGGTCATCGGATGAATCGAAAGCATCATGAAGAGCAAAAGAAAAAGAGAAAAAAGACACATTAGGACATTTTAGTAACTCCTCCAAAAAGTTTCAATATAACACTTGACATGATTTTTTTTCCTGAAAACAAAGCCCACACACATCATTACACCACATAGAAATACTACTCCTGCTTAAGGGCTCCAGTGAAAATATTAACCACATCTGTTTCAAAGGCATCAAGCCATTCATTTTGACTTGTGTCAAAGCGAGCTATCTGTGATTAATTTTGTTCTGAAAAAGCCAGCGTTTAATTAAATTTTTTTCCCAATGTCAGTCCCTATTCATCCGCATTGTGGAATCTGATCTACAGCCCCCCTTTGTGCGCCCGGGGTCTGGATGTCTCCCCGCAGTCACCGTTTTGCTAATGTGGCTGCTTTCGGATAGTGTGATGCACTGCTCAGGCTTTTCAAAATCCATTGAAAATCGCCTTTCCTGATCGCCTCTCTCCTTCATAGATCAAGGAGATGTCCTCGAGATAGCACCCTTTGGCTGCCAAGACTCACGGCTCAAATAACTCTCTCTGATAGCTGTTTTTGCACCGGGTTTCATTAAATATCCAACCGCGGTACACAGACACACGGATGCACATTCGAAAACTGATATGCGGCTAATCTGAGGAGACAAATCGCTAGGGCAAACAGTGTGTTAAAAAAGAAAAGAAACATAAAAATAACATTTAACAATGACACCAGATGCTTGTCCACCTCCAACACAACACCAGACATTTCATTATCCTATAGCAAAGTTTTGCTCAAGGCAAGAGAAATGATAAATGGCACAGTCAGGCCTCGTGATATAGCCTTACGGCTTTTACACTGCCTGTGAACAGATGTGGACAACATTTCTGATAATGCAAGCCTGAAGGGACGAGATACAAACAGCCGAACAAACCAGACCAATGTACATATGAAATGGACATAGCATTCAATATAAAGACATATATATATATATATATATATATATATATATATATATACATATATACAGTATCTATCTCTCTCCCCAGCATCATCTTTCTAATACATTCCTAATACACTGCTTGGCTCTGCACTGTTTGGAAAGCTCACAATTGACAGCTGTTTGAAGGATTCTCTGTTAGTTTGCTATAACTACAGAGAGAGGCGCTCCAGGTTACAAGAGAGACTTCAGTAACAGTCTGTGCCAGTGTCAACCACAACAGTCTAACGATCAAATAGCATCATCCAGTTTTAAAGAGCCCTACAACACCATAAAAGCAGCAGCCCGTCTGATTACACACATCAAAAGGATCATTCCAGGCAGATCTATTGTCAGATCCACTTGGGACTTTGGATGGGAATCAGTCTTTTCTTTTTTTGGTGGGGAATCAAAATTGACTTGTGCTCTATGCTTATTAGCCAATGATACAGGGAATACTGCAGATAATAGATCATTGCTCAGGTACCCAACAAAGAAACCTGCTTAAGAGCATTTAAAAGGACAAGATCAATATGTACATATGTACAGTTAGACCCAGATTCTGGATTATCAGCATAAAGACAGTCTGACCCACTTAAATACACTATGAAATTAATTAATATTAAAAATGGATGCATTATATTGATCAAAAGATATATTGATCAAAACATTCTATTTATCCTGAAAAAAAAAAAGAAAAAAAAGAAAAAAGGGCAGCACAACTAACTGCTTTTAACATTAATACTAGTAAGAAAAAAATATTTTTTTGAAGGATAATGTGACACTGAAGACTGGAGTAATAATGCTGAAAATTCAGCTTTGCCATCACAGGAATAAACAAGAAGCTAAAGTTCGAAGACAAACTTTGATGTTGGCTTGAGAAAGCCTTGTTGGGCAGCCTGAGTCAAAAGAGGCAACGCACACATCTGTTCGGTGCTCTGAATAAATTACATTTTTAAATATATTAAATCAGAAAACAGTTATTTAAAATTGTAATAATATATGAAAATATTACTGTTTTTATATATTTGATCAAATACAGGCAGCCTTGGTGAGCATAAGAGACTTGAGTGGTAAATAATTACTACAGTAAAATAGATTTATTTGTATACATATTTATACACATTTTACATACATTATTTAATCATTTAAAATGTAACAAGCTTCTTTTTGTTCATTCTTTTTGTGCAGCACACTGAAATAATTTGATAAAATTAATTAATTAAAATGAGCTAAAGCATCACAATTGTTATACATTTTGTTCTAACTTAATTTGATTGTGTTCAGTCCACTTATATATATATATATATATATATATATATATATATATATATATATATATATATATATATATATATATATATATATATATATATATATGAAGTTTAGTTTTGTGTTGGGATTACATGAATGATTTGTGTTGCATTAACTGAAATTGGGCGGGGTTTGTTAGTTCCCAACATGCTTTGCATATGGCTCAATCAACAGTGAGTAAATGTTGAAATTAAGTGTTATTTTATGTATTTTTGTGTGCTATTGGTAGCTAAAAGTTTGTTAACTAGCTAGTACAGTCTTATAATTTAGTTGTGTGACACTAAAATATATGAAATTTAATTGGATGAATGAATATATGAAATTGAAAGCCTGAATCATGTCAGGAAGCCATATAAACTTCACTTTGAGTCTACTTATTTGGGTCACTTAAATGGACTTCAATGACTTGAAGTTACATGAACAAATTATGTTTGTTTAACTTAATTGATTCATGTGGGACTGATGTACTAAATTAAATCATGTAAATCCAACAAACTTTTTTTTCAGTGTAAGCGATTTCTGAAAAACGCTGTTGAAAGTTGATTGGACCAAGCTCCACAACATACTTGTAGCCAATCAGCAGTAGGGGGCGTGTCCACTCATGATGGGGTAACACTGGTTTTGAGTGTGTGCTGCTGGTGACTAACAACGAACTCTTGCTTGTATATACTCATGTACTCTTCATTTTTTGTTCTTCGTTGTCGTTCGTATGTCATCTTCGCTTTATTTTTCGTGAAGCTTTATTTTGCTTCACTTTTGCTATGATAAAGAAACATCCACTCTTGCATTGCATGTTCGTGCATTTTGAGGGCAAAATATCAACAGTGTTCAACAATGATTCTAAAAATGGCTTGTAGCACCTTTAAAATTGTATTTATTAATGAATTAATGAGTTATTAATCATCCATCTGATTGGGCCTTGTGATGTTCACAAATGAGTGGTGCATTTCTGTGCACCAGAGGGTCAGTGAACAGACTGTAGGCTGGACGCTTCATAAAGCACACTGTGTGTTTCAGTGCTCAAAGTGATGCTGGGAAGGTCATGCCAAAGTTATTTCAGCCACTTAGTCTGGGGTAATTAAGGCAGTTCTTCTCTCCAAGGGAGAAACTTTTTTAATTAAGGAATTATGAAACAGCAAAAATGTCTACAGGAAGCCCGTTGAACTAAGAACAATACAAAGGTAAAACACAGCTTGATATGAAAATGCAGCAGAGTTATAAAATAAGAAGAACGACAAGACAAAAGAAAGGATTATATATTTGCCTACTCAGATTAGCGCTGTAGCTAGCTCTCACTTTACAAGATTTCAGCTGGCATTAAATAAGGATTAAGCTCTGCTTACTGTATTCAACTGTGTAAAAAAACAAACAAACAAAAAAAAACGCTGTTTTATTGAACCGAAAGATGTGGAGTCAAAAGAACAAGGTGAAAACTGAAAACTTTAGTGTTGTTTGCCATCCGCTGGAGCAACAGCATGAGGCCAATACAACACAACCACAAATGTCCTCATTAAAAAATATATGAATCTTTTATGGGTTGGAGTTAATGAGCGTGTAATGTGGCCTGTGATCACTGAAGCTAATGAGAGAAAGGTAACGGTAAATATGATGCCAAGGACAGAACAATTTGGCTTCATGCATGTAGTTCTGTCATTCAGATTGATTTGATTCCTAATGTATCTTTATAAACCAACATAAAACTTAGCAATACAAATCATTTTTTTTTAACATAGTCATGAAATACTACATGGTCTATAAATTCTTGAAGATAGTCATGAAATACTACACTATGGGCCAGATTTACTAAACAGGGCAAATTAGCTTGAGAGCACAATTCCAAAAAAAAGGGGTGTAGAAATTTGGAGTAGAAATTTCTGCATGTGATACCGACGATGTGCAAATTAAAGAACATAGAAGTTCCCGGATCATTTTCATAATGACCAACACAATCCACCAAGAGCAGCGCAGATTAGCATCTGGTTTAAGACATGATTTTTATGGGCGGTAAATAATGGCGCAAATACCAGTAAATTGACTAGCACAAACCTTAGTAAATCACCTTGCATGATTCATTTTAATACTCTCCTCTCATAAATTTTGTGTCTGTAACGGAAACTCCTACAAAGTCAGCCGCAAAAATAACCCTGTCCACGCCTTTTCAGTGCTAATTTTTCACTGTGTGTCTTGACAGTAGTTTTTTAATGCCAAAAGAGGGTTTGTGCTGTCTAAGAAAATGGATACAGCAGCACCCATATATTCTTGTTGAGCATTTCACGAGTTCACACTTACAGATAATCATATATAGTATAAAATATGCATATTTGGACAGGGCTCAGAGCTCGGAATTTGGCCCAGAGTACCCCTTCCCCCTCCCTATCCCTGGCTGGGATGGGAATAATCAAAAGTGAGGAGTTAGGGTGGTGGAGGGAAAAACTGTCTTGAAACAGAGGTAAGTCGGCTCTATATATAAGCCTCTTCTCATGCTGATTATCTGAACGTAGATTATCTAATTTCATTTAAAAAAATATTGACATTAATAGAGAGCTGGTCCTACCAAACAGTTCCCACTCTTTTGGGAAGGCTCTCCAGCATATGTCGGAATGTGGTTGCATGGATTGGGCATTCCAGTTCATTCTAAAGGTGTTCAAAAGAGGTTCAAGTGTGGGCTTTGTGCAGAGCCGTAAAGTTCTTCCATACCAGACTCATTAAACCATTTCTTGATCGACCTTGCTATGTTCACAGGGCAGAAAAGGATCCTTTCCAAATGATTTCCACAAAATTGGAAGCACAGAATACTCTATAATGACACTATATGCCATAGCATTAAGATTTATCTTTACTGAAATTAAGAGGACCAACCGAACCAGTTAATTAGAAGGGTGCCTGCGTACTTTCAGCCATGTACTATATTTTGAGAGAGAGATGACATGAGAAATTGGAAAAGAAATAGGAATAAATCAAAACTATCACAACCCGGTAAAGGATATTCAGCTTTAATCACAAAAGCACATTAATCATATTCCTGTGGGAGAAATATCCAGGGAAGGGTTCAAATAATTCATCTGAAATGATTCTTTTGAGCTACGCATATACCATTTCCAGTCAAAAAAGATTCTTTTTCACATACTTAAAAACGACAAAACCACGTTTCGATCGTGAGACTGAACAGGACCCTACCGGAGAGCTTTTTCCTAGGCTAGTCTTTGTCCACATGTAAATGATTGCTTAATGGATTTTAGCCTCAGCAAACAGAAATTAAACCATACCTTATGCAGCATGTCTCGGATAATTGCGCAAAGACTCATTCAGTCAAGGGACAAATTGACACACAGCAATGTGAATCAATGAGCATGCATCTTTATTGGGGAGCAGGGGGTCGTTAATCCATTCCGAAGTCAGAAAGGGTGGACAGACGTGCCCGGGCCTGATCTATTTGGCTGTTAATCTGCCCTTCAGATGTTATGCATGGACAGTGCTTTTCTATTGGCTTTTAATTACCTGTATGAGAAAGTCCATTTCTATGGGAATTGATTATACATTAAGCTCTCTTTCTTCAAAAGACAAAGGGGTAAAAGGTGGGACACCACACACAGCTTCACTTGGAAGAGATAAAAAGTTTTTTTTCTCTACAGGTTTTAGCCTTTTTAAAGCAGAGATGACATTATTTTAGGAAGATGAGATGCAAAGGGATGCACAATTCAGAATTTATGAATTGCAATTCAAATCATGAGTGTGAATTTGAACTAAATTGGAACAAGAACTTCAACTGGAATTCAAAGAAATCAGTTACATTAATTTCTTTGAAATTGATTTTCATTTATTCATTTAGCAGATGCTTTTATCCAAAGTGACTTACAATTGAGGAATACAACAAGCGATTCATCTAAAGAGGCAATAACGAGAAGTGCTATTAATACAAAGTATCAGGAATCATTCAGGATTGTACAAGTACAAACTCCATTCAACTGCAGGAATTTCAATTCAATACTGAATGGTGTACAACCCTGCAAAGAGAATTAATAGTTTTCATCACAGGAATAAACAATATTTTAAAATACTATATATTAAAATACAAAACAGTTATTTTAAAATCCAAATCCAAAAACCCAAACCACAGTAATGAACAGTAGTGTAGGAGTATTGATGCAAATTATGCAACAAGTTGAGTTCAGATGGGGATCCCCAAGCTTCCGATTTAACGGTCACTGCTAATGATAAGAGATTATAACACCTCTTTAGAATACCCTTCCTAAGTGGTGAGAACGAAAACCAGCCAAACTAGCCTCCAGGATCAGGAACTCAAAAAAAAATACTCTCGTTCTTGCCAGGACACAATGCCATAATGACTACACACTTGCCAAGGTGCTACTTTTTGCCAATGCGCATTAACCTGTCTTGCTTACCCGTTTTTGGCATCTTAATAGTTTTTTTGTTAGACTCAAAAGCTATTTAGGCATCAGTTTCACCTTTCCTGAATAGACTTTTGTTCGTTTTAAAACAGAAATATTCCATTAAACAATTTGGAATTAGCCTTAAAGGGATAATTCAGCCAAAAATGAAAATTACCCTATAATTTACTCAACCCATAGGTGTATATGACTTTCTTCTTTCAGCCAAACACAATCAGATAAAAATATCCTGGCTCGTCCAAGCTTTATAATGGGAGTGATTGTAGGATGAGTTTTTGAAGTCCAAAAAAGTGCATCCATCGATCATAAAACGTAATCCATGTGGCTCCAGGGGGTTAATAAAGGCCTTCTGAAGCGAATCAATGCGTTTGTGTAAGACAAATATCCTTATTTAAAACATTATAAAGTAAAATAACCTTCCGGCACGACATCCATACCCATTCAACTTGTGTCCAAAAAACGTTAGCTTCCACGAGGTAGTACACAATGACATGACATACTACACTACGCCATGACGTACTATGCTATGTTCTACATTATAACGTGTAGTACGTCATGTCATTGTGTACTACGTCGCGGAAGTTAGCACTTTTTGATGTACGTCAAATGCGTATCGACGTTGCACCATAAGAGCATCAAAGTGACAGGAAGTCATTCATTTTTAATGTGAGCCGGTGGCGAGCTCCGGCGAGAGCAGCGCGTCTTGGACGGTGAGAGCGTCGAGGAGAGTTGAAGTCAGGTCAACTTTATGGTAATCAGCTATGATGCGGTTCAGCGGCAACCAATCGGAATGTAGAGGTCCTCGCTTGAGAGGATTCCGATTGGTTGCCACAACTTGTCATTTACTTTGACCCTCCCGCCAGCGTCGGTTTGAACGCACAGTGCAGCGTTGTTGGCAGGGCAGCCAAGGTGAATTTTGACGCTCTCGCCGGCAGCGGTGTGAACGCACAGTTACACAAACGCATCAATTCGCTTCAGAAGGCCTTTATTAACCCCTTGGAGCCACATGGAGTACGTTTTATGATCAATGGATGCACTTTTTTGGACTCATCCTCTAATCACTCCCATTATAAAGCTTGGACGAGCCAGGATATTATTTAATAGAACTCTGATTGTGTTTGGCTGAAAGAAGAAAGTCATATACACCTAGGATGGCTTGAGGGTGAGTCAGTTATGGGATAATTTTCATTTTTGGGAGAACTAACCCTTTAAAACAATCCTTGTCAAATGAAAAAAAAAAAAAAAAAAACTTTCACCATGTTCACTCTATAACTGCATGTATGTTGATCTGTTTCTCAGGACACAATTACGACAAACTTCCACATCCTAAATTGCTGCCTTGAGAATTACACTGTAATGCCTAGAAAAATATATAAAGAATTACAATCATGAGTGGGGTAAAAAAAAAACAACAACAACAACAAAAAAAACATACACCCCAGTCCTAAAATTACTCAGTGTCTGCAAGGCCTTCAGGTTGAAACATATTTTCAGATAGTGACAGTGAGTATTTTAGCACTCTGAATGCGGACATTTAGAGAAAGGAGGCAGTTTAACACATTTTATTGTCCTGGCACAGTAATTTACTCCTCTGTGGCAAGAATACAGAAGGTAAATAGAAAATGTGAAAACGGAAAGAGGCTTTCGTCTGGTAAATGAATGATTGACAGTGACCTGCTGTTTCTAAGGTTACTCTTTCAATCCACCACTCACTTCTCCCACAATAACAGTACAGCAGAGATGAGTACAACAAAAGATAAATAAGTAAAAACATGGTAAACAACTTTAAGTATTTCTTGAGAATTTTTGAAAATGTGTGTAATTTAAAAAAAGAAGAAATGTAGAATGAAGGGAAAGATGGAAAATCTCAAGGGAAAATATCAAGTGCATTCAAATCTTTGTCGATGTGGAACACTTAGACAACCTTAAACAACTCTGAAAGAGCATATCAGACATGTTGTTAACACATCTCCAAGTGGTTTCAATCAAACAGATCACTTCTGAGTGCTGGTGCGTTAATCTTACTCTAATTAACTATGCACCCATCCGGCCCACTAATGCTTTTAAGATCTCTCATGGATATGGAGTCTCAGAGTACAATGACAACAGATACTAGAATAATAGTCACACTTTACCTCAGGGAGAAAAAAAACAAAGGCAAATATTCCTTAGTGTGTGTTCATAGCCAGCCTGGGAATTATAAAATGATTTGTCTTTTGTATCTGTTCAGATCAATACTGGTTCATTTCAATGAATTTTAGTCTGACTTCTCGAATTCAACTTACTGTCTCACAGATTCACTCATAGCAGCCTGGAAGTGAAGTTTATCTGTAAATAACAATTTAAAATTTGGTCTGTTTATCACTCAAAGCTATCATATTACTTAAAGTTGCAATATGTAAGATTTCTGTCCGCTAGAGGTCGCTAGAGGCCTATTCAAAACAAAGGTGTAGCTTGATGACGCCAAGTTTGAGCGCGGAATCTTGGGACATGTGGTTTTCACATCACAGCCGGTGGAAACAATCGGGATAGGACTCAAGAAGAAATCATGTTCATGGAAGCAATTATTAACGTTACTGTAGTATGAAGCAGAGCAGGACCGAGTGTTGTGGGAGCTGAACGAGGCCGCTGGACCGAGTGCACAACACACGCCTCACGAGCAGTGGAACTTTTATTATGCCGCAGTCGCCGGCGCCGCTTCCGCTTTTCCGGTCATGAGTATGAGGTAACGCAGCTCTGTTTATCATATTAGATACATTTGAGAGTGTTGAAAATGATGTTATAACGTTACTCTGTGCGTTCGCTCGGTGGCTGCTGTGAGACACTTGTTTGAGACACACTGCAGTAAGATAGATCGATTTTAGAATATCATATTAAATACTGGATGGCTTGTTGATAAATGGCATGCAATTAATTTTAAAATGTATTGTATGATGGAGAAAATGCTGTATTACTGTTACTAAAAATAAAGCTGCATCTGATTATGCCATGTTAGCTACTTGACAAAATAGTGTTTTTCTCTGAGGCATGGTAAAAGCATGGTACTCGCAAAAAATCAAGAAAATTAGATTTAAACAATAAGACTAAACGTATTGAGCTATGTAACAACAATTAGTTTTCTGTCTATAAACTTAACCAAACAGTTGTTCTCTTGTCTATTAAAACATGTAATATATTAAAGCGTCTTTGGTGTTTCCATGGTTTTTACAAAATAAAACGGAAACTGAGGGTTAACGCGGGTATGACGCAATTGACAGGCGACTCCTCACACGTCCCGGAGCCTTGGTTAAAATTGCAATTTTCTCACGATTTACAAATAGTTGGAAACATTTGGGATATTCAAGTGAACAAAATATATAGCACTGGCCTAGTGGTTTTTGGATATTTTACTGCAAAAATCTTACATATTGCACCTTTAAGAAGACTTTGAATATGCCGCATGATTCATATAAACTCTTTTATGTATATTTATATTATGTTTATGCATTTTGCAGACGCTTTTACCCGTTTTTATTAGTTTATAATACTTTTATGATGTTTGTCTTTTTCAAAACTTGAAAGCTACAGTATTCTATTAAAAAATAGAAACCTGTAACTAAAACTATTTAAAAATGTCATTGTTAATTGAAAAAAGGCTGAAATAAAAGACAAAAGACAAATATTGGTAACACAATAAGGTGTCAACAAACATGAACTCACAAGCAATATATTCTTACAGCATTTGTTATCCTTTTTTTAATGTTATAATTTATTAATGGTAATGTTATAATTTACTAATGGTAACACTTTACAATAAGGTTCATAGCTAAACATTAGTTAATGTATTAACTAACATGACCTAACAATGAGCAATACATTTGTTACTGTATTTACTAATCTTCGTTAATGTTAGTTAATGAAAATACAGTTGTTCATTGTTTGTTGACAGTGCATTAACTAATGTTAACAAGATTTTAATAACGTATTAGTAAATGTTGAAATTAACATTAACAAAGATTAATAAATGCTGTATAAGTGCAGTTCATTATTAGTTCATGTTAAATAATGTAGTTAATTAATGTTAAGTTTTACTAAAGTTTTACCACTAAAAGTAAATGCTGCGATTATAGATTATAGATGAAAAACTTATAAAACTTAAAAATAAGTTTAAAGGGATAGTTGAAAAATGAAAATATCTTCAGCAGAAGAAATTCATACAGGTTTAGAACAACTTGAGGGTGAGTAAATGATGAAAGAATTTTCATTTTTGGATGAACTATTAAATTAAAATTTAATTTAAAATAATAATAAATATTTTAACAGCAGCATATGTCTTCCACAGAATAAAGAAAATCATACAGGTTTGCAACGACACAAGGGTGAGTAAATATTTTTCATATTTGGGTGAACTATCCCTTTAAATCTGTTTCAGAATAAATATTCCTTGAGACTAACCCTTTGTTTTGACTTCCTTTGGAGGAAAGGCGCCTGGTAACTGCAACATGTTTACAGCCATTTTGATCAAAGAAAAAAACTTTGAGGTCAAGAACAAGAGCATGTTCTGGAAGACTTCTCTAACCACAATGATCTTTTAGCTTCAAGGCTTCCTTATTCTGAGGTAACATGAAATAATGGAGATACATCAGCCAGAAAAAGAAACAGAAGACTGGAACTGAACGTAAACATCACTACTGATATGACAGCTAGCTTCAGACTTTTAAAAGCAGCTCTGTGTCAAACAAAGTACAAAACCCTGTATCAGTCACTGTCTGTTTTTAAGAGACACATTTAACACATGTCAACATGTTCTGAGACGCACGACTCGGCGACAAAACAACACAAACCAAAAAAAAAAAAAAAAGTCTCCCCTGGGATCTGTCCTTATTAAGTGCACACACTCACACTCACACTCAAGATTGAGGCTGTAGGCCAGGACGGATTTGAAATGTCTCCTGCATTTCTCATCCTGAACTCAATTATAGCTTACAAGGAATGAAATCCCCTGTTAATTGCTGCCTTTCCACATGACAGGAAACATTTTCAGCTCTCAATTCCCAGGCCATGTGTACGTTATTCCACATGTATTGACTTCATCAAATATTTGACATTATGACAAATTAATTCCACTCATTTTGGACTGTTGAGAGCAATATGTTAAAAACAAAAAATTAACAGAAACTGGGCTTGGTTTTCTCACTTTAAAGGTGAACCGGACTTACTTTCTTTCTAAATAAATAAATAATAGCCATTCGTGTTTTTATTTTGCCAAAATACAAAGAGAACAGAACTATAAAATATTTAAATGAATAAATCAGGGTTGATTTTTTTTCTCTCTTTCCTTCAATTCAAAGGTCAGCAAATCTACATGCAGTTCTTTTTGTTGAGTTTGATTATAGCTGAAGGTGAAGAACACTTTTGTCATTCTCATCAAGCATTTTACAATTAGAAAAATTGCATGCCGAAGAAACAGGGAGGGAATGTGGTAAATATTTATGAATAAATGTATTTTAATTATTTCATAATTTTATGCATGGAACAGCTGAGTTAGTCTCCACCATCTCTGTATCATTCCAAAATAATAAGAACACACAAACAAAAAAGAAGCTATTCTGACAAATTCTGGGGCCCAAACAACATTGGACCCCATTGACTTTCGTTGCATGGACAAATATATCTTATACTGTGTTTCACAGAAGAAAGAAAGTTATATAGGATGGTAACAACATAAGGGAGAGTCAGTGGTGAGGATACATAAGGACCAAGGTGGCACTGGCCCAGCGATGTGTGAATTCTACCTTAAACGCATCTGATTGACCATTGCGTTCAAGAAATCAACAGACATGTCTGTGATTGGCTACATTGTTCAACGCTGCAAAAGTTGTAAATAGTTGTGTAGGCTGTCAGTGGAGGGCCAGAAAGCTCTCAGATTTCATTAAAAAGATCTTCATTTGTGTTTTGTAGATGAACGAAAGTCTTACGGGTTTGGAACGACATGAGTAATTAATGACAAAATTTTCATTTTTGGGTGAACTATCCCTTTATTGCTCTAGATACGCAAGGAATCATTTGCCAAATCACTAATTATTATATGCTATTACTACGGAACTCCGCCTATGATTATTTGTCTTCAATTAATTGTTCTTATTCTGTTCATTGGTTATTTTATCTATGAATGGATTTTGTTGTTTTCATGAAACTGTTATAAATCATATTTATCTAATCTTAATTGTCTTAATTGTAAAATTGGAGAGTATAGGCATTGGTTCACCCTATTTCACCAAGGTCCACTCACTTTAAAATTTCTGGCCTCACCACTGGGGTGAGTAAATGATGACAGAATTTTCATTTTTGGGTAAACTATGCTGTTAAGAGTCATTGAACTAAGACAATGAACTGTTCCTGAGCTTCGTCCTTGAGATACATTAACAAAACAGGGTCAGGATAAGGAATGAAGAGTCAGCTTTCTGTGTTCCATAAGTTGACTTGACCGTCTGATGTCTCTTCTCAGCCCACTTGAGGGTGATGAGGTAGGATTACATGATAATCCCACACTCTCAAGGCCCACCGAGTTGAAGTAGGTCACCTGTGGTGGGGCAGATTACAGCTTTAATCTGACACTGAGGGGCCATGATCAACCTGTGATGACCTGCACGAATGCTAGCAACAGCAGCAGCTAGTTCTGTCTTTCCCTCTAACTAGTTCTGCTCAGTATAAGATCTACCATCTATGTGTCAGTTGAACTATGTAGAAGACTGTGGAATACCAGAAGTCACATACAGTGTGTCCAACTCATAGAAAACCAGGGGCCCTAAACAGATTTGGGGCCAAAAACACATCATGTATAAAATTACATCAAATAAATGGATGGATGGATGGATGGATAGATAGATAGATAGTGATTACACAACTCTTATGATTAAGAATGAACTGATAAATGAACAATAAATTATTATTATTATTACTTTCATTTAACAGTTCATTAAGTTCTGACTCTTAAGAGGCATAACAAATAAATAATAAAATAATAATAACCATAATTTTTGTTTTTCCATTTGACAGTTCATTCAAGTTCTCAATTGTTTATAAATAAAATAATAAAATATAGAATAAAATAATAAAAATAAAATAAAGTAAAATAATAATAATAATACACTACCAGTCAAAAGTTTGGAATCTGTACGATTTTTTAATGTTTTTAAAAGAAGTTTCGTCTGCTCACCAAGGCTGCATTTATTTAATTAAAAATACAGTAAAAACAGTAATATTGTGAAATATTATTACAACTTAAAATAACTGTTTTCTGTTTGAATATATTTTATAAAGTAATTTATTCCTGTGATCAAAGCTGAATTTTCAGCATCATTACTCCAGTCTTCAGTGTCACATGATCCTTCAGAAATCATTCTAATATGATGATCTGCTGCTCAAGATATATTTATGATTATTATCAATGTTGAAAACACTTGTGTACTTTTTTTTCAGGATTCCTTGATGAATAGAAAGTTCAAAAGAACAGCATTTATCTGAAATACAAAGCTTTTGTAACATTATACACTACCGTTCAAACGTTTGGGGTCAGTAAGGATTTTTATTTTTATTTTTTTGAAAAGAAATGAAAGAAATTAATACTTTTATTCAGCAAGGATGCATTAAATCTGTCAAAAGTGACTGTAAAGACATTTATAATGTAAAAGATTATATTTCAAATAAATGCTGTTCTTTTGAACTTTCTATTCATCAAAGAATCCTGGAAAAAAAAAATTGTACACAAATATTTTGTACAATTGTACACAATAAATGTTTCTTGAGCAGCAGATCAGCATATTAGAATGATTTCTGAAGGATCATGTGACACTGAAGACTGGAGTAATGATGCTGAAAATTCAGCTTTGATCACAGGAATAAATTACTTTATAAAATATATTCAAACAGAAAACAGTTTAAATTGTAATAATATTTCACAATATTACTGTTTTTACTGTATTTTTAATTAAATGAATGCAGCCTTGGTGAGCAGACAAAACTTTTTTTAAAAACATTAAAAATCTTACCGTGTCCAAACTTTTGACTGGTAGTGTATGTATATATATATGAATTTATGAATATATGTTTCTAAAAATAGAAGTTTATTTTGTTTATTATATTTTATGACTAATTATTGGGTGCCTCAAAATTACTAACAGAATTGTTAAGGAAACCAAAATTATTAAGTGGAATTAGAACCGGAATACTTCAATTTTTCCATTTGCATCCCTAGTGTGCTGTCTGTTGCCTACACACACTCACACACACACACACACACACACACACTCACACGCACACACAGTCACATCACCTAATGTCCTTCTCATCTCATCCCAATCCTATTGCTGTAATCCCACTGTGATAATGCTATTGTTTTTTTGGCTTCAACTCTCCAGTCCTTCTGTTTCGATGGGGATCAGTGACATCATAGCATTGGGTTTATAAATACCGCTTATTTGTCCTTTTTGTAAATAAGCTCTCACTGGATTAACATACACATTGCCACAGTATTATCCTTTATTGAACTGGGAAAAGAGGTAGAGCGCATTGGAAGAAATGCAGACGCTGCTGATTAGAACACATAACACGGTGCGCCCATGCAGACTGCAGATTAATTAACGGACAAACAGGCTTTATTGATTTCTCAGTGACATTGCAGTGGGGCAGAGAGAGCGAGGGTTATCACCACCCCTCCATCGCACAGTTCTGAATCTCTGCCATCCTCTGCATTCATTAAAGGAAACCGCCAGCATTTCCCCCAAATCGCTTCCATGTGGTAGTTATTTTACACTACTCAAGACTGTTTTACATGCAAAATCCATGACTATATGTGAAAACCTGCCAAAATATCCAAATGTACTTAAGTTGCACCTACAATCAGTTTTTATCATCTAGTCCAACTCAAGCAGGACTGTGATCAACATCTGTAACACTTGATTGAGATGAACTGATTGTTGCATTTCATTAGTCAATGTGAAATGCTGCTTGCTACTCATTTTATTTCCATAATCTGACATAATCTGACATACATTAGACCACTAATTGATTCTATTTTGCATTTTTTAGATTTTGCACTGTTTCTCAGTACAAATTACATTATCCATGATGGAAGTCTGAGAAAACATACTGTGACAGACTTTATTTCTCATAATTGCTAATTTATCTATTGCAAATGGGTCTCTACTGTATATCTCACAATGGGACTTTATATGTCAAAACTGCAAACTTATATCTTAGAATTGCTTTTTTTTTCTCAGAAAGTTATGTTATACTTGTAATTGCAACTTCTAATTCCCCGACGGTGGAAAAGCGGCTATTGTTTCTTTTCGAAGCATGAACATAATCTGTTATTTAAACTGTGATCAAAGAACGCTCCCTTTATAATCGCTGGAGCTGTCAATCACATCGGTGACTGAGTTCTGGACTCTTGCAAAAACTCCTGTTATAATCAATGACAATGTCTACACTGCACAATAAATCTCTTATTTACAGCATGTTTGCACCACTAGTTCATTCAAAAGCATTTGTGAGTGTGCAGAAATTGAGTTGCAATGACGAGATCACTGCATTCATGCACTCAACAGACATGTCTGTTATCAGCTACAATGTTCATCTCTGCAACCTTTCATGCAACGGTAGTAGATCTAAAGTAGTAGATCTTTAGTAGATCTTTAATGCTATAATCAATCTTTAATCTTGACAGCTGAAATAGTAAAAACATGGTAAAAGATTTCGAGAAAGTTCCACATGAAATACTTATTTCATATGCAAAGAAGTTAGCCAATAGCAGTGGCTGTTTACACTGAAGTCTCACAGCAGACACGCCCCTTCCAACACAGCTAAAATCAGGGTAGAAATTGCCTTTTCTTTTATTTATTTTTATGACCATTTTTGATGTAAAAATCATACTAATGTTATAAGAGCACCTCAGGAAGCATTATAAAATAATAATAAAAAAAGCAGTTCATGACCACTTTAAATCAAGATTCAATGAAGGCAAAGCCAGACTTTAGTCCAACTCCCAGGAGGAGTGTGCAGCGGCTCTGGCCAGGGTATGACGCCTGCTCTTGGCCCCAGAAGCCCTTTATCACGGCATTACAGGAACAGAATGCAGCCCAGGACTCAATAGGAACCAGATGCCCAAATTATACCATTTCCTGACGGAATGGCTTCAAGATGGCCTGATGCTACCGTTCTGTTGTTTAATGTGGGGGATGGGGTCTTACTGTAGAATAAAGGAAGGGGTGGTTAAACAACAGAATGTAGTGTATTTTTGTAGATATAAGTGGAATAGGTGTATTCCAAACACCATCTACTGGACATCTGAGTCACTGTTTCTAAAGTGAAAGCTGATTGTAGCCACACAAGCAGGAGTTCTGTTATTCAAACATGGAAATGAGTCAAACCAGGCCATGTTAGGCAGATAGGGGGAAAAAAATGTGGAAGGCCAAATTAAGTCTCAGACCCAGCAGTCATAAATTAATAAATCCTTTCTCTTTTATCTTTGTCTTTTTGTTGCTATATATCATTGTCTCTATGGCTTTTTGTCTTTGACTTTTTCGACCCCTCTCCATTTCTATTACTTTTCCATTTAATGCTGTGTAAATGTGATCTAAAAACTTTTATAGGAGGTTTTACCTCTCAGAACTTAACATTCTTTCCATTACAGCTATATAAATTAATTACAGAGTCCTTTCTCTGGATCACTGTTTCTCTCTGTCCCTCTCCATGGCCACTCTTTTATCCATTAGTGCAAAAAAAGTCACTCTAATATTGACCACCCTCCTTCTTTCCTCATCATTCATTCGCACATTTCTCCTCCTTTCATCTAGCAAAGGCGGTTGGCATATAGATGTATCTCAAAAGCTAAAAAATGTTCTGTCTGCAATGGCAACATGTGATTGCTGAGTGATTCAATGAATCGTTCACTCAACTGATTCATTCAAAAATGATTCATTCAGGAACTAAAGTGACTGACTGCGTTCAAAGTTTGTAACCATGTGTACTTTGTACGTGCAGGTAGCACATGCACATTTAAAACAGAACAGACCGGAACACATGCAAGCTACAGTGACAATGAAGGCCTACATAGACGAAAGATTGTGTGAAGAGGTTAGAAAGTACATTCATTTGTACAACTCTAGCATGAAAGAATTCAAATATATTTACATGGGCTGTAACTCGTGGCGAAAGATTGCTCAAAACTGTGAATGCATCGAACTCATGTGTACGCCTACAAGTCAAGTGAAGTATACTTTGCAAGGCTGTACATTCGACTGTGCGCGTACGCTAGCGAAAAAACGAAGTATACCCAGGGCTGAAGTAGTAGGTCATCCGCGTCCTTTTTGCCTACTCTTTTATAAGTCCTGTGAATTCAGACATACTTTTGTCACATGCTGTTTTTTGTCTACTATATAGCAGGGAAGTATGTGATTTCTGATGTAGCCATAGTCTTTATGAGCGAGCCACTGAGTCAACTGATTTGTTCAAAAGCACTGATTCATTCAGGAACTAAACAAATGACCATGTTTATGAGTGAGTCAATGAGTCAGATTTCCAACCAATTTGTTCAAAGCCATACCTTTATACTATGTTCCGTGTTGAATCTCGTGCAGAACTCACGACACATTCTGCATGTGATGATGAAAAAAATAAAGCGACTCTGAAGCAATTTACTTACACAGAATCAAAGCTTATGTAAATACTATTGTTTAGCTGCCTTGTAAGCACTACTATTTATTTTAAGAAATGTAAAATACAGCATTTCTTCACCTCTATTTCTCAGTTTTTGCACCTTGTTCTGTAACGTGAGGGAATAGTATGTGAGAGAGTTAAAATACACACAGGTGTGAAACAAGATGCCTTGTGAAAGTTAGTGTTCAAAAAGTGTAGTGCTTTATTCCACAGAACACCTTTGCTTTTCTTCCTCTGCTCCCTGGTGAATTGTGGGACTTTGAATAAATAATGTGTTTGAGAGCTGAGGGTACGGATGCAAAGACTGACAGAAGACCTCTGGGGGGCTTTTCTCTCTGTGAAATTTTGCCTGCATCTCTTTCTCTCTGTCTTTCCCCAGTCACCCTAAATTTACCACCTCTCTCTCTCTCCTTATGTCTGCCCTGTAAGTGACGTCAGGAACTCTTAACGCTTGACAGATTTAGAAAGGGAAGTGTCTGAGAGGGTAACGCTGAGGGTAAGATTGTTTTAGGACATTTTATGAATGTATACTGAACAAGGTGAATGGTTTTTGCAACCTATTTTCCTTCTGGAATGTGACATATTTAGAAGTGAAACATAACATGTAAAAAAGTGTAATTTTATTATTATTTATGTAATATTGTCACATTTAGTTTTGGGTTTTGTTTCATGTTTGCGTTTCATTTTTGAAGTTTTGTTCCTGGTTTCTTGCCATGTGATTTTCCTGCCCTCATGTGATCATGTCATGTGCTTCACTAATCTCATGTGTCATGTTCTGATTGGTTCCCTTGTTCTTTTGTTCATTGTTCAGGTGTGTCTTGTTAAGTGATTATTCTTTAGGCTTGTTTATATATTTAATCTTTATATTTTTTTTAGTAATTTTGTCATGTGCTTTTGTCATTTTTATTAATTTTAGTTTTTTTAATAAGTAGTTTCAATTTATTTTTATTTCAGTTAGTAATTTTGATAGATTAAACTTCAACTCATTTTTATTTTCAATTTCCATATATATATATATATATATATATATATATATATATATATATATATATATATCAGACATTTTTTTTTATTTTTAATCTTTTTTTACTCGTGGGTGCAGGACACTATAGTTCATTTGTGTAAGTGAGGATGGCAAAATAAAGTAAACTGTGACATATTATACCCAAAAATTCTTCATACAGTGGACTACCAGTAAAATTGACAAAAAATTGGAACCAAAAATTATTCAGACACTTTGACCTGACCATGTTTTGCTTAAGTGTTATCTGGCATAATTAAGATTATTTTTTTCTGACAGTTTAACTCTGAGATCGCGTCATATTTTATTACCATTTTTTTAACTATAGTGAATAAACTGTTTTAATGAATGAAATGTTCAAGGTGTCTGAATACATTTTGTTTTGACATATATATATATATATATATATATATATATATATATATATATATATACACACACATTTTGTTAATGACAACTGACTGTGACTTGATTTTATTTGAAGCCAGACTAAATGTACTACCATACTGTATGACAAAAACTAATTTATGACCTCCAACACGTCATAAGATCTAGTCCTGCTTTACACATGAATTTGACAAAGAACAACATTGACAAAGAACAACCTAAATGTGGCTGCAGTACTGAACCCTTCCAGCGTAAAACATATTTTGTTGTTTACTAATTCTGTATTTAGGTACTTTTTGAGTCCAGTCACCTAAAGTGTCACTCCTGAGAAAGTAGTTTAGTCGTCCTCAGGGGCCCTCAATTTGTCACGCCAGGCCTTGTGGGACAGGGTGCTGTTTTTGGCAGAAGGTCGGTCAACAGCAGCCTGAAGGTGTCTGAGCCTCTGGCAGTGCGATATGTTTCACTCAGAATGAAAAATACTGCAGCAAACTATGACGAATGACTGATCAAAAACCAACAACACAAAGTTGTTCTACTTCACGTGTGAATATAGACACAAATAATAATAAAATACGCTCACAATCTCTCTTTCACACTTCCTCATATAAGATTGACAACATTTTTTCATGTGTTCACATCAGGACTTCTTCTGCCTATGGTAGGGGGTTAGAGAAATGTCAAGGAGAAAGAAACTGTCAACGCGCAAACCAGCAAAGTAGAAAATGCATTGTTTGACACATCCGTGAATGTCTGCGCTGTCAGATCCAGTAAGTTTAGCCTTGCTGTTCTGAATATGATACACGCACAATCTGATGTGACATGCATTGGCATACCTCTTCTCAGCGCACTAGACTATATTCTGCAGACGTCGAGTGATGTGATGGGCATGACCCACAAGTGTTTGGAGAGGCTACGCCGGTGACAGCAGCAAAATAGAAGGAGAAGATGAGAATAATGCGATTCTAACACCAGCATGGCAGGTTTTCAAACCGTGTACTTCAGCATATGCTAAACTATCTGATCCACCTGGCAGGGACCGTAAGCGCATTTGAGTTTCAATCCATCTGAACTTGAGAAACAAGTATGCCTTTATATATATATATATATATATATATATATATATATCAGGGGCAAGGGAGGCAGTGCCTCCTCAAAAAAAAACAGGATGAGAAAATAATCCATATTACATATAAAACAACACAAATATTACAAATGATGACATTAAAAAGACCGCAAGTCACTCGTATTTCTTAAGGAACACTGCCCAACAGCGACACCCACAGGTAATATTACAGCAGGAGTCATGCCTCCCTTTCCACTTATAGAAAACCATTAGACCCCCGGCGTGTGGCGGGTTTTGTGGGGGGTAATTGAGAATGAATGGGGGAAAGTCACGTGAGAGGAGGCAATGTCTACATCGCGCTATGATTGGATGTAATTGGTTATGATTAGATATGATTGGTTTGTGCGACAAATCCCGCCTCTTGTTGACGTGCACGTTCCGCGCGTCAGTTTGAATGAACAAATAATGGCGTCAATGGGAAGACTAATTGAAAAGTAAGTAAACAGATCACCCAGTTAGATATCACTGCTTTATGTCACGTCAAAATCAAACTTGAAATGGACTGAAAACATGATGACTGCTGGGTTTTTTTAGTGCAATCAGCTTGGTGAAATTAAAAATACAATTCGTGTCTGTGACAGACGGTATTTACGGAGCATGACTGATGATCCAAAATAGCCAAAGTTGACAATTAAAAAGAAAAACATCAATACACAAATAAAATATATTATTTAAATTATTATTCCCTTTAGTTATTATTTTGGAATGAATGTAGAAATGCTTAAAACACTAACTTGATGAGATTGACTTGGTTTTGATAAATAGAACATTTATTACAATACATTGTTAATGTAAAATTACAAAATAGAATTGTATTTGGTTTCTTTTTTCTTTTTTGATGTAATGTAAAGTAATGTTCATTTAACAAGGAAGATGTGTCAACGTTAAGAGTAATGCACATGAATTTACATTGCATGCCACTGATATATATATATATATATATATATATGTATATATATATATATATAGGAGAGACAAGATGGATGGATGGATGGATGGTTGGATAGATAGATCAATCAGTCCACATGTTCCAGTTTTCTTAATCCCTGCCCTTCTCTGCCTCTCGTCCTTTCTGTCTCTTCCCCTGCCTTTACTTTTGCAAATGGCACATTTGCATGTGTAACTCATTCACATATTTTGATTATTAATAAATGTATGCAAATGCTATCATCATTATCCCCTCTGTGCACAACAGCTGTTCACAATGAGCTGCTTTAAAGATCGGCACATGATGCCACTGAAATAGATCGACATTCCTTAACGCGAGATGGAAAACTGGATAATCTTTTGAATGTTCTCTCTGTCTCTTCCTCTCTCTGTTCTTAAAGATGGCTCTGTGAATTCTTCAGGAGTCTATATTTAACTAAATTAAATCCTTATATAGTATCACAATGACAGTTCCAAGATCACAGCAACTGAAACAACTGCCACTTAAAGGATATCGGAGAGGGAGTTCGAACTTTGTGAATACAAATATAAAGAAAGTTGGACAAATTATACAATTACTGTGTTTCCACACTGACCCTTAAATGACCTGCTATAACTGGTTTGTGAAACCTATTATGACCCAAACATACTCATTATGGAGTTTTGTTGCTGTTTTCTAATGACATTTCTGTCTGTGATGGTGTGAATAAAACAAAACACTCAAACACACACACACTTTGACAGGAATCAATAACAGTTAACACGTCCCTCTCACAGTGTTTCCTGATCCACTGCTGAATCTACAGCTACACAACAAAAGAAATTAAGTTGTGAATTTGCAGTCTTCAATGTGATGAAATGCAATAATGCAAAAAACTATAAACACTTCTTTCTATTGTGTTGCCCTATGGAAGCCTTTTCACCATACTTTTATTAGCAAGGACACATTAAATTGATCAAAAGTGTTTTTGTACTCAAATAAATACAGCCTTGGTAAGCAAAAGAGACTTCTTTAAAAAAAAAAAAAAACAATAAAAATCTCACCAACCCCAGATGTTTATACGGTAGTGTAACTGTTAGATTCAGGCAAACTAAGAAAGTTGTGACAAATAAAGCCACACTGCCAGATATAAAGTCTCAATTATGAAATTAAAGTCACATTGTGAGATATAAAATCATAATTTGGACATACAAAGTTGCAGTTAGCAATTAGTAATTGTGCTAAGTTATTACCTTTTTATTTATTTTTATTTTACTCTCAGACGGAAACACTTCCATGGTTGCCTTCAAAGGCTGCACTGATCTTACGGGTGACCAGTGTAGTCTGATTCACAAACAACTGACTCTAATGAGCGAATCAGTCAAAGGAATTTTTCACTGAGCTGTTCTGACTCACTAACTGACTGGATGTTTATGTACCAGCATGTAGTTGAAATGATAGTTTACATGCTTTCTGCCTTTAGTCAGGCTTCATGCACAATCTGGATTATAATGCATTCTAGCCATCCAGTCAGAGGTGATTTGAGAGATTCATATGAAGGGAGAGGGCATATGAATGATGGGTCATGCATTCACCAGTTGCATTCTGGAAAAGGGTGATGGAGTTTAATTAACACAAGAGGATGTCCGAAATCACTTCGTTACTGATAAACACACACATGCACACAATGTATACACTCGCATAGAAACAACATGACATTTACTTAAGCGCAAAATCCTTTATGATAGATTCTCGGTGCCCAAGTGATGTGACCTAAATCCTGTTCAAATCTTCCCAGATGACAAGGTCTTACAACTGATTTCAAAATGAGATCAAACTGTTAATGGATGACATGACAAAGCAGAAATCGCCTTAAATTCTTAAAATGCATTCGGTTCAGAGAGTCTTATTACAAAGGGAAAAAGGGCTTTCTGTGAGTTGTGTATTCCATAGGGATTTAATGGTACCCAGGCAAATCTAACAAAAGGTAAATATGATTCACAAACAAAGAAAATGTTTTTTAATTCAAAAAGAGTGAGATAGGGTTAATCTGTAGTCATTATAAAGCTAACTTTATATAAAAAGAAGGATAAATGTGTAAGACAAAACTGAAGATTATAAAAGGTGACAGAATGAACAACAGGAGGTTGAGTCAGATTGGACAGTGTAAACAGCCAGGTGCCAACTCGCTGTCAGGGGGCAATGACCCATCGACACCTTCACATTCAACACTAACTGCTGACCAATCAGAGCAGAGACTGACACCATGCTGAGTCAGTTACCATGGTCCCTTTTGACTCATCAATGCCAGAGGCAAAACACACACACACACACACACACACACACATCTATGTATCTAATTTACAGTGTTTAATTTCTAAAAAAAATAAACATTTAAATCTATTTGGCAACAATGTCTGCTTGGTTGAAATGATTGGCCCTCTGTAATAATGACATTATATTTACAGTATGTTAAATATCACAAATCAGCTGAAAAATTGGATATTTTTCAGCTGAATGGTGATATTCAAATGTCCAGTCAAATGTCCAGATAATCCCAGAGGCTGTGCGGTTTTCTGGGAATAAAGCCATGACTGTCATGAGTAAAAACACACTAGAAATGTGTAAGGAATATGCTAGTTAGATTTCACTGCAGTGGGAAGAAATTAATACTTAAGTGTCTGAGATTAAGACAGAAACACGTATGAAAAGTTGGATATGTATAAGGGAAAGAGGGAAGAACCACAACAAGACTATAGGGAAGTAAAGGAAACAAGAGAATAAAGAGAGAGTTCAGCTCTCCACATATCATCTTTCTGTAACCCCTCAAGTCCTATTCGCCCCACTCTGTGCAGGCTTTAAACCCGGGTCTCCGGCATGGGAGGGGGGTGCGCTAACAAGGAGGCTAAAAACTGTAGCCTCTAGTGTCACTCGCTAGTGTGCCTCTTGAGGCCAGGGGGTGAGGTTTACTTGCACAGCTCCTACAAGCTGGCCTACGTTACACTCACCCCCAAACCTCTCTCTCATCTGGGTCATGGCACCAATGTAACTGCTCAGGTCCTACTCAGGTCCTAGGTTTAATCACACAGCTCCTACTAGCAGGCCTTCGTTACATTTCCACCACTATTCTACAAGAATAGTTCACCCAAAAATAAAAATTTGGTCATCGGTTACTCACCTTCATACCATTCCAATTCAAATAACTTTCCTTACCTTGTGTTACAAGGAAAAAAAGAAATTCATACAGGTTTGGAACGACATTAAGGTAAGTAATTGATGACCTAATTTTCATTTTTGGGTGAACTATCTACCTTAACCTGAAATTCTCCAGGCTCTCAACTGGTCCGCACTGAAATATGCTTGGCTAGATTCATTCATCCCCCTGCGCCCCCACCGTCCTCCGAACATCACGCTCCAGAGCCCACTAATGACACAACGCAGCAATTCATTTCATTAAAGTGATTTCTCCTTTCTTCTCTGCCTAATTCATTCCTTCCACTTTTTACCGCACTTGATTAAAAGATAAAGGAAAGCTTATTAAATATTAATAAGTGTGGATTGCTTTTAGGTGCTCGGCGCAATAATAGATTTTTTTCCCCTTTACTTCACACTTAGCGGATCCGGGTGCATCCGGCCCAAGCGCCTCTTCATTATCAGTTGTTTAAAGCGCAGCTTTCATTTCACACTATTTTTTTTTAATGTGTTCACCCTCCCTCCCTCTCTCTCATGCTAGTTTAAACCTGCCGCTCTAAAGACGTGCTAGTGAGACTAGCTAATTAGCGTCAGCGCCACTCAGCAGGTTCACATACTTTAAGTTCATCTTCAATTGACTTTTCCTGACACAAATCATAGCTTAGAGGGGGAAGAATTCTTTAGGTCAACTCTCACACCAGAAGTGTAACAGCATTGTGATAAATCATCATAAAGTAATAGTTTCAGAAGGTAATATTATGGTTGTTTATTGATAAATACAATTTAGTGGCAGACTGATATTCAGGCCGACAAATCTGACAGTATTTGACTATTCACCATGCCACTTAAAAACTGCCTTTCAAAATCAGCACTGTCAGTGATATGACAGTGCTGCTTGTACTACTATTGTACTTTTATATATGTTAACCTAGCACAACTATAATTTTCCAGTGAAAAACACTGTAATTTTCCATAATATCCAATGCAACTGCAATGAAATATTTCAAATGTAAACACCTAAACCAATGACTGTTTTGCGTAGTAAGTGTGCCTCACAGATTGTTCATGTAAAAAATAAGTTAAAATTTAAAGTGAAAAAAGCAAGTAAAAAGGGAAAAAAGGAACAAAAGGAAAAAAGCAGTATACACTTCCCAGCAAGAAAAAAATAAAAATAAAAAAAGTCGCATTAAGAGTCTATGACTGGGTCATTATTGATGTGATTATTATGTTTCTAGCATGTTATATGTTTGGGAACAGTTGTTTTAACCCTAATTGATGGAGTGTGTAGATTTTCTTTTCTTAAACAACCATGTAGGAATACATTTCATGGCCATATTCCAGGATGACAATGTCAAGATTCATGAGGCTCAAACTGTAAAAGAATGGTAGGAAGGGAGCATGAAGAATCATTTTCACAAATGAATTTGCACCTCTGAGTCCAGACCTTAAATTCATTGAAAGTCTTTGGGATGTGCTGGAGGAGACTTTAGAGTGCTCACCTCTTGCATTGTCAATACAAGATCTTGACCAAAAATTGCTGCACCTCTTGATGGAAAGAAATGTTTTGAATCTTGGCTTTGTCATCCTGGAATATGGCCATGATGTGTCTTTCTACATGGTTGTTTAAGAAATTAAAAGTTACACACTCCATCAATTAGGGTTACAAGAACGGACTGTTTATTTACACTAAGTGCAAATAGCATCCCTTGTTGGCAAACGCTATTTACACTAGCTCCGCCCACCAATGTCTGGTTGGTTTTAAAAAAGACACATGGAATTCAACGTCTTCAATGGCGCAGCAGTAGCGAGTAAGCATAGACCTGGCTTTTAACGCGATTGACCTAGGTTCGAATCCGCCTTTTGCCAAGCGATAAAAATAAAAATGAAAATAATGTTCTAAAAGTGGAAATAAACTGCGAACAAGTTTTTAGTAAGTGTTTAATTAGTGTTTATTGGGTAGGGTTAGGGGAAGATGTAGGGAGGGTTTTTGTTCTCCCAATAAGGCAGCATCTATTTGATAATTTTAATAAATATAATCATTTACATTCTATGATATTATTGTATCCTGTTAATGTACAAAAATACTGAGATGCAAATAGTATCTGCCAATATAAAGTATAGATAGCATCTAATTACTATTTACTCCTATTGCAAAGAACTGATACTTTTACATGGTGTAAATAGAATCTATCGCTATTTCACTTAGTGGGGAGGTTGGCAGTGTGTGTATATATATGTCATCATATATCATCTCCATGGTTGTTTTCTTCAAATCATATCATGCTTTTTTATGTCATCCCAACATCAAAACAACATCAGATGTGGGAATTCAAAATACAGCCAATAGCATTCCATCTAAACACAACAGACAGAAGCACCTGCCGAAACCACCTTTGTTTCCACAGTGACAGCTGCACAGTCTTATGGGATCTCTTACTGTGAGTTCCAGCTGTTATTTCCTGATCAGGTAAAGCCCTGGAGTCACTCTCAGCCCCCGGGATACCTCACTTCTCCTCTTTCGACTACATACTCAATCTCCACAAACTCTTCTAACAGTCACCTTTCTGAACAACCTGTCGATTCGCCACCAATCAGGTAGCCTCAGCATCAACCTGGAAATGAAAAGTCATCCCATATCACCCACACAGCATGCACTTCCTCCCACACAAACACACACCCACCAGATCCTGATGCGCAATTGCTCGAGGAGAACCGCATTAAGAGAGCGAGACAGCGGGATAGACGTGCTCTGGAGTTCACGCGTGATTATAGCCTGATAAAAAGACACATGATAAGAGAGAGAGAGAGAGAGAGACAATCATTTTGCATAAGATCTGGGTGGCAAAGGGTGAAACTCATGTCCAAATTCATCAGAGGGAAAAATGACTTCCTCCCCCTCATCTCATTCTCGCTTAGTGGAGATGAACAGCTAAAGCCGTTCGTGTCTGTTTGTCTTGCCTTCTACATCGGCATGTTGAGTGTATGATTGCCACTCTGAGTGCTTGTGCCGTTTTATCTGAGAAAGAATATATGCACCCAAATTGGCGGTTAGCAGGTGGTTTGTTTTCTTAAACAACACTGGCAGACATAAAACACTGTCAAATAACCGGAAATAAATGCTTCGGTCAGTTTACTCAAGAGTCGACGGCAGATAAATTACACGCTATGAGAGACACTTGGCTCGCCTGCTGACACGAGCAGAATTAGGGCCTTCTAAGGTGAGACGACACCAAAATAGACGCGTTATGCTCTCTGCTGTGGAATCCACATAGATGTCCAAATCCAACAATGGGCCTCCAGCATACCGGAGCTCCTAACTCAGGAGTGATGTAAGAGCTATTTGTGACTCCAGAATCACAGTGGACCAGAAAAGGATAATGTGTTCGAGTGTGTGTAATAATGGCCTTCTTCTAACTCTGCATTTCCATAGGGATGTGATCAGAAGTAGTGAAGTAGAAAACTAGACACATGCATCTTTTCTGTTTTGTTATATATGGTGTTCTGTTATGAATTGAGATTTTTAAAAAAGAAAGCCAAAAATGTATTCTAAATAAGTCATAAAAATCATTTTTCACAAAAAAAAATGGAATTAAATTATATATATATATATATATATATATATATATATATATATATATATATATATATATATATAAATTGTATAATACAAATAATAAAAAGAAATAATATTTAAAGGTGATGTGAGTAAAATCAAGTTTTTGCAAATAATATTTATAATTGTTATGATATATTTAATATTTATTTAATATTATTTATACATTTCTTTTAACAATAACAAAAGAGAAATCAGTGACACCAGCAGCTTGGAAAATACACACTTCACCTTTAATACAATTACGTATTCTAAATATAAAAAATCATATATATATATATATATATATATATATATATATATACACACACACACACACACACACACACACATTGTGCTGTCAATCGATTAAAAATATAAGTAAAATAAAAAATAAAATACAAATAAAAAAGGTTTTGCACCCCAGGTTTAAACGGTAAGCAAATTGCACAGAAACCACAACTGCATGCATGCAACGACTTTATAATTCAGTGTCCTTCATTGCTGGAAAGTTCCACAATGTCCCACACTGCTCTTGTAGCTTAGACAGATAGATAAAGACAGAATATAAGAGGGTGAAGTCAAATAAATAATTGATAAAGCTATGATTTTCACCCTTGTGAGAGACCATTCTTGAACAGAAAGAACCAGACCTGCACTCCAGGGTCAGAAGAGCAAAGGTAAAGGATTTGAGAATCTGACCAGGGCCTCTGAGAGCTGAGCAGCCTGCGGCCAAATCACACACACATACACAAATAAAAGCCAATCATTATAAATACAGGAAACCAATGCTGTACTGCAAATCTTGGGGGCCCTATACAAAACCTAAGATGGGGACCTGTATAAGGTATCAGGGCTGTGTAACACGGAATGTATCCGAAAACACCCTTTACACCCTCATTCACTAGTCCCTACATTAGTCCACTAATATAGTTGTGAATGAAAACGAGTGAGTGATTTCAGATACTGAGTGAGCTGGAAGGCCTTCTGCTTTTGCATAGTTTGTGTTTGCTGTTTTAATAATTATTTGAAACTGGCAGCTCCAGTAGTAATGAAAAGATTTATCTTGAACTCTGTCATGGAAACTATGTACAACCTTAATTAAACAATTTAATAAGCAATTAAAAAGGAATTTATACCTGTATGAAATTATGCTGTATCTGATGCTGAAACTTCTAACGGCCACTGCAGTGACGCGATGACTTTTCCAATCGGCGATTGGCTCTTATTTAGAAGGCGGGACTTATTCCACCATATTGCTCGTTGCACTTTGTCCAATTCAAAACAATATGAGTGACGCGTCTTGTATTATTCTATAGTCTTTGATAAAGCATAACAAAATCTAAACAAATGAAAATGGAAAATACGGAATTAAAAATAAATAAATAAAACAGATTTCATTGGGCCACTATTAATGGAGAAGTATGCTTTTAGATTCAGAGAGTTACAATATCTGGTATTCAACAAGCTAAAGCAGCCAAACCTTGACCTCTCGGCGCTCACGCATTTGTCTTCTCACACAGCAGCAGCTCTGCACTTCGACAGTAAAAGAGCTGCAATGAATCAGATTCATAGCCATTGTTAATCTTGAAATATCTTCAACTGCAGCATTGATTTTGGTACATTAACGAGAACAGGTCCATGCGCACAATATCGGATCTGATACTGATACCAGCATGGTATAATTCAATGCCGATTCTAATCTACGATCCAAAAGCTTCTCCCAAATAATGGCACTACAAAAACTGCTTCTATTTCGTATTGCGTCAAAGAGAAAGTTCCTGCTTGTTAGAGTGTTGAGACTATGACAAATGTGTGTGCTCTGTGTGTGTGTGTGTGTGTGTGTATGTGTGAGAAAGAGACTAACAGCTCAACCATACCATCAGCGTGACATGATGACAGTGGTTGTTTGCCTGTAATAGGGCTGGTGGGCGGCACAGCTCTCCACATCTTTCCCGCTGTTCTAAGGACATACTGACACTCCATGCACATTCACCACTACAACTACCAACCCACACACACATGCACAGCTTGTCTAAACGTCTACCATCTTATCTTCCACAAACAACACCCTTCTGGCTATTATCGCAAGAGTTGCGTTAAAATTCTGCTGAAAATTAGAGATAAAGAGCACCAACCAGAAGAACATGAGCCTTGATTGGGTATGAGAGGACATTTTGTACTTGATTTTAATGCTGTATAACAAAGTATTCACTTGCCTGGGTGCATATCAGTCTCTAAAAAAAGACTTAAATATTACTCATCCTAATGTCTTTTCAAACCTGTATGACTGACTTTCTTGCATGACACACAATATCCTAGTCAATGTTTTCACTATAATGAACGTGAATTGGGGCTATCAAGCTTGAAAAAGAACATAAAAGCATCATAAAAGTGGTCAAAACTAACCTGTACAGTATATTTAAAATCTTTTAGAGCCTTAAGATAGCTTTATCAGAGAAACAGACTGAAAGTTTAGCAATGCATCACTCTTTTAAGTCAAATCTTTTGAATGAATCATTTGACTTAGGCTGAAGTGATTTATTCATTCAACTCATTAGAGGAGATGACACTTTAATAACTTAAACTTCTGCCTTTTTCTCACAAAAACTTTATCGTATGATTTCAGATAATTCCTATGGATCTCTATTACAATACATTCATGGTGCTTTTGAATCATTTCTGTAGCTTGACAACCCTATTCACTTTTATTACATTGAAAAGAGTGTCTAGAAGCATCTTCAAACACTCCATTTTTGTGTTAAGCCATACTGTCAGACCAGACTCTGTATCAGTTTTATTTTCTTGACAACGACACATGTGGGCTCCCATGCGGACGCACAGGCCTTAACAAAAGGCGACAAAAGGTCCAGTGGTTGAGCCTCCTCTTTTTGATTCCATCGTATCTAATCTGACCCGTACATAAACAGACAAGAGATATAAAGGGGACTGAAATAGCTCGCTGCCTGTCACATAACACAGTGATTGCTGATACCCGCGGCACGGCATCGTGGGTAAACATGTATAACACCTCGACCACATTCCAGGACGAGACGACCCTTCAGAGCCCCCTCTTATCGAACCGCTCCCTGAATAGGTCTGCCATAGTGAGGCCAGATGGGTTCTGACAATAGACAGCAGTCCTCTAACTTAAAGATAGGACTGAATTATGAATGACTCCATGAGAAAAAGATGTTGGCGGGGGTTATATTGACAGTGAGGAAATGACTTGCCTTGGTTAACTAATAAATAAACAATTTGATAGCAAATTGAATAAAGATTTACAATAAAATGTATAAATAGTAAACAATACTTACTATAAATTTTCTACATCTATCCAATAGCGTTACGTAAATCTGCATGATGAATCATGAAATAGGGCCCCACCTACATTCAGCTGTTTTTTAACTCTCTAATGAGCTCATATAGTGTGCTGGTGTCCCTTCAGACAATAATGAGTGAATTAATCAGTCACATGACTAACAAGATGATCTCAAACAACCATCACAAAGACTTTCATGCACCTACTGAGAGACCTCATGACTTTAAATGTAAATGGGAAGATTTCGTACTTTAAACAGAGCCCCAGCGTGCTGTTAAATCACTTTGCGGTGTTACAACACACGGATTGTATAATGCCTGTTGGTGTCACATTAAAAGGCTTCCTTGGCTGCCTGTGACGGAGTAGTGTCGTATACAGAAGATAACATAGCCCAGACTGCAATTAATCACTGCATGTTAGATTGAACAGAAATTAAAATTATTTCATATTACTAGCCTATATGATTTTCTTTCTTTCGTTGAACATAAAAGGAGATACTCTGAAGAATGTTTGAGTCATTGTTTTATACAATGAAAATGAACAGTGAATTTTTGATTCCAAACTCCAAAAATAAAGGAAAAAAGAAGTACCAATTAAAGCAGTCTGTTTGATTCATGCGGTTTATTTCAAGTCTTTATATTTGAAGAACAGACCAAAGTTGAAGTCATTACTTGCTTATAATGTTTTCCTTCACTGCATTTGCAGTTGCATATATTCAAATATGCATGGATTCTTTTAAAGACACTTGTACAGTGTTTTTTTTTTTTTTTTTTTTTTTTTTTTTGGAGAAAAAAAAACCCTTTTAATATATTGTTTGGCTATAAAAAAATAATTATTTGACAATCATGTCCACTGCATTTGCGCATATTGGACTACACTTAGGACATATAGGATTTTTGTCCATTTTGAAACTGGATAGATATACGATAGAACAATAGAACAATAGATAGAACGATAGATAGATAGATAGATAGATAGATAGATAGATAGATAGATAGATAGAGTCAAATAGACAGAGACAAAGGGATGGATGGATGGATGGATGGATGAATGATAGACAGATGGATGGCTGGATGGATGGATGGATGGATGGATGGATGGATGGAACAATAGATAGAACGATAGATAGATAGAACGATAGATATATAGATAGATGGATGGACAGAACAATAGATAGAATGATAGATAGATAGCTGGATGGATGGATGGATGATGGATGGAATGATAGATAGAACGATAGAACGATAGATAGATAGATAGATAGATAGATAGACGGATGGACAGAACAATAGATAGATAGATAGATAGAACAATAGCTGGATAGATAGATAGAATGATAGAATGATAGATACTGTGAACAATAGAACAATAGATAGATAGATAGATAGATGATGGATGGATGGATGGATGGATGGATGGAACAATAGATAGAACGATAGATAGATAGAACGATAGATATATAGATAGATGGATGGACAGAACAATAGATAGAATGATAGATAGATAGCTGGATGGATGGATGGATGATGGATGGAATGATAGATAGAACGATAGAACGATAGATAGATAGATAGATAGATAGATAGATAGATAGAACGATAGATAGATAGACGGATGGACAGAACAATAGATAGATAGATAGATAGAACAATAGCTGGATAGATAGATAGAATGATAGAATGATAGATACTGTGAACAATAGAACAATAGATAGATAGATAGATAGATAGATAGATGATGGATGGATGGATGGATGGATGGATGGATGGATGGATGGATGATAGACAGATGGATGGCTGGATGGATGGACAGAACAACTGATAGATAGATAGATAGATAGATAGCTGGATGGATGGATGGAACGATAGATAGAATGACAGAAAGATAGATAGATAGAACGATAGATAGATAGATAGATAGATAGATAGATAGATAGATAGATAGATAGATAGATAGATAGATAGATAGATAGATGGATGGACAGAATGATAGATAGATAGATAGATAGATAGATGGATGGACAGAACAATAGATAGATAGATAGATAGATCTTTATTTTTGTGAATGGCATGAAGGTAAATGAATGATGATGACAAAGTTTTTGGGTGAACTATCCCTTTAACAACCCTTTAACAAAAGCAGCTGCATCATCAGGGGTCTGAGCTCACACCCAGCTGTGTGCAGGGGGTGAAATAATTGCAGACTGACTACAGATAATGTCATGGACAAGAGATGGTTAATAATTCATGGCCTCAGACGGATGAGGGTGTGTGGGTGGAAACAGTGGCTGATGTTTCAGCCAAAGGCAACGGGAAGTGATGTAGAGTGTCTGAAAACACTTAAAAACGTACAGGCCCTGCATTGATCACACGGCCTGGTGCCACAGTCAGTTAGGACAAAGATGAGGAGCCCCCTGCGGCCCCACAGAGATAATGAAGAAATATCTGAATATATGCAAATGATTCTTTGTCTTGAAAGTAGCTGTTAAAGGGATAGTTCACCCAAAAATGAATATGCTGTCATCATTTGTTCACTCTCATGTCATTCAAAAAAAGTACTTCTTTCCTCTGTGAAAACAAGACTTGGAATATAGCATAAAAGTATTGTCATTTTGGAGCTTTGCTTTCATTATAATGAAGAGTGGTCAGGATTATTATTATTTTTAAATATACACCCTTTGTTTTCCACAGAAGAAGAAAAAATCCAACAGGTTTGAAACAACAGCTATTTGTACACCACACTTTCTCAATCTCTCTCTCACACATGCACTAAACTCACACAAAAACAGACAATGCGCTTATTTGTCATTGTTTGACCCTTTCTCTCCATTCTGTTGCCTGCAGCTGTTTGGATCTACATCATAAAACCCTAAAGTCTCTAACACAATCAGTGACTTCAGACTGACGCACATGCAACCAGATTTTCGTCTTTTCTCCCATGTCAATCTCTGACAGAATCTCATGCATCAACCCGTGGCTCAGACAGGCTATGAATAGCACCACTCTTTTGCATGGTCAAGGCCACAGACGCTACAACAACAGCCGCCACTGGGGAACAATGACAGAAGTAAGATGCTTTACGAAAGGCCAGAGGTCTGACCCAGGGCGTGAGCTGAACGTGTCTGTGCCACTGTGCGTGTGTGTGTTCCGGCTGGGACATGAACGGAGAGCCATTGATCTTCACTGATTTGACAGCCGAGCTTTCTGAACGTGATCTCATGAGTATTTGTGTGTATTTCTATGGAAAGTGTGGTTCTACCACACGTACATTTACTTAGTTTTCATACACACTGAAACGAACAATACTGATGTATTGACAACACTAAAATGTAAATTATTTATGTATTGGCAGTTTGATACACGCTCCGAACCACTGATTCGAAACAAAAGATTCGTAAAGCTTCGAAGCTTCATGAAGCAGTGTTTTGAAATCACCCATCACTAGATATTGTTGAATAAAGTCTTTATCTTGTTTTTTTGGTGCACAAAAGTATTCTAGTCGCTTCATAACATTAAGGTTGAACCACTGTAGTCACATGAACTGTTTTAAATACGTCTTTCTGGGCATTTGAAAGTGTTAATTATCTTGCTTTCAATGTAGGCCTCACTGAGCCATCGGATTTTATCAGAAATATCTTAATTTGTGTTCTGAAGATGAATGGGTGTGGAACGACATGAGAGTGAGTTATTAATGACAGAATTTTCATTTTTGGGTGAACTAACCCTTTAATGTGTTGACTCTATTGTACTCAATTGTCATATCAATGACATTATGTTTTAGTCACATTTATTAAATGCAGTTAAATATTATATCATATGTATTAACAATGAGACCAGGCTTTTTCATTGCTATTCTTACAATATCTCAACATATAGCCTATCTATAAATATCCAAATAATTATATTTTATTCATTAAAAAAAAAAAAAACATGTATAATTAATAAATAATACAACTAGAAGAAAATAAATGTGTTCTAGGAACGTTGAATGTTATATATAATTATTACTATTACTATTATCGTAATTATACATTTACATTATATATTTGTTAGTGTGAATTCAAGTAAATTTGGCCATTGAGAAGACCTGGGAAAACCATTGCGTTTGAACATTTTACATTTTCAAAAAACATCACTTGGTATGATTTATGAGCTGTAAATCATGTCCCCACAAGGACAAGGATTTCGGACATTGCCATCCTTGCAGGGACATTTTGTCCCCATAATGCAGTAGCATATACCAAGATGGCAAATGGAAAATAAATAAATCACTATTTTACTTGATGCTTGTATGTAGAATGCATTTTATTTGAGTATGTATTAGAATAATGTATATTACATAATTGGCTTGCTAACATCTCAAACTCAAATTAATTGTAAGTCAAGTCTCTTCACTATTTGTGTTGCACATGCAGTTGCTGCCTATGTAGAACATTCTAATGCAGTCATTTATGAGGTTTCATTTAATTAAAGATGCTGCCTTACAAGGTTGTTTTGGATTGAAAGCTGTAGTTCCTTTGGTGCAGTTACATTATGCAATACTCTAATATACATGTGTTAAACAGGCGGTGACATGTTCAAGCTGTGGGCAGTTAGCATGTTCAGGGATATTTAGGGCTTTACTATCGCCTGCAGCTACATTTTCTGCTGCTGCTGCAAATGTTAATTACACAGGTCCCTTGTGCAACTCCTCTGAACACAATTACATTTTTCTTGTTTATTTTCCTCTATGCAGTTTCATGTAAGCTTGTTTTGACCTCAGAGTAAAACAGTGTAAATCAATGTGAGATGAAGTCTATAATCTGAAACAAAGCCATACTGCGAGATATAAAGTCACACTGAAAGATATAAAATCACAATTATGAGAAATAAAATATCAATTGTGAGACCTGAATTCACAATCATAAGAAATAAAGTCATAGCTGTCATTTTTTGTCCATAAATTCTTTAGAGACCTGTGAAAGCAAAAGTTTACCTGAGAGAGGTGACCTGTTACATTAGTTATTAATATCAGAGAATGACCCACAAAGCATAAGCCTCATGTCTTACATATTTAGCAGTTATTTAACACTCTACAGTATGTGAATGCAGTCTAGATGCATATTTATGGCAGAAATTAAAAAGAGAGAGAGAGTATCTTTTTCCTCAAATCCTAGCGGTGAGGCCACGGAAGCCTTTGAATAAACACCCTAAAACTCCCCCATATGATCTGAATGTGTGCAACCACATAAAAGGTACAAAAACAAAGATTTCCTAAATGACGAATGCTGGGAATGCTCGGAAGTGGGGTGAATTCCAAGTTTTAAGATAAATACACAAAAGCAGAAAGAATTAATCGTTTGGGTGTGTTGTGCAATGTGTATTGTGGGAAGGTGTGATTTTGAATATGCTTCAGTTTTACTGTCTTTTTTCACAAAACAGCTGGAGTTGCTGTTTGTCCCACAGTGGTTTGGCATGGTAGCACATACTGCCACCGATATTCCTCCTGACTAGACAAATTCCAGCTTAAAAACAGATAGAGAAAACCTCTAAGACTTCCCACTGTAGAAACCAGACACACTGAGTTTTGAAGTGACCCAGTATGTGGAGCCCGAGAACTGAAAGAGCTCGGTGACCCGCTCATGATGGGGAACTTTTTCCAAAATTCCTCTGTTGAATAGTAAACCAGTAGAGCAGAGAGAACAAGAGCAACACACATTCTCTAGGATGACCTGATGACAAGTTTTTAACTATCATGTAAACTTTCAAAAGCAAATAATATATTTTACTGTACATGTATATACATGTTTGTGTTTATTATAGGAGCATTGCAAGATTAATGACAGCAACTGTTTGGAATCAGCCTTCACAGAACTCTGAAAGTTGGCATCTTTTTTTGGCAAAAAATTCTAACATCCATCAGTCATAACATTCTACATCCTCCGGCTCTGGTGTGCTCTGTTATTGGTTGTGCAATCTGAGTTGAAGCTATGGTCTTGTGGTTATTGCAAAAGTCTTTAAACATTAATGCAAGTTTGAATCTGCTTGTGAAATATACATATCTTAGTCACTATTATTTCTATCTATCTATCTATCATGTTTCCATGTTTTTAGTAACACACACACAGGTTTGTTTTTGTGAATTGTGGGGACATTCCATAGGCGTAATGGTTTTTATACTGTACAAACCGTATTTTCTATCGTCCTACACTAACCCTACACCTAAGCCTACCCATCACAGGAAACTGTGCACATTTTTAATTTCTCAAAAAAATGGGGTAATGTCCTCATAAGTCACCCTCTCCTTGTAATGCCTATGTCATACCCATGTCATTATACAAATGTGTGTCCTGATATGTCACAAAAACGCACACACGCACATGCACACACACACACACACACATATATATGTATAAATTGCATCCTTAACGTTAAAAAGCAGCAGCTTCTTGCTAGTAAAGTTTTGATGGATGCGAATTGCAATCAATGTAAAGATTGCAGTGACGTACAGGAGTCGTACAGTAAACACACGTTAGTTATACTGATGCGCAAACAAACTGTTGCACTGTACACATACTATACACTGAATTTTGTGTGAATAATATGAATTATATGGACTCCTTATATCATTTGGTTATTAAGTGTCCTTTTGGAGTCTCAAAGTGTCCTTTTTTTGGAAAGACACCTAAATTTACCCTGGAAAAAGCTAGCAGAGTTTTGTGAGAATCGTCCTTCAATCTGATTAACTTTGCTTGATATAGAAAATTATGACCAAAAAAAAAAAAAAGTGTTAAACAAGATAAATGAAGTATGCTTAATTTCACAATAAGTATGAAATTAATTGCACAAAAGGGTGTGATTAAACATTTTAACCTATTGACACCCCTAATATATATATAGATACACACACACACACACACACATATACACACAAAAGCAACTGCATGCTGTTATTTTAAAGTGGTTTCAATATTCATATATAGAATGTTTCAATAACTCAGTGAGGGTGTATAACTACGGCTTGAAACCACTTTAAAAATAACAGCGTGTAGTTGCTTTTCTTCTGCTTTTGTGTTCAGACCCTCACATCATGTCAGTTTAATTACTCACCTCCAGCACAGACACTACTCTGCTCTGTCCTTTAAGGGATCTTTAATTAGAAATGGCAGAGAAGGAACCCATGTCTCTGGCCTTTGTCTCTCTTCTCTGCTTAGTCTCTCCACCATGCAGTGGCAATCACAGCATTTTCTATTGCACCCCCCTCCAAGCCATTCATTAAAAACCATCTACATCTCTCTCCATCTCTCTTTTCCCTTCAAGACCTTCCATCTCTCTTCATTTCTCTCTCTCACCCCATTCACTGCACTGCACTTTCAGGAATAAGCTTTCACTGACTCCACCGAGTCAATGCATTTCATTTCTATTGATCTGTTGCGAACCAGCCGGTGCAGTCCGGTACACATTTTGGTGACTATTAGGCTGTTTTCGATTACTTGGTCCAAACTGGAGCTCAATTCCACCCCCATCCCCTGCAACCACTGGTCTCTTTTCACATTGCACTTTTGAGTCAGAACTGCAGTTTGCATCATCAAAGTGAATGCCACTAAACACCCTACCAGTGCTGCTGTTCACCGCTGTAGCCAGGTAATGACTAAGACGGAGAAGATGCTAGTTATTTCACACACAGAATGTCACTTGCAAGAGATTGGTCATTCTCAATTGGTCAATAAAATAAATAAATGCAAACATCGAGTCTTACAAAACAATGTTTTAATTTTGTATTTTTAGTATTAGTATTTTTTTTCCCTATAAAAGCAGAAGGCAAATTTATTAACATCTTGACATTATTACATAACTGTTGTAACATCAATATCATACAATTTTAGAAATTTAAGAATATCATAACATCAGCCAAAAACTCAAAAACTCACCGTCATCCAAAAATAAATTGTAACAAAATACTATTTTAATGACTTGATGTTACCAAAGAGATACACACATATATATAACATATATATAACAATAAATATTTCTTGAGCAGCAGATCAGCATATTAGAATGATTTCTGAAGGATCATGTGACACTGAAGACTGGAGTAATGATGCTGAAAATTCAGCTTTGATCACAGGAATAAATTACTTTATAAAATATATTCAAACAGAAAACTGTTATTTTAAATTGTAATTGTATTTCACAATATTACTGTTTTTACTGTTTTTACTTTTTAATTAAATAAATGCAGCCTTGGTGAGCAGACGAAACTTCTTTTAAAAACATTAAAAATCTTACCGATTCCAAACTTTTGAGAGAATTTTGGAACGTGAACCTTGGAAGAACTTACGTTTTTAACATTGATAAAACAAAATGACCAATTATATTATTAACTATTGATACATGTAGAATGAATCAATCAATCAATGAGGTAAAGGGGATTAAATAGATCTTTTGGGCAAATTCAATTAATCAGTAAAACGACCATGAACCGCATGTCAGAACACCTTTTCCAACTGTTTTCAAATGAGCAAAACAAATCAAACATTGACATTAAATGATCCAGATCTACATGAAAAGATTCCATGTGAAAGTGCCCTAACTGCAGTTAAAAGAATTCCAAATGTAAAGATAAAAAGATAAACCAGAAAATATTTCCATGGTTTAACTTTCCAGTCCTCTACTAGCAGCAAACCAAACCAGTGGGCCTCATGTCAAAACTATCTCTTCCTTAATCCCTGGAAGATCTAGAAAAAAATGGGACAGTGGAGGTCTCTTTAGATGAAGGCAGGGAAATGTTATGTCGTGCAGTTCTGTGCACTCTCTGTCCCTGAGCTGAGTCCGCTCTGTCGCTCATGTACAGTGGCCGGCCTACTTACTGCGACAGCCACGCGGCTTCACAAACAGGCCAGGAATAGCGTGGCGGTATCAATATGCTATTTATAATAACTGGATGCATAAATTACATTTGTCAAAAAGAGGGTGAGGGGGAGAAGGATGCAACCTAGTTTGCGCCCTGCCTTCGTTTGTTGTCATGCTGAATGTCTTATGGGCGCTCTCTCTCTTTCTCTCTCCCCCTCTCTCATTAAAAGCTAGCACTTGAGCCATCGGGTAATGAAGGTGAGGAGGCTTCAAAGTGCAATCTCAGGGGGATGGGGGCCAGACACCAGACATACTTGTGCAGGAGAGTGAGACATTTGAGATTTCAGAACTCTTAATAAACTCCTTGTCAGAGAGAGGAAGCTTATGGGCTTGTTTATGCAGATGCAGGTGGGTATGAAGAGTGGATGGGAGCTCGAGGATCGGATGACTCCATCTCTCCGGACTGGAGTCGGGCCAGCAACTCAGTTGGGCCTCCCAAGACTCTCTGTTCATATATTGGAAGGTTAATGCACCCAGCGGTACTGCACTGCAGTGGACGAATTATTACATATTCCTCTGGTGTCCGCAGAGAGCGGTTCTAGATACACTAGTTACGACCCGGACTTCATTTAGCACTGACCTGAGCTGACAGGATGCTGGCATGAGAAATGTTTTTGAAAAGGTACAATAAAAAGAAACAGACAATGCGGATTATCACTTTTGCAACACAACACAGTACAAACTGCTGGATTTTAATGGAGCTTCTGTTTTATCTTGTTCTTGTTCCAGAAAAGAGTTTAAAACCTTTACAACTACACTACCTCACAATACATTACAGTTCAACACAATCAAATGTGCACCGTGTTCAGGAGTGAAACAAAGGCCCTGTTTATACCTAGTATTAAGATGTGTTTTCATTGATCCGATCAAAAGTGGACGACGCTAAATAAACGGGGTGTAAAATGCTTTGAGCTTGTCCACTTTCGACCACTTCCAGAGGTAGCCGAAAACGCATTCAACCGGACTGCTTTCGTAACGTAAACATTCATGTAGCCGAATGTGTTCAAACAGCCACAAAAGACCGCCTACTCTTCACCTACTGAACTATTGCATAAACATTATGAGAAGCAAGCAAGCCAGGTGGAATTTAAACTTTGTCGGCTGAAGACCTAGGTTTGGTTTGAAGACGAAAAATGTACCAAGCACAATGTTCTCTCACCATTCCTGATTTCTAACACAAACTCACTACGTTTGGCGTAGTGTTGCGGCTATCAGAGCAGAAACGAAAGCTGATGCTCTCCGTGTGTTTTCCTTCATCTCGGGGCACGTTCATATGTAAATTGTGCATACTTATTTTGTCCATTAGATCGTAAGATCTAAAAAAAAGCCTATATATTTACCCGCCCATAGACAGAAGAAATCAGGACAGAAGTGGTTGACAGTAGACAAAAGAGATGGATTAAAACACCAGGTGTAAACAGGTATGTGTCTGCCTTGTCTACTTGTGATCCAATCGATCAAAACGCATCTTAATACCAGGTGTAAACAGGGCCTCAGAATTGGACAATCATCTTTTACCATTTCTCTCCAACACCTGACTCTTTGTAACACACACTCAGTTGAATTAACCTGCCACAGGCGGGTAATACCTGCTTGTTTTACAGGTGTGTGAAACTGCATGAAATCAATTTTGCAGCAAAGTCTGAGCGAAACCTGAGTGCTACATGAGAAAATAAAAACCCTCAGACCTTATTTAAGCTACTTACATTCCCAGACCTGAAGTCATAATGGCAGAACGCACTCAAGGGCCTCCCATCCATCCACGTTTTACTGTAAAGTTCTATTGACACACAGAGTCTCAGGTCTAGGAAACTAATCCACTTATCAGTCTTTTGTATCGCAGAGTACACTGCCGGCAGTCGAGTGCCAAATGCATCTCGGTCTCATCAGCGCTGCCTCTCCCTTCCGGCAGTGAATGTACCGCTCAGGTCCACAGAGGAATAAAAATGAGCCGGCATCAATTTGCGATGTTTACCGGAAAGGCCGCTGATTACCCCAAACATTTATTGGTTTTCATTGTGCTGATTTATTTATGTGTGTTAAGCGATGAATGGCAAGTGAGACGGGTTTTATAACTCATCTTTTATGAGAGGAAGAGAGAGAGAGTGAGACCGACAGAGATAAGAGATCGAGAAGGCAAGGCTGACGATGGTCAAGCCTTGCCAGGTTCAATAATGTAATCATCGGTGAGAAATGGGAACCTTTCATTTTGTTCTCTGCTTCCATATCGCAATGCCACCGAGAGCCTTTTTTCAAATGGGAGATTTAATCAAGGCAATGGCAACACAGTGAAAAACTTTTCTCTTGATCAGAGTTGAGAGAAGCCATTAGTCTCTGGCGCCAAACTTGCAGATGGACGCCTGGCACTGTACTGCTGGAAAGTATGCAATCAATTAGTCATAAATCAATGTGAACTTAGTTGTCGGCTGTATGGAGTTCCGTTACACTTCATGAATTCCATGAAACGTCTCTCCAAACTTTATTGATCATGTAACTAGGCTGTAGTTTTTGACATCTATACCTCTATCCTCAAATCTACCTATCAGCCACCATTGTTTGATAATAGTAGGAATAGTTCACCCCCAAAATGAGTATCATTTGCTTAACCTCATGTCATTCCAAATCTATACGGCACAAAATAAGATGTTAGAGTAGAGTAGAGTTAAGTAGAATGTTTTTCATACAGTTTAAGTGAATGAAGACCAGAAGCTATCAAACTCAAAAAAGAACCATGAAAGCCTCATAAAGATAGGTAATACAATTCTTTCTGCAGGTTATATTGTTACGTCAATTGGTGGCAAGTGTCTTTATGAGTGAATCAATGAATTGTTCACTTAGCTGAATTGATTAGTTTAAGAAAAACGCTGGAACAAATCAAGTTAAGTCTTAATGAACGAGTTAATTAAACATTGGAATGAAATTGGATGTCTGAGTGAGTCATTTAATAATTCACTCAACCATCCTGATTTATTAAAAATGCAGATTCATTTATATTGATCTTAACATACTGAGTCACTATTAAGTTATTTAGGATATGTATATAGGATATATACAGGATCATGTGACACTGAAGACTGGAGTAATTTCAGCTTTACCTAGTTTAAATAATTATAATTTCTTAATGACTTTGAACAAAGTATGTGTATATACTTTTATTATACATAACTCCTTTTTGGTTCTACAGAAAAAAGAAAGTCATGTCCTTGCAGATTTTAGAAGATTTAAGGGTCACTTAATAGGCAGCAACCAAGTCAAAAAACTAAAATGTCTCAGGTCGGCTCCTCTGATCTCTACACTTTAACCATGACAGCAGTATATCTGAAAGCAGTCAAATATGCTTGATTTCACTGCTCTGCCTGCAAGTCGATGACGCGACAACTCAGGGGTCGCAAATCACAGCAATGGAGTGGGTGGAACTTTGACCAAGTGATGACAACTTCCACATCAAGCGGGAGATGGATAGATCTAATAAATCTTGATCCGAGGGCCTCCAATCAATACACTGAGCATGAATGGCAGCTCATTCTTCATATACGGGAGCGGCCCACTCTACAGCCACCCGCAAACTCTCAGGACCTTGCTGTTATAAACTGTCACCTACATCCTTTATATGACACCTGGGTCATGTAATCATGGTGGATATCGACTAATCACCTGGAGCAAAAAAAAGAGCAAAAACTCCTAGCTAAACACAGTACTTTGTTGCTATATTTAGGGTGATATAACACCGAATGATACAATGTAAACAGCCTCCAAAACCAAAGAATGTATTATGTATAACACAGTGAGGGCTTGTCAAATTCATAATGTCAGTTTAGATGTTGTGAGCTGAAGCATATGCCCATGTTGTGCAGCCTCAGCAAAACGTGTTTATTTCTGACAGCACTTTTCACCGCGGTAGTCTATGTTCAACATTACCTCATGTTTTTAATATCATACATCATCTTATATAAACCTCCAGTGTCCTCTCCTTGCCATATACCTGACAACATAAAGGTCATGTTTGACAATATGTATTCATGCCATCAGAAAGATCGTACAGGTACTATTCTGCGTAAGAAGTGCCACTGGGCAGCATTAATGTCAAGAGTATTGCAGGATTAAATTCTTAAAGGTCCAATCTGTGACCTCCATAAATCCGGCATTGATTTGTCAAATCCGTTTTTCTATTCATTTAATCAGGCATGAAATGTTCATAAAAGTAGATGTTCTGCATGCATAGGTGTCTCTTCCCGATAATTTTCCTCAATGGCAAATCAATAATTTTGAGGCTGTATCGACCTGAAGTAAATTATATACAAGAGGTTTTGCTGCTTTGTGCTGGTACTGCAAATCGCATTTTATATTTCAATGTGAAGCTACACCGAGCCAAAGCAGCATGACAGGAGAGAAGAGCATCCTGTAGTGTTTTAAACAGTCGGACGCGTTTTGAATGTCAGTGGAACTGTGGGGTCTCCAGGTGGCAGCGAGAATCTGAGGATTATCTGAGAACATTGAGTTTAAAAGTAACAAAGCAAACAATAATTAGCCTTCCCATGATCCTTTACCAGCCACCCATCTATTACGTACCGCATATCAACAGATGTCTTACGAATGTGGGAGTTAAAGAAGAAAACAGAGAAAACAGAAAATGTGGGCAGCCAGTCACCCCCCCCTCGTGTTTGTTTATCTGCACAGGAAGCATCAGGTGCCAACCAGTCTTCCATTTTTTAATGATTGATAATGGCGTCTCTTGAGAGTTGAGCTCAGCACAGGAAATGCTGAAAGGATATTAGCCAGGGCATCTCCTCTGTGCATTCATATTTTTATTTATGTGACCGCCACTCCAACAATCTGGACATGATTTTGTAATTGACACAATGACACTGCTTTACTGTTTATAATTATTATAATTATCATCAGTCATGCCATCATTACCATTGTTTTCATTAGCATCCTTGTCCTCAAACATTCAAAAAAAATAAACTGTAAAAAATAACCTTGTGATATTAATTAGTTGCCAACAATACCACAGGTCTCAACAGTAGGAGCGTTTAATCCCGGGTTCAGACTACACAATATTTTTGTCGGTTACGATAGTCACTGTGTCAGATTATACGATTTTGACTCCTAAAATCTTGTCGTGTCATGGACAAGAAACATGTCAGGCTACACGTTGCCACCGGACCATTCATCGCTTGCCGTCTTGACCTTAACCTTGTGCGTGCTGTCATCAAGAAGGCGGGACTGTCGACTGACGGAAGGTGCCGTGAGCATAGACAAACAATGGCTAGCAGTGTGTTTTGCTCTGTCTTGTCATCAGAAAAGCCCCAAAGTGGACACATATCTGGATTGCATGGATATTTGGGTTTCCTCCAAAGAGAACTGAGGTAACATATGCTTATTTGTTATTTATCTTTTTTCACTCTGTTGCAGTAGTCCCTCGAGGTAACATCATAAACACAGAATTATTGTTGCCAAAGCTCCACAAACATTTCCTCCATTTTAAAATCCCACCTAGTAGGAACAATACCATTGTCTTTCTTTCGTTTCAGCATGTTTGAAAGGAACTAGGAAGGTGCTTCTATTGGCCAGTGTCACACATGTGACAGAACAACCTAAAAAAAAATAAACATGGTAGTCTTTCTGTCCTGACGTTGTGAAACTTTGGTTGTCGTCCACTATGACACACTACACGAGCTGAAACGATTGAATCTTGCGTCCTGATGCCCGTTGTCGTTTACGAATCCCCACGACACCCTACGTCAAGATGATTGTGACAAAATTGGGTTAAAAATTGTGTATTCTGAACTGGGCAATACTCGTATTTACGATTAATAATAGATGCTTGAGAACTGTAAAATGTATTTAGGAGCACGTGTAAATAAAGTCCTCGCGGACCCTTTAAAAATCTAACAAATTCAGAAATTTAAGGTCATAAAAAGTCCTAAATATCTTAAATGTTAGAACAAACATCTTAATTATCATTTTAAGAGGTTTTAAATTTTGGGGGACAGAAAAACAGAAATCGCAATACAGCCTAATGTGATTATAGAGTGGAATGACATAAGAATCAGGAAGACTAATTCGCCCCTGGTTTCTTAGAGATTTTCCCATGGGGTTTAATAATGGGGTTTTTCAATAAGGTCTGTGGTAAACATAACTTTACTATACTTTGACATTTTGTTCTACATTTTGTTCTAAATTACACACACCCATAATGAAAATGCAAATTTTGAAGCAGTTATGTTCATTTTTTAAAAGGTATGTTTCTAATAAGAAACTAGATAAGAACATTTGGGGTGTGAGTGTGTGCAGTTTACGTTGGAGAACAAAACGTCAAAAAATGTGCTCCCTGAAAACAAAAATCCCTGCATCTTTGTCGTAATATAAGCCCACCATCATTCTCAGGTGTGTTTTTTAATCTTTTCATGATGTACATGGTTTTCCAGGTTATAATCATACACCTCTGCGGTCCACAAGCCTGCTGTCCTCCACCAATCAGCTTGTAGCATTTCCCTTGCCTGTTTTATAGACTGTAATTTCGGTCCTCTCGCCCGCTACTGCACAGCTCAGAGAAAAGAAGGTCTTCTTATTCTGCTCTAGCATTTCTGAGTCATTACGGCCTGAGGGACTTTAGGACTTCATGATAAAGCAAACAAATGGCTCATAATCACAGTCATAATGTGGATATGGGTGTCATTAGCAATGCTATTTATTTCCCCAGCGCTAGTCGAGCGAGCACAGCTCTCGTTTTCCCTCCATTTCCCTTTCTCACTCTTTCCTCTTGGCAGAGTGACTTATTGTCTTTGACAAGAACGACAGCTCCTCCTTCCCATTTCGCGCTGATCCTCCAAACCCTACAGCATGGCACTGCTCATTTGTGCAGCTTTCCGAAAGCCTTAGCTGATCCTGAGTCAGTGCTAGCGATCTGGCAGATAAATGTGAGCCTGGTGCTCTCGATCCTCCACAAAACACCACGAGACAAGAGAGTAGAGCCTCGGATTAGCCAGACAGATCATCAAGCCAAGCCGAAAAACAGAGATGTCTCATGGAAGCGTTTCAAAGCAGGAAACCATTCCAAATAGGCTCAATGAGAGACTATAAGGAACACTGAAGATATGGGCAGACCTTCCAGTATAAAACATGGGGCATCTAAGACTTCAACAGTGGGCCTCAAAAGTGAGGCTGCCTTTTCTTGTAGGGTCAAGAGAGACATAACTTATTGAGACTATTCTGGTTTACTGCACAAAAAGATCAGCACACCTCAAAATATAAAAACAGGGACATGTCATTGTGTTGCATCATTCTCAGAGATATCATCAGCTGACTGTCACCTAGAAATAGTTTTGAGCTCTCCATCACTCTTCAAGGCACCAGCATGAACCCACTCTGGCAAAAAAGCATATTCCTCAATTTGTCCAAACATTAAATGCAACATCTATCCTTTACAATAAGGCCAATCCCTGAATGCACTACACTAAGCTTAGAAAATAAAATAAAAAATATCCAAGATGGTGGATGTTATAGGCCTATATTCATAATATACATGATCAGTATAAACATTTTAACAGGATACACTTTTTATATCATTGATTATATACAATGTATATGTTAATTAAAAAAAAAATCACTTTAAATAGTTAAAAAATGGAATATAAATCTATAATTGAATACTGAATACTGACTGGGACAATTTTTTCCCAGTCAACAAACTCAATGGCAAAAAAGTGTCCCAATTTACCTGAAATCATGATTCAGTGCTAAATATATATATATATATATATATATATATATATATATATATATATATATATATATATATATATATATATATATAAATTTAAAACAATATGGACTACACATATATTTCATATACAATACTGTTGGTCAAACAAAATGTGTCACACTCTCTGTTGTTGTCAGAGTAGACCATTTACGTATTTGACTTATTTGACAGCTATGTATTTTTACATTGGTAGAAAAATAATAAAACGGCTTTATAAAAATCCAAGAAATGAAAATCAATTCCTGGGGGCAAATATCAATGCTTAATAAAAAGGTTAATTCCTGGCAGTGATTCTTACTCTGAGCTGTATTTAGCTGCCAGTCAAAATGAGTTTCTTTAGCCAGAGCTGGTGTCTCCAGAATGAAGAAGAGAAGAAAACATCTTAAAAATAACACAATTGCAGTCCAGCCGCACTGACAGATTACCCTCTCCATTAGAAAACCTTTCGCTTTCTTCAAGTAATCAAAAAACAATTGGCAAAGAGCAAAAATTTGATCACCGAACGAGAGCAACATGAAGGCATTCAAACGTTTAAAACTTTTAAAATATAAACCCTTTTGCTGGGCTCTGGTTTGGGTGATTGTCATTGTTATGAACATTTGAACATAACAATTATATAAATATGCCAAAAACATTTCATTCTCTCACTTTCTCCTGTTCTTTTCTCAGTCTTACCATCAGCCATCACTGATTTTCATTTTCTGCAAATGACATTTTTACATTTTCTCTAAAATCATTACAGCTTAATTCATTAATGGGGAAAACTGTCAACAAAAAGGCCTACTGAGGGGTCTTCCAGCAGCACGGGGTCCCACCAGGCTGCCTTAAATTCCGCCTGGTAGATTACAAAGTCAACCATTGACCACTGTAGCAACTGTATAACTGCAATGGATTCTGAACTTTCTAAAACCACTTTAAAGGGGTCATTGATTATAATTTCACTTGCTCAAAGGGAGATATTTTCTTTTACAGAAATTGCTTTTTAAGGACTACAAGAAACAGCTAGTAGGGACTACAACAAGCTTCTTCCCGGGTTGGTGACATCACAAACCCCTAAATTTACTTAAGCCCTGCCCCCTAGAACACACAACAAAGGGGGTGAGGCCATGTTGGGCTGCTTTAGAGAAGAGGAAGTGTCGTTGTAGCAGAGTGTTTTTGCCATAACGTCATTTTACGCCAGGCTGCTTCACAAACGAGGGTCAATTCAGGGACAATCATCATTTTGGCTGCATGAGATTCTCCAGCTTTGTTGTTGTTGAGCAACCGAAGCATGAGCTGTTAAAGCTCCGCCCTCTTCTGGAAAGTGGGCCGGGAGCAGAAGCTCATTTGCATTTAAAGAGACACACACAAAAACAGCGTGTTTTTGCTCACATCCAAATAGGGGCAAATTTGACAAGCTATAATAAATGATCTGTGGGGTATTTTTAGCTGAAACTTCACAGACACATTCTCGGGACACCAGAGACTTATATTACATCTTGTGAAAAGGGAAATTATAGGTCCCCTTTAAAAAAATAAGCGCTATCGCTGAGTCTGAATAAACCTACTTTCATACTATGTAGTATGTGAAAAACAGTATGTGAGCCAAGTAGTATGTCCAAATTCATAAAACAGAAGCCAAAAGTACCCAAATGACCTACTACTTCCTCAGAGATTCTGAAGGGTGTTATTGATAGACATTTTACTATCCCATGAGGCCACGGGAGAAGATGGAAGTGAATACAACGGACGCTGTAGGTAGCATGACAATGACAACAGTGCAGATGTAGTATGTCTGAATTTCATTCACACTACACACATTCATACTATAAAGAACATTTTTTTTTAACGGTTGCAAAGTAACTTTCAAACCAAATGTAGTACTACCTACTACATGGTATGAAATTTCGGAGGCAGCATATGTCATTTCTAGATTCCATTCCCCTCCTTTTCCCACAACTTTCTAGGCTCTCTTCACTCTCCTATTCATTAAAAACATTGAAAGCAAACAACCAAATAAATAAATAAATAATAAGCCACTGTGTGTGGGTGTAAAGAAGATTTGTTTGCTTATAATTCAAAATCGTTTATAATTCTATGGTAATATCTAACTGCTTCAGGCCTCTATAAATAAGCCTATAAAAAACAAAATCACCTTTAATCCCAAATCAAAACCCCAGTGTGCAATACAAAATAATTACCTTACCTGTTCTCTGTCAAAAGTGAGACATCAAAAAGAAGAAAAAAGATAAGAAGCGAATGATAAAGAAAGAAAGAATGTTTAAATAGGTAAACAAATGTCTCATTCAGTGCTGTCGTTACTCTCACATTGCCATAGTCATTAAAACGAGATGGACCCGGCCCTCCCTGTGGCCACACAAATGACTCAGCACAATACATTTTCTCCCAATTACAGATCTGCTCCACACATTTTACTGGCCTAAACACATGCTGCTTATTAAAAATAAATAAAGCTGCATCCCAGACAAATACTCCCCCGGTTTGTTGTTTACCCAAACCGCAACATGCTTATTAGGAGAGTACATATAACTACTGGTGAGGCGTAAACCCTAAATGGTGTTCAGTGTTGAAGGCTAGAAGATGGACAGAACATCAGTGATTCAGCTATCAGACCCTAATAAAGCAACATTCAGCTAATCCAATCCATTTTTTTTTTTTTTTTTTTTTTTTGGTAATGGGCTTTTTTGAATAGGTAAAAATAGCAATACAGGAATTGGTGTGGAAGGGATCAGGATTTAATGGGATCAGGATGCTATACAGGTTAGACTAATTCCTGCTTTCACATGAGAGAAAACTGAACCACAAATTTGATTGTTTTAATAGACAGTGCCAATAATTACAGACCAGGTTGGTAGATTCTAGGCATTTGTAATACTGACTGTATCTCAGCTGGTTCAGCGTTACCAATGCTAAGGTCATGGGTTCAAGTCCCACTGAACACAAAAATCTGACAGAATACCTGGAATTCACTGTAATAGCATCTGACAAGTGAATAAATGTAAAGGTAATGACAGCAAATTAAGCTGCTTAAACTGTTTCTACACAAAATTGACTCAAAATTCACAGAAAAGAAAGCATCGCTAAAAGCATCTGCTAAGTGAATACATGTAAATTTAATCACAGCAAATGAGACTGCTTAAGTTATTTCCACACCAAATCAAATCAATATCAAGCAATATATTTGTTAAGTATTTAATATTTGTGCTCACTGTTATTAGCTTAGGTCCATTTAATTATAATCTATATGGCTTTTGATTTTAATAAGTAAATGTTGAAATTAACATTGAAAAATACTTTTAAATCTATTAATCTTAGTTATTGTTATTTCATGTGGACTAATGTAGTTAACTATTAACAAATGAAAACTTATTATAAAGTGTTACTATAAAATGTAAATATAATTAAATCTAATGAGACTGCTCAAGTTATTTTACATAAATTTGAATAAATGTTGATTTAAAGACAGAAAATGGGATTTCTTACATTATTTTACACTCAAATGTCACTGAAAAGAAAAGAAAAAAACTCACTAAAAGCCTCTGCAAAGTGAATAAATGTACATTTAATGACAGAAAATTTGAATTGCTTAATGGGATAGTTCATCCAAATATAAAAATTCTGTCATCATTTACTCACCCTCATGTTGTTCCAAACTTGTATGAGTTTCTTTCTTCTGTTGAACACAAAAGGAGATATTTTAAAGAATGTTGGTAACCAGACAGTTGATGGAAGCAACTGACTTCCATAAAATTTGTTTCCTACTATGGAAGTCTATGGCTACCATCAACTGTTTGATTACCAACATTCTTCAAAATATCTTCTTTTGTGTTCAACAGAAGAAAGAAACTCATACAGGTTTGGAACAACGTAAGGGTGAACAAGTGATTTTACGTTCCTCTGCGTCATTCATCAAGATGTATTGAAAAGTTATAGTTGCTTTATCTGTAGTTGTCATGACACACGCTAACTTTATATAACACATTTCCAGTTCTGAATTATGATACTGCTTGGTTCTTTGGTCTGGATTGCTTTCTCATCTCAACCAAACTGCTCCAGAGTTCATTTTCAATCAGGCCAAGACCACCTCGTGCAGACAATCTCGGAGACATATCGGCTTATCACTACTTAACATGAAACATGCTCACAACCCACTTTACCTCATGATGTGATGCATTACTGTGTGCAACAGACTATTTAATGGGGAGGGGAAAAAATTCTAGGATTGGATTTCATAGAGGAGAAATAGATAAACTCGACTAGAGTCCTTAGTGACGACTTTGATGTCTAGATTTTCAAGAGGCAGAATTACTAAATTTGAATGAAAGATTACAAAGACAAACCGATGAATGTGCATTAAGAAAGTAAATAGGGTCAATTTTGTTTTCACATTAAATTGAAATGCAGCGAGTAGCGGAGACAAGAAATAGAGCATGTGTGTGGGGAAAAAGAAAGAGTTCTTGATGGAAGGGGAGTTTCTTTCATCTTGTGCTTACTTTGAGTACCACCTACATCATAAACAGAGCTCTCAATATCTCTCTTTTTCTAACTACCTAAGCCCTAAACCAAGCATGCGCTCCCACATAAATATACACAGACCCACAAACATCAAACACAATCATACACACACTTGCACACCAAACATGTATGTACAGACAAGCCCCAGAATAAAGACAGGTCCACCTCTAATGGATGCCAGCTCAAAGAGCTCCTCCAAAAATGAAAATACCTCCATCTTCCTTTCTTTTTTTTTTTCAGTGAGGCCCATCCAATCAAAAACTTTGTTCTTTTCTCTTTCCATCAGGCTGTCAAATCATCATCTTCAATCAGCAGCACGGCTCTCTTTCCCGCAGTAACGGATTAATCTATCTGATATGGCAGCAAGTCTCGACCAATGAGAAGAGCACCTCTAACAAGAAGAGAATGAACTCCTTTCCTTTTGTTTTTATGCATAATTCATGCACCGCATCTCTGCCTTTCTCTCTCTGTCTCTGCCTCAGAAATTGATTATTTCACATCGGACCCGTCATGCAGATATTACACACCTAAAGGAAAACAAATACGGTTTATTTGCATTCCCATACATAAAGAAAGTCATACATATTCAGTTATTCCATGCGTGTTTCATCTTAACCCAGTTGTAATATGGATATGAGAGGAAACTGAGACAGGAGCTTTTTTTCGAATTCACAGAAGAATCATAAAAACTTCACAGAATTGAAAAACATACAGTTTTTCCTCCCTAAGCATTTCTGATCCAGCCCATGGAGTTCATTATTTGATCTGTTATATTTAAATATTTTTTCCCCCCGTACCATCGCATTCGTGACTAGGATGTCAACCTCGAGCTCATTCGAGAGAAAAATCGCAGTGCTGCGCTAAAATAGATGACCCAGTGTGCCATGCTGGGACGAGGTACAAGAATTTCCCATCCAATCTGCCTGCTTTACCTTCACAGAGTCCCCATCCATTACGCCAATGGAGAATAAATGAATGGGATTTCAATATTCCTTCTAAAATAAATAATGAATCTGAGTATTTGCTTTGAAAGTCATTGTGGCCGGTCTCATATGTCATGGAGGCTTGGCAGCTGGCGCTGTAAATGCGATGATAAAGCTTTATACAAAGGCAAAATCTCCCTATCAAACTCTGGCTTTTCCTTTCACAAACTCCCTCTGGCTGACAATCTTTCTTTGTCGGTTCTGTCATCCCTTCATTCATGAAAGACTCTAATATCTGCTGCTCCAAAGCTCTTCCCCTCCAACTACATTGCTCATGCTAAACGCCTGTTCTGTTTCATTTATTACGATTATACACAGCATGCAAAAGCATGCAGGCAGATGAAGGGGCGTTGTGTTCCTATTTTATGTTTTGAGGGCACTCAGTGAAAGTCCTGGCACACTAACATAAAGATAAAAGCCTAAATATATTTATCAGTGATATTTATCGTCATTGTTGGGCAGAAACCTTATATCTCTTTAATTTATTCAATTTTATTTTTTTCATAAATCATTACTATTGGGCACCCTTTGCGTCTGTCTGTCAGTTTTGCAAAAATTTAACCATTGAAAAGTATTATAAAGACCTTGTGACTCTATTGGATCCTCAAACTGTCGTGAATGAAGTGCCGCACACGGTTTCACACTCTGTTTGTTTGCAATTCAAAGGTAAGTTAAGAACTGTTTTTTCAAAAATTACAGCATTTTCTTTACTCAAGAAACACTATATACATAAAGGTTAATGTTTTATGTATTTGAGGAGTGGAGAAAAGTGTCTTCATCTGGCATTTGTCTTTGAGTCATAGCCAATACTGTCTTAAAGGGATAGTAAATTTTGTCATCACATACTCACCCTCAATTTGTTTCAAACCCGTATGAGTTTCTTACTTATGTTGAACACAAAAGAAGATATTTTAAAGAATGTTGTTAATCAAACAGTTGACGGTAGCCATTGACTTCCATAGTAGGGAAAAAAAATACTATGGCAGTCAATGGCTACTATCAAATGTCTAGTTACCAATATTCTTTTGAAGAAGAAAGAAACTCATATAGGTTTGGAACAACATTAGGTTGAGTTTTTAAAAAAAACGTACCGAGATGCTTCAGATACAGCCATTCTAATGACAGAGTGCAGGTCAAAACAGTAGCTCCTCACTGCAGAACATGAGATCCAGGATCCAGATCAGGGGGTGGAGACGGGTAGGTTTAGGGATATGTAAAGTGGGAGGAGTTGGATCTGGATCCAACCCCGCCCCCTGGATCTTGTGTTCTGCAGTGAGGACCATCTCGGTTAAAAACCTTGTAACTCCATTTGAGCTTGATCTTTGTAAAATGATAATAATATAATGACACATGCAAGTCGCTGACCACATATAAAGCCACAGTATAAACTCTGACAATGTGGTGTTTAATTATTTTAAAAAGACAGTGTTTTTTCCATTTCATGAAAAATAGTGGTTTTGGACATACAAGGTTTTGCCGCGTCAGAAATCATGAGGTTCCTCACAATTCTTTTATTTTATTGACAGCTCTAGTTTTTAACTATTTTTTACAAAAGTCACACAATATGATATGATACAAATCTGACTTCCGACTTGTGATGCAGCCTAGAATTAAACCACACCGTGTTGCTTTATTTTCCCAGAGGAGAACTGGTCCCATACTGAGCCTGGTTTCTCAGTTTTTTTTTTCTCCATTCTGTCACAGATGGAGTTTGGATTCCTTTCCACTGTCGCCTCTGGCCTGCTTAGTTGGGGGGCACTCATCGAGCAGGGTAGCATTTCGCAAAAGCATCGTAAGCCTAAGCTGATCGTAGAACAATTGCCACCAATGGTTTCTACGATCAACTTAGGATTACGGTGCTTTTGAGAAACGCAGCCCTGGACGATGGCATCACTGTTTTATGCAGAGCTGCTTTATAGCTGAATTGAGCTAATTAAATAAATTGATGATCTTTACAATGGAACTGAATCAACACTGAACTGACTTCAGCTGAACAATGACACTATTTTCTTTTAGAGCTGCTTTACAGTAGAATTGAACATTGTTTGCATCATTGAATCACTACTTTCTTTTTTTTTTTACACTACTATACAGTAAAGCTGCTTTGAAACAATCTGTATTGTATAAAGCTCTATAAAAATAAAAGTTACATGACTTGACAATATGAAGGTGGATACTTTTCACCAAACTTAGACCTGATGATCTCTTCCACAGCAAACTTTTTAACCTCCAACAATCATGTAGCTTCATTTTCAAAGATAAACATAGTTCTTTTGGAAGTTGCATTTAAAATCCACTTAACTCAAGAAACTGAGGGGGCACGTGGCCCTTCGGCTTGAACAGGCATTGTGATTCTGGGAAGATGAGTCAACTGTGAAACCTCCATTCTGAAGGAACACGATCTTAACGCAGCATGCACAACGTTCGGGCGGTCTACATCTGTGACCTTGGCTGTTATAATGGTTCATGCAGAAAGGCATTTAGAAAGAACTGATAGAGCTGAGGAGAACTTTTTCAGGTATTTTTTTATCCTTTGGAGAGCATGGCATTTGTGATTAAGAGCAATAGCTTCAAACGACTGGGCAGGATGCCTGCAGCTGTGCCCACACTCTGTAGTTCTTTTTCTATATCTTTTTCTGTCCTTTTAATGTATGAATAACGGATGAAGTTGCTGCTGTGTTTTAAGAGGAAACAAAAGGGAAAAGTTAACAGTTGGCGAGCACATGTAAACAACTGCTTCCAAGCGGTCCGTTCGCTTTATCGCCCTTCTGCCGGTGCGTTTGGGATTCGGCACAGATCCATTTAGTGACTGGTGGTGGGGAAACGGTTTAGTCAGACGTCTGTTTTATGGAGAGTGTGTCTCTGTGTGTTCGACTATGTGTTGAATATTAAAAGGGATGTCTTTAGGATTCTAAAGGCCAGTCTAAATGCAAAAATCGGTTGTGTACGTTGCCTGTGGATATGCTGTAATTTTGGTGACGGCCTGTTTCTGCTTCACTGTCAAGTGTACGTGTGCATGTGTGTGTGCTGAAGACTGTCAGAACCGTGTCAGAGCTTGTTGTGCCTTTATTTTCTCGACAGGATCACCATATACTATTTTCACCATTCAGGCTGTCACTGGGATCCCACTTCTCTCAATTATCATCTTATTTAAGGGCAATTTGGCTCTCTACATGACAGACAAAGCAAAAAGGGGAGGTGTGGATGGGAAAAGAGACATCTTGTAATTGGGTCTGAGAGAAACAAAGGAGAGAGGTTACGCTCTTTATTTTTATTTCATGTTGATGGTAAAGGATTGAAACAGACATCTACCCAAGCAACCACCCATCAACCATGCAGAAAACTCTAGAAGCCATCTTACCACAGCCTGGCAACAAAGCAGAACTACCACATATCAACACCGTAGTATTGTGGAGGCAAGTTTTCCATTTGCTTTCCAAGGGCCAACTCATTTTCCTCTTGTCTATTTCTTGTGTATGTTGAGCAGAAATCCACTATATCAGTGTTTGAATGTAATTGCCAAAAAAAGATTAATTCAAAAACATTCGGTGACATTTCATATTTACCCTAGTGGGTGGTGACAAACGGTATAACAAATAGACAAAGTATGTATACTGTAGTATTTCGATCTAAAAAAATATTAATTCAGAATCGTTTAATGATGTTATTTAAGGCAGCAGCTGATGACAAATGTGTGCTTTTCACATTATGAACGCACCATCGAATTGATTCATTCAGAAGCAGAGAGTCGTTCATGGCCAAAACAAGTGTTATCATGCTTTATTAAAATTTCCATGTGTACAAATCTATTAAGAAACTTCAGTGGAGTGAAAGTATTGTGTGTTTTCTCACAAATAAAAACAAAGCAGATATTTTCCTTCATTGTGTGAATTGCTGAGTATAGATGTAGTCAAACTATACAATAAAGACATTAACAGCATTAAAATTATTTTAAGTTTAACTTTATGTCATTGTAATTTATTTCAGTCACATTTACACATGATTCGATCATTCTGTCCTTGTTGAAAAATGAGTCATTCACTCAAAAGATTTGTTCACAAACTATACACTGCTTGTCAGAAGAAGGAGTAATATGGAACAGGTGGATAGTTTTTCCAGAAAGCCAAACTGTCTGATCATGTCATGCAGACTAACTCTTTTCTAACTCATTGTTTGCTACTCCATTACCACGGTCTGGCCATTTCTCTCCCTGCACGCTGGAGAGATCAAGGCAGTCTGGTTCTCCTTGCTCTCCCTAATGGAATGAGCATACAGTTTACAAATTAAAACAATTATATCTGCGGGCTAGAGGCGCACTGGTCCGTGAACCATGAAGCAACAGCGTGCCAGAGCGCCAGTATTTCAACGTGATGACGAGAGTAGAGGAAGATGCCAAAGACAGCAGTCGGCATTTTTTTTCATTTGACTCATCTTCACTCTGCATGCAGCTGCGGCATGACTTGACGCTCAATGTTGAAACACACTTTTTTTTTCTTAAGTTAATGGGGTGGAAATTAAATGCAACATGTTATATGGGGTGTCCAATCCCGTGTACAAAACGGAGACAGATAGCAAGGGAGTTCTGGGTAACAGTGTCTAATTTGCCTTTAAAGATGCAGAGCTTATTTAAATCCACTAAAGAATAGAGTAAGTTTGTGAGTAAGAGTGGCTCGGGGGTTGCGTAAGCTGAAGATATTTTAGTTTCTCTCTTGCTCGGTCTGATCTGGGTGCTTTTTCTCACTGCCATGATCAATACACATCTATAGCATGGCAAAGTATTTCTTATGACTATGCAATGTGAATTCTCTGTAGTATAATCCTCCTCTCCCCCTCTTCTCTTTCATTACCGGCCTCGCCTCTCATGAGACAGGATTATTCAATCTCTCTTTATTGCACACACATCATATACACATGATCAGTGTTGGAGAAAGTTACTTTTAAAAGTAATGCATTACAATATTGCGTTAGTCCCTAAAAAAGTAACTAATTACATGACTTAGTTACTTTTTATGAAAAGTACTGTTTTACATTACTTTTACTTTTTCTCACCTGGGCTGGGCTTGCTTGTTTGTTTTTTTAATAACAACAAAAAAAGTTCTATTTTTGGCAAATGTTAAGGCCCTTTCACAGCAAAAGTGAAATGAATAAGCCTCAGGCTGAAGGAAATGCATATTTACACCTGTACAGTAGAGGGCGCAGCTCAAACAAACCATTCAGCTGTGCTGCCATTCAGGATGAAATAAGAATAGGATACAGGAGAAGGAAGTTCAACACTGTTATTTCTAAATCTAATCTAAAGTAATTCTTGCTTATTAGTATGGTTGAATTAGGTCATTGAAGGTCAACAGCAAAGACATTGGTTAATAAGGTGAGATTAAATACATAAAGTATATTTGTGTAATTTAATATAGTTAATTATTACAGGTTTGCATACAATTCTAAGATTGCATTTTTCTGTTTTTATTCATTCTGAGGAATACTGAATGTTTTCGTGCAAGTGAGATGAGTAAATGCATGTTTACATTTAGTCTAGAACTACAATACCCATCATGTTCACACAGCGCACACAATACCTCTGCACTTTATTTCTCTCAACATGGGGACAGGAGAGGTGTCAGTCAATAAATGTGAAAAAGTAACTTGAGTTACTTATTTGAAAAAAGTAAATTAGATATTTTGTCGTAAACTGAAAAAGTAATGCGTTACTTTACTAGTTACTTGAAAAAGTAATCTGATAACGTAACAACACTGCACATGACATTGTATCAGTTTTTAAATGCAACAAACCTGCGCTCTGACACAGGCACACGTACCTCATCCCCTTCTTTCTTACACAAAACAAGCTCTTGATTTTATCTCACACACACTTCTGCGCACAGGGTGAATCAGAGGACTGATGGTTCCCTCTGATAACCAATCAGAGTAAGCCATCTCAGTCACATCAGTCCAAGCCCAACAGATGTGCGCACACTTGTGCTTTCCAGCTGTTTTCGCCAACATGGAGAGTGATGGAGTGGATTGCAGCCCACTCAGACTGTACTGAAAAAGATGCCTGCAGTATAAACGTATGTATGTCTGCATATGTAGGCAAAGCCAAACCAACGCACATAGCGGCCCCTGAGTATCATCTCTGCTTCCACTCTCATTTGGACGCTCTGTCTGGGATTACAACCGAGCTGCTGAGCAAATGCTGGGACACATCACAAGCATTATGAGCCAAAAACTGAAAGACACATGCACAAGAAAAAGTGGCCCAAGACAGAACCTTGGGGAATGCCAACTTCACACCAAAAACAAATGAAGCCAGCAGGGTAAGAGGTGGAAAAGCATAGAGAGAGAGAGAGACAGACAGAGAAGAGGACAGAAAGGCAGCTGAAAGGCGTTTCTGAGGGTAGAGGGTTCAGGCTAGGGTCAGTTTAAGCTCTTCAAAGCGTCTGCTCGGGGTAGTCAGACTGGATAAAGCTCCGTAAAGACGCCTTTGCAATCAATTTGCATTTAACGCGTTTCACTCTCACAGGCCCATTCATATTCACTCTCCATGTGAGAGGAGAAACTCATTTGAACCAGTCAGATTGAAAAAAAAATCCCGCATGAATTCTAAATATCACGTCTAAACTACACGTTCCACGCTAAAATGGTGATCCCAAGGTTATCAGAGCCTGGAGATTAATTAGCCAGACATGTCAAAGCAGATCATACTCTAAACATTTTAACAACCACCTGCAGGGTGACATGAGACATTTGCCTGTTAAAAAGTAAAGAAAAGTAGAAATGAGGAATTCAACACCTGAGGTAATCCAAATGTCACATCCCTGAAGAGCATTCCTGGCAATTAGCTTTCTTTATATAATGAAAAAAGTTTATTTACTCCTCTACCCACCCTTCTCAAAACTCATTTTCACTCAGCTAAGTTGATGTTGAAGCAAAATGTGAAAGGGTGTAAATTAGATGTGAAATATAGAAAAAATACGCCCACACAATCCAGATACTTAGAAGCCCAAGGCAGTTGTTCTGTGCAAACCTCACCTCAGACAGATTTGCCATGGAGAGTGTTGCGAAGAGCTCAGCTTCAGCCTTTAGAATTAGAAACTTACAGAACAACGGTGAAGAGTTCACCAATGACAGCTCCTACCTGCCATTCCTAACAGTTCAACGATGCTAGCTGAGGTCTTTAGGTCACCCAAAAATGACAATTCTGTCATCATTTAAGTGCCATTCCAAACCTGTATGACTTTCTTTCTTCTGCAAAATACAGATGAAGATATTTTGACTAATGTTTCAATTGTTTTTGTCCATACACTTATAAAAATAAAGGTTCTTTGTTGGCATTGATGGTTCCATGAAGAACCTTCAACACCAAAAAAAGGTTCTTTATAGTGTAAAAAAGTAATTTAGATTAAAATGTTCTTCACACTAAGAAAAAAATGGTTATTTTAAGAACTGTTCACAGAAAGATTCTTTGGGGAACCCAAAATGGTTCTTCAGTTCAACACTTTGAAAACCCACACCTGAGAGTGTAGAATGAAAGCCAGTGAGGTCAGAAACAACATTAGACCCCAAAATAATTATCTTTTATGTTTCACAGAAGAAAGAAATTCATACAGGTTTGGAATGACATGAAGGTGAGCAAATGATGACAGAATATTAAATTTGCGGTGAACTATTCCTTTAATACCATGTGTGAACAGAATCTTTGTGTGATGGTCTTACACACCCAAGGGAACTGTGAAAGACAGAGAGAGATGTCTCAGAAAGAAAGAGATAGAAACAGGGAGATAGAAAGAGGACGCTAAGAGAACGATGTGAAATGTGGCGAGGCATATTTAATTAAATTTCACAGGCAGTGAGGAATCAGATACAGGACACTCAAACAAGCGGTTCAGTCGCCCAGAGAGTCAGATGAGATTTGTTTTCAGGGCTGCTATTAATATATGGCAAAGTGCTTCCCTGATAAGTGAATTGCTTGGCCATAATTAGCAGCCTGAAGGATTCGAAGCAAGAAAAGAGGCCATGGAAGGTCCACCAATACAAACAAAGAAAGATTAGTGGAAGAGGAAAGATCAATGGTCATTGGTCAATGTGCTAAGCTTTGGTTGAAAAGATGAAAGCTAGAAGGTCCTTCAAGGTTTTAAAAGGTGCTGTTAGCGATTTTAGATGGGTTAAAGTGGTTACACTTTGAATGTGTTATTAAAGGTTCCAAAAGTTGGTTTTCGCAGCAATGTAATAGAAGAACCATTTTGTGCAATGGAAAGGTTCCATGGATGTTAAAGGTTCTAAATTAAAAAAAAAAAAAAAAAAAAAAACCTTTACTGAATTAAGCATAGGCCACTTCACCAGTACTGTTAGGTGTGCTAACTACACCATCTGGTTCACCATCTTTTTCCACGGCTATTAAAAATTAGCTATGTATTCTGAAAAAATATTTCTTTTTTTAGCAAACAACATATATCACTAATATTTTACTATAGTATAGTAGGTCTCTTAAAAACTTAAAGCACTTAGGCCCTCCATTCGCAGTCACTACTGAACACCACCCTCCAAAAATGTTTTAGCAAATGCAAATAATTCTGAATGACTAAAAAAAGCTCTTTCTTTTTTTTTTTTTTTTGCTATCCTAGTGTATCAACAAACACTGAGTCACTTTCAACACAGATTTGACTTTGGGTAAGATCTGATAGTGTCCGGTCATTGGCGTTGTGTTGACCTTTGTCTTTGCTGATGGACAGCCTGATAAGCCAACAACCTCTCAAAATCTCGGTCACCATCTACAACTGAATCATGATCACTTTCCCATCTCAAGAGCTCATTTTTTGTTACATAATGTGTTCTCATAATGTGACTATATTGTGATATAAAATTACAGTACACATATCTTGTTGTAACAGTTTGGTCATTTGGTCACACACTGCCCCAAAAATGGTAATGTTTTGAGAGAGTGCTTGTCCTGAGAGAGAGAGAGAGAGCGCAAAAGAGGAGGAAAAACAATAGAGAAGCCACGGAAACCTTCAGGGCCAGGAGAAAGACAGAGCAAAGACAGAGTGAGCTGAATGAAATATGAATGTCACAGCGGGTGGGGGGAGCTTTTTGTTCTGTTTGTAATGGTGAATATTTGATGAGTCGAGGCTGTTCGGTAAGCATAGCACCATATGCTAACAATCAAATTATGAGCAGGCAGCAAAGTCACTCGTCATGTGAGCCATCGGCGCTGCGGGAAACACGACATCTTGTGCGTCAGTGGCTGAAGCGCCCAGTCCTGCCAACAAACAGGAAACTTTAGCTGAACTCCTCAAAGCGATGATCTAATCCTGACCATGATTTTTAAGATTCATGTTTAAGGGTCATACATCCTATGACTCAAGCTGCATTTCAATTCATAGGCTCCCACACATACTGAACTGAGAATGTGGGTAGAAGTTCACTTCACTTGACAAAAATTGATCATTCGGAATGCCATTCATCATCAAACACAAGAAATGAGAGATCAGGGTTAAACTTGTGTAAGTCTATATATATACAGGTCTTAAAAAAATTTGGAAAATAACACTTGAGATGAACAGTTGCATGTCCCAATTTGGCCAAGCTTTAGCTGTCGAACAGATGGCCTCACATTTGACTCTAGAATACTTTGTTATACAGAGGAGTTCATGGTCAACTCAATGACTGCGAGATGCCCAGGGCCTGTGGCTACAAAACAAGCCCAAAATCATCACCACTCCACCAGCATGCTTGACTTTTGGTTTGAGGTGTTTGTTCTGATATGTTGTGTTTAGTTTCATCAATTTTGACACTGTGCATTAGGGCCAAACATCTCCACTTTGGTCTTGTCCGTCCAAAGGACATTGTTTGAGAAGTCTTGTGGTTTGTTCAGATGTATATAACCAACAAAACCATTTTCGTTTTACCATTAAAAGGTCTGGTTGCAAATTCCTCTGCATCAGCAAAACCGACTGACTGATAAGCAACAACTATGACGTAATATTGATTACCATTTTCTACCGACCCCTGAGAACTTAATTTTGGACTAGTTCTCCTTCTACTGATGAAGTACAGGCCTGAGCTATTAACGATTGTCAATAGGAACTAATTGCTGGCAGTGCGATTTAATCAAGGATTTAACTAAATTTGTATCTAGGAAACAAGCCCAGAGAGTCAACATCGGCAAAATCATTAAAGTGACTTTTCAAAACATGGGAGGGATTAATTCACATTCGTTGCTTGAAGCGTATAGCATATCAGTGCTTTCAGTATGATTTATGAATGTTTCATGGCACATTCAGGTATAAAAGTTGAATGAATGACATCATGAACAATGCCATATGGCTGAAGCCCTGGGGAGTCCATCAGTCAGAGACAGAGATGCACTTGCCCTCAAAATATGTTCCTTTCTGATTTTTTTTTCCATTGTTCCCAATCACGACCTCCTCTCCTCCTTCCTTGTCTTCCGAAATGACACCCGATCGTTATACTTTGATACCCTTTCCGCCTTCCTTCAACGTGAACAAAGTCTGACATTAAGCTTTGTGACAAAGATCAGCCTGGTCCAAAAAAAAAGAAGGTTTACTAATCTACGATAACAAGAAAGACAGTGGCTGTTCTGACATTATCATATCCTTTTTAAGAATGCAAATCTGCAAATATGAGAGAGAATCTTGCCTAATTAGTGAAGGTAGTTGGAGTCAGAGCAAGAACGAGCTCTCTTGGGCGTTGCGGAAAAACAGTTTTGATACGTCACATGGGTGAAGGTCTTCTTCATCACCCGCTCATAATTTAATTGTACCCATTTAGGGAGATCAGAGATTCAATTCTCAAAGATATCAGACATAAACTGGCCATTCTGGTATTCTTTTAAACTTTATATTCATCAAAGAGTCCTGAAAAACAATGTACATGTATCATGTTTTCTACAAAAATATTAAGCATTATTGTTTCATTGTTATTAAGCAGAAATGTTTCTTAAGCACCAAATCAGTATAGAATGATTTCTGAAGGATCATGTGACACTGAAGACTGGAGTAATTCTGCTGAAAATTCAGCTTCGCGTCACACTAATTTTAAATTGCAATAATATTTCACAGTATTACTGTTTTTACTGTGTTTCTGATCAAACAAATGCAGCCTTGGTGAGCATAAGGGACTTCTTTCAGAAACTAATGATAATCTCACCGGCAACGTTTTGAACATTATATATATAAATACATAATATGCACATACAGTATATAAAGTATAGCCATACAGAAAATAATTAGCATTTTTGAGTATTACCTTAGAGCAGCTATAGAGGACACATGTATCTCAAAGGGTAACTTTTAAGATGAAGTAATGTGACCTGTGCTATTGTAAAAGCTTTCAAGTGCAAGGTAATTGGCGGTTGTAATTTGGACGAGAAAAAAAAGCAACTGGATATAAACTAATTGGAACGCTAATTCACCTCAGGGAAGAACACGTAAAATCTCATTTTGTGCTGGTTTGTTTTCCTGTAATTGTTCTCACGCCTGCCTGATCAAGGTCATCTGAGCCTGCTGTTATGAACTCCACCATGCTCAATAAATATTACATGTAGCCTACCAAAGACACAGGAAGGAGAAAAGCAGGAGACTGGAAGGGTGGAAAACAGACACCTAGTAAAGATGAATACGGGAAGACAGGAAAGTTATTATGACCTCTGTTTGTTAACATGTAGGTTTACTTATGTTTGAAAAAAAGAAGGTTTCCCTTGTGTAGTGAGCAGCAGGGCTTAAGCATCCTCAAAGCTCTTAAAATACATGAGGCCACAGCACTGAAATACCAGAGTTACGGCTAATTGCATCACAGGAATACTGTATTGACTCGTTGCACATCTGGCTTGAAAAGATCCTGTAGTAGGGCTGCAACAAAGTGATAAAATTGCTAAAAAATTAATAAGCAAAAATAGTCGACCACAAATGGCATGATTGAAGTTAACCATAAAGCTATAACCATATAGCACCTTTAAAGATAAAGATATAGTATAAAAGAATAAAAGAAAAGAAATATTAAAGAATAGCGCTGTCCACACCACAGCTAAAACAACGATATAGAGAAATGATATCGCTGGGATCACATTCAGAACGATTTTTTTCCCAGCTGATGAACGATAGAATACTGACAGCCAATCAGAATCCATTCTAATTTAAGAGCTTGCGCATTTAAAAAGGCAGACGATATTGCAGAGAAGTTAATCGCCGAGGTCCAGAAAAAGCCACCATTGTTTGACAAGTCAACCTCCCTTTTCAAGGATACTTTAAAGAAAATGGATATATGGAAAATAATCGGTCATACCCTCGGAATAAATGCTGAGAAGTATTAACGATTATGCCAGGCTAGCAAACAGTGTAACAGAAAATTACCTCAGGTATCCAGCGCTAGTTTCGACAACAGTGTCTTGCTTCCTTTGAATTTGCAGTGAAAAAGTCTAGGAGTTGTTTTAATTCCACTATATTGACTTTGTCAGCTAAATTCACTGTTAGATTAGATTGACTGCAGTAGCTATTCACTCGAAACAGAGCATACTGAGGACATCTGCTGGTTAAAGCCGTGTAAATGCAACAAGAACAGCAAAAAACATGTTGTACATACTTTTGAAACCGATTAAATTTCATATTTGAAATCACCAATGAAATCTGACAACAACTGTCTCATAAATTTTGTTTCCAAATGCTAGTATCATGATAAAAAAAACTGCATTTTCCAGGCTGGATCAAGCTACCGGAGCTTCTAACGGCAGTTGCAGTTGACTTTATGATCGGCGATTGGCTCTTATTTAGAAGGCGGGACTTATTCCACGGTGTTGCACTTTCTCCTGTTCATAATAATACAGAGTGCACCGTCTTTCTATATAAAGTCTTTGATGTAACACAATTAACAATGTATAATATAAAATGTAATAACTTGACTATTTCTTTCATTTTTCCCACATTTTTAAGCTTTTTTTTATAAGTTAAAGCCCTTTATTCTAGGCCTATAGCCTTTCGTCTTCAGTTACCCGTTTAATTTTTACACATCATATTTTGGACACTGCTTCCATATACACCTGATTGACACGAGTGTGATCATTCGGGCTTCTTTGGAGCAAAGACTTATTGCGAAGGAGATGATCAGAGTTGACGAGTAGGCCTACTCGCAAGTTTCTAGTGCTCACCAGAGCGGAGTGTGACCATCTGTCTATCACACTATCACACAAACACTTATCTGGAGCTGTACGTGTGTGGAGATTTTTATTAGAGACTTAATTACAGTGATAAAATTACTGTCTACTGCATCAGTGATTTAGAGGTAAATGAGCGAGTGTGTGATTGTGTGTCTCTAGGCTCTATGTCGCAGCTGTGTGCCTTTGTTTCTTTGTCGATGATAATGGTTCTGAGTCACTCATGAACACCTGCAACGCTACTAAATGGATCAGAAATTACAGAGGTCAATTTTAATCTTCTACACGCAGGACACATAAACATGCAAGCACCACGTTCAAATGTACAGCGACTATTCACTGTTGCAAACCACAACAAACAGATGAAATCATAGTACACATGCTCTGATAATGTGATGTTAATACTATGTGTTGGTCAAATAACACAAGTCAAAGGGACAGATTTAGGAAGGAGTAACGCCAACTACCTCACAATACGATATGCACTGTGGTGTGAATGTCATTAATCAATACACTGTGATGCATAACAATATCATAACTGGGTCATAATTGAAACAGTGAACTTAAGAAGTGGCTCTGACTGCATAGGAAAAAATAGCACAGTTTCTGCTTATAAGATGATATGGATTTGCCCGGCTATGTTCTGTGTGGACATCCCGTGAAAACTCTATTACCTAAATTTTATTACTCTATTACCTCTAGCCCACTAGTACCTAAAATTGTGTCTATTAATGCAGATTCTCTGTCATTCTTACTCTGAGTAATGATAAAAGATAGAGCAAGATTTGTTTTACAAACTTTAATGTTAGATCGGTCATTCACATTAGTGCTCGGCTAATGTATGCAGTTTCATTGATACTGTTAATAACACAGTTTCCACATGTGCACCGCAATAAATTAGAAATATACATGAGGAATGGTGAGGAATTACAGTTGCAACATCTCATATTGTACAGTCAAACCAAAAATTATTCAGACATTTTTGATATATTTTTACTAGTAGGTTCAGGACACTATAGTTGATTTATGTAAGTGAGGATAGCAAAATAAAGTAAACTGTGACAAATTATACCCCAAAATTCTTCATACAGTGGACCACCAGTAAAATTGATAAAAATAGACATTTTGACCTGACCATGTTTTGCTTAAGTGATATGTGACATAAATAAGATTAATTTTTTCTGACACAGTTTAACTCTGAGATCATTTTTTAAAACTATAGTGAATAAACTGTATTAATGAATGAGATGTTCATGGTGTTTGAATAAATTTTGGTTTGACTGTATGTCAAAATGAGTGGAGTATCACTGAGAAACGTTCTGCTCAAGTCGTCCTTGCGATGGAGGCTCGGGTTGAATAACTAGTTATTCCAATATTTCATTATTGGACTCGTGCTCAGATTGATATAGTAAAACTGTTATTTGTATAACTGATAAAATTGATATTGGTAAAATCAAAGCCATCATTACTGTCTTTACAGTGTGTACAATCTCTAAACTTTAGGAAGCATCCAGAGCTGAATCAGTTATGGTAATGGGCGTTTGTTTCCGACTTGCGTTGTAAGTGGTAGACCAATCACAACAGACTGGGTCGTCTGGCCAATCAGAGCAGAGCAGGCTTGCGGAAAGGAAGTATTTAGAGAGACTGATTAATCTGATGAGTCGCTTGAGAATCATTGAAAAATGTGGTGATGTGCAATGTATATTATCTTCACCTGTGAAGGAAAACCCCAGCAGACATTACTCCAGTCTACTAAGAAAACACTGTTAGCTCATCCATAGGAAATCATTCTAATGTGCTAATTTGGTACTAGAGAAACCTAAATTATCTTGGCACAGTTAAAAACTGCGGTGCTACTTAATGAAGTGTGCAAATCGTAATACTTTTTCAGTGTCTTTTTTTTTAGCTGCCGGAGTGCACTTATACATATTTGTAAAGTTCAAATTTGGTTTAAAAAATGGCCAAAATGATTCCTCAAAAAAAAAAAAAAAAAAAAAAAAAACGAATTAGCCTATTGGTTATTTGAGAAGTAAAGGTCATTCCAAGCTTGAGAGTCCGTGTCTCTGTGCCTCCATTCAGCTCATAGAAATAAAGCAGAGCCTCTAATGCGTGCGGTGGGTTTAGTGGGGGGTAATTGAAAATGAATGGCAGAAAGTTACCTGAGAGGAGGCAATGCCTCAATTGCGCTATGATTGGATATGACCGGTTATGATTGGACATGATTGGTTCGTGCGATAAATCCCGCCTGTAGACAGTGGCTGCGTCCGAAAACCTAGGTAGCTCACTTGCTGCCTCACTGCCTTATCAAGCAATGACTTGTAAGGCAGCGTTTGTGCATGATGGCACCTCATGAAACGGATTTCGGACAGACTTCTGAGGCAGAAATGACATCAAAAGTGGAAAATGTTGGTCAAAAATGTACATTTACTCACAAACTGGCCAGCAAATGCAACTTTCGGACGCCATCTTTATTTTTCTAGCTGAACTGTCACAGAATGGAAAGCAAAGGATTGTGGGATATCAAAGGCACCTAAGGATACATCTATGCTGCCTTCAAAAATCAATCAGATGAAGGTATATCAGGAAACAGGAAGTGAAGCTAATATTGAATTAGCCGTTACGCTTTTTTGGCTAAAGGTTGCAGGCTTGCCTTCCAGTGGCTTTGGACTAATTAAAAAGTAAGTAAACAACTATCACTTCCATATCACCGCTTTGTGTCATGTCAAAATCAAACTCGAAATGGCCTGAAAGCATGATGACTCTGGGGTTTTTTAGTGAGCAATCAGCGTGGTGAAATTAAAGGTACATCTTCGTGTCTGTGACCACTGACCAGTGTGTACGTACAAGCTTGATGACTGCTGAAAATAAATTGACTATTAAAAAGAAAAGCTGAATATTAGTTTCTAAATAATATACATTGTTTAAATTGTTACTGCATTTAGTTATTATTTTGGAATAAGAATGAGTAAACTTGATTAAATTTATACTTGGTTTTAATAAATAGAACATTACATAGTGTAAAACTAACAAAATAGATTTGTATTTGGTCTCTTTTTATGTAATGTTAACTTAAAATTGTGTAACAGGGCCATAAATGAGGACTTTGCCTCCTCTTTTTAAAACACCACCGCACACCACTGATGCCAATAGAAAACTATTACTTTTTTAAGAATGTTGGTGAATAAAAGTATCAAATCCTTCATAAAAATGTACATTTAGTGTTTCCAAACTTGTGAATGATTGTGTACAACAGCTGCACAATGATCCACATGCTCACTACATTCTTTCTCTTTCTTTCTTTCTTTATCAAACATCTCATGCACAGTGCCTCTCAAGCGCACATTACCAGACAGTCAATGTAAATTTCCGTATTTAATGGAATGAACAGAATAAGGGAAAGAAAGGGAAAAAGTGCTTTGAGGACTAAGAGGAAGGTTGAACCCTCAGGCGGAGCAAGATTCATGGAGGAGGACGTGCCCGCCGCCCGCCAGCTGGGACTCACTACACTGCTGGAATGTAAGGAGAAGGGAACAGAGGGCAATGTTATGGATGCATAAGGATCAGTACCCAAGAGATACAGGCCAAAGACACGGGGACCCGCAGATAAGAAGAGAGAAGAGAAACCAGAGGAGGGACCGTGAACAGACAAGGGACATGACAGTTGTGCAGGGATAATAACAGCAATTTACACAGAGCTTTTCTTGGTCAAAAAAGGCCTTCAGTGGTAGCTAATATGTATGAGCAGACACTCTATGTCTAGAAATTTTCAAATAAAATAAATAATTAAATAATAAAATAATACAATAAAAAACAAAATAAAATAATAAATAAAATAAAATATCATAAAATAATGAAATAAAATAAAAAAATAAAATAAAACTGAAGAATTGATCATTTAATTGAGCAACATTTGATCAAAAATGACAACAAGCAATAATTGATCAAAATATTCAAACACTATTATACATACTGTTTGAAGTAACTGTTTCATAATTTAGTCTAGTCTGTTCAGATTTTAGTAGAGGTATATATTATATTAACCATAAACACACCATTTTACTTCAAAATAAATCATTAATTTGTTGAAAAAACTATAACTGCCATAGATGCCAAATATATTTCCTAATAGATTATTTAATATGAATTTAAAAAAAATCAAATACCGTAAAAGTTCCTTTGGTGGCTGCCAAAAATTAGAATTAGAATTAGAAGCTTTATTGTCATTGCAGTACAACGAAATTATAGTGCCCCATCTGATTAGTGCCAAGAAACTAAAAAAAAAAAAAGAAAAAAGAAAAAAGAAAAAACTAGCGCACACACACACACAACGAAAGACCATAAGAACCATAAAAATTAATAACAATAAATGAATAATAATTTAAAAAGTAGTCACATTATATGTTAAATAGTATATTGCACCTTGAAATGTTATTGCATGTTAAAAGCAGAATAGAATATATTAAGTCTTGTCCCCATTCAGAATCCTTACAGCCCATGGATAAAAACTGTTTTTTTAGTCTGTTTGTCTTGCTTTTAAGACTCCTGTATCGCCTCCCAGAAGGCAGGAGGCTGAACTGTTCATGTCCAGGGTGGGTATTGTCCTTTATTATGTTGCGGGCTCTGTGGAGACACCTGCTGTTCGCGATGTCCTCCAAAGAGGGCAAGGGGCAGCCAATGATCTTTTCAGCAGTCTTAATAACTCTTTGCAGAGCCTTCCTATTTGCAGCTGAACAGCCAGAGTACCACACTGTGAGGCAGTATGCAAGGACACTCTCAATGGTGGAGCGGTAAAAAGTCACCAGCAGATTTCCCTGCAGATTGGATTTTCGGAGTAGTCTCAGGAAGTGCAACCTCTGCTGGGACTTCTTCACTATGGCCATTGTATTGTCAGTCCAGGAGAGGTCCTCGGAGATGGTCGTCCCCAGGAACTTGAAGGTGGAGACCCGCTCTACCTCATCGCCGTTGATCTGGAGTGGGACTAAAACATTCCTTTTCCTCCTAAAATCAATGACCATTTCCTTGGTTTTCTTGGTGTTCAGCTCCAGGTTGTTGTTGCTACACCACTTGGACAGTGCCTGGACCTCCTCCCTGTACTTTGACTCATCTCCTCCTGTTATTCGGCCAACCACTGTTGTGTCGTCTGCGAATTTAATAATGGTGTTGGAGGAGTGGATGGGAGTGCCACCAGTGTACCTGGTATGATGGTATTAAATGCTGAACTATAATCAATAAACAGCATTCTAACATAAGTTCCTGGCAGCTCCAGGTGGCTCAGTGCGGTGTAAAGGGCTGTGTTGATGGCATCTGCTGTCGACCTGTTTGCTCTGTATGCAAACTGATGGGGGTCAAAGCTGTGAGGGAGGCTGGCCTTGATGTTCTCAGCGATCAGTTTTTCAAAGCATTTCATGACCACTGAAGTGAGGGCTACAGGCCTGTAGTCATTAAGACTACTGACTATGGGTTTTTTGGGAACAGGGACAATTGTGGCAGACTTTAGGCAAGTGGGGATGGAGGCTTGTGTAAGGGAGATGTTAAAAATCTTTGTAAAGACCCCTGAGAGTTGGTCTGCACAAGCCTTCAGTACTTTGCAGAGTACTCCATCTGGTCCAGTGGCCTTGTTTGGGTTCACTGCCCTCAGCACACGTCTCATTTGGTGTTCTTGTAGCGTGAGAGTGTGCAGCGTGGTGGAGGGTGGAGGCAGTGTGACTGGATGCGGTGTTGTTGTCTCAAACCGGGCAAAGAAACGGTTCAGCTCCTCTGCCAGTTCAGCGTCGCCTCCGACATCCACAGGTGGTCTGCTCTTATAGTTGGTGAAATGTTGTAGTCCCTGCCATACCTGCCGTGGGTTGTTCTGTTGCAGATGGTCCTCTATTTTCCTCCTGTAGTTCTCTTTTGCTGCCTTAATGCCTCTCTTCAGGTCAGCCCTCGCTGCGCTGTACTGGGCCTTGTCCCCGGACCTGAAAGCAAAGTTACGTGCTTTGAGCAGAGACTGTACTTCTCTGTTCATCCAGGGTTTGTTATTGGGGTAGACCCGAATGCGTTGGCCAACAGTCACATTTTATGTACAGGTCCTAATGTAACACAGCAGTCTCTGTATATTGCTCCAGATCCTGGGACTCAAAAATACTCCACTCTGTGTGTGCAAAACAGTCCTGAAGCTGAGTGAGTGCATCCGCTGGCCAGGTTCTTATTGTCCTCTTTTCTGGCTTAGTTTGTCTTATCAGCGGGGTATATGCTGGGAGTAAGAGCAGTGAGAGATAGTCAGACAGGCCCAGATGTGGCATGGGCACTGCTCTATATGCGTGTTTTAGGTTGGAATAAACACGGTCCAGTGTGTTCTTTCCCCTGGTGGCACACTGTACATACTGTACAAATTTAGGGAGCACAGTCCTTAAACACACTTGGTTAAAATCCCCTGCAACTATATGCACTCCTTCAGGATAAGCCTGTTGCTGTTTGTTCATCAAATCATGCAACAGCGCAAGAGCTATGCTAACGTTATCCTCTGGTGGTATGTACACAGCAGTAATGAGCACTACCGAGAACTCTCGCGGCAGATAATAGGGTCTACACAATACCGTCAGTGCTTCCAGATCCGGACAACAGTGGGTGTATATGGTCTTACAGTTCTCACACCAGCCAATGTTGACGTACATGCACAGACCCCCCAATCTGTTCTTTCCGGAGTCTCCGTTCCTGTCGAACCGATGCATGGAGCGCTCTGCTAGCTGTACCGCTGTGTCCGGGATCAATGGGTGTAGCCAAGTCTCAGTTATTATCATCACACAACAGTCGCGGATGGTGGAATTCCCAGCGATAAGTAGATCCAGTTCGTCCATTTTGTGCACGATGGATCTAGCGTTGGTGAGAAAGATGCTTGGTACCAATGGCTTGTGTGGTCGCTTTTTCAGTCGGGCCAGTAGGCCTCCCCGGCAGCCCCTCTTCTGCCGTCTCTCCCGATGCCGCCTGCGTCGCCTCCCCGGCCCGAAAACAATCCAGGCAGATCCCGGTGGCCTCGCTATGTCCTGCGGGATGTTATGAGCATGATGGAACGAGCTCGTAACATTACTCTGACACCGTAGACCGATATTAAGCAAGGTTGATTGACTATATGCATGTTTTACTTGAGAACACGTCTTCACACACACTACACACATCACATACACAATCAAACAGCACCATATCAGAGAGCAAAAAAACGCTGCGTCTATGCGCGCCGCCATTTGCATTTGCATTTTAAATGCAGGAAAAAACCCTAGAGATTTTGAAACTGAAAATTTACAACCACAAAATATTGAAACTGCAACATAATGCTAGTTTCCACTTTGTTTTTTTTTTTTCTTCTTCCCACAATCCTCTCTCTTTCTTTTCATCCACAACCCCTGTCCCTCGGTCTAACTTGGCAGGGTATTTTTTTTCTGTGCCTCTCCTCTATTCCTTTTTTGGTCTTTAATTATCACTAATTAAGCTCTCCCTCGTTTGCTCCATTTTTCTCAGTGGGTGAGAGCGGGTTGAATAATTGGATAGAGAGAGGAAGACGGATGGCTCCTCCTGAGCCCAGGGTTTGTTCAGTCACGGCACACAGGAATCTTCTGCGTGTGTTCCATCCTTTAAACGACCTTCCTCTTTTGCTCCAAATGCCTGGGGATACTCATGCAAACCTTTCTGGGCACCAGGCCTTAAGAGTTATTTATAAAGATGCTCAAACTATATTCATTTTCCTCTTATAACTGTGCAAAATATGTACAGTAGATATACTTTGTAACCTCACTTGAATAGCTTGGATTTGATATTATTTATATATACTGACTCTCCTGACAAGGACACATTAAAATGATCAAAACTCATAGTAAAGACTTTTACATTGTTACAAAAGATTATTTCAGATAAATGCTGTTCTTTTGAAGTTGCCATTCATCATCAAAAAAATCATATCATGGTTTCCACTACTATTGTCATGACACTGGAATTTCCAACTTCGATACGATACCTTTAAAAATATTAATATTTGATACCATTTTTGATACCACAGGGGGGAAAAAAGTGTTTTGATAATTTGGGTGATTTTGTTGCAATAGTCTACACACAGAACTTTATTTGAACTGTTGAACTAAATTTACAAAAAAGATAAAGAGTCAGAAGAGTCAGTAATAAAATAAGAACAAATAAACAAATTGCAAAATATAGTACAAATAAATACAATAGAATAAAGAGACAAAATAAACATGGCTTTAAGTTTTTCAGGTGGCTCTAATAGTAGTATTCAGATAAGAAGAAATACTACAGAATTAAAGTAATCAAATGTAAAATAACACTTGATAGTCTTCATTGTAAAAATGTAATTCAGATTAATGCTTTCAATTAAAGTTACAAAAGTTAATCAGTCAAGAGCAGCGAGTGATTTTCTCTGTCTTTTATTCTTTGATTAACGTGACAGAAGGTTTATTAGGCTGCTGTCACTTTAAGAGCTTATGCACGGATCCAATATACTGTTACACAACGTGCATTTTCTCTCAACTACGTTCCAAAACGTACTGTATTTACCCGAATAATCAGCATTTTGACATTATTGTGTATGTATTTGACCGTTTAAGCAATAATAATTTCAGTATCGATACATATCGAAATATCAATATTTTTGACAACACTAGTTTCCACCATGCCTTTTCTGATCCAAGATGCCAGGAAAAAATAGGAATGGCATCACAGACTCAAACCCACAGTTCCCAAATGAGCAGCTCAGCTCAATGCTCAGTCACAGCTCTGATAATTTTGCACATTTTATCTGATGTTTAGAGACCAATTTCAATCATTTACAGACCAGTTAATGTAAAATAACTGTGTCAGGAATAGTTCTGCTGTTGACTCAAGTCTATAAAAGCATTTACAAGCAGCGTTACAAGATACTTAAACAAATATTATCACAAACTCTCACGCACATGTGAATACTCCAAGAGACCTGTCCTCATTTACCTGAACAGACAGGAAGAACTTCACAAGGTCCTTCAGTCAGGCAAATTAGAACCTTGAAAGAGTGAGGAATCCTCTCCTATTTGGGTTTACAGAGCGTGTCTGTGTGTCTGAATCAGATCCCTACAGCACATATCTATCCTCAGGCAGGAATCTTGCTTCGGCTGTGCTCATAATGAAGTCTGTTTTGCTATTTTTACTCATTAAAATGGCATATCTGGAAATTCGGCTCCATCCTCACTAAGGGGGTGATATAAGCTATGCTCTTGAAACAAACATACAATCGAACAAAAATCTCAGAATGTTTTCTTTCAAACAAAGGAAACAAAATGTTGCATAGCTCGAATGACTATGATGACAAGAGTACAAATAGACGTAAAAAGGATCGATACATGCTCTCAGCTCTGGGCAAGAACTGATGCTTCACAGTTGAGTTTGTTTGGATTACTGGAGAGCAGGAAATAGTGGCTTTCTTTGTGTGCTGAAATGTTCTATTAAGATGAATGGACGGCTGTGACTCACACTTGGCACAGAGGACCTCCTTTATTGTCAAATCAGTGGTATTCAAGCTTGAGAAATGAATATCTAGTTTATATCACATACGAATATCAGATTTTAATTTTTGGAATTCAAATAGAAGTGTGTGTAGAGGAAAATATTTGGATAGACTGGTATATTTTTTATTTGCTTCAATTTTCCATTTTCATCTGTGACTTAAGAGTATGAGCCCATCACAACCAAAGTATGTCTTTTTGGTGATGTGTCTCTGCAAAGACAAGTTATTCCTGAATAATTCAAGGGTATAGAGTACAAATAGACTACACACACACACACACAAACACGTGTATACTGGACACAAGCCTTAAAGTCAACACAACCCATTTACTTCCATAATTTGACATTTTTCTAAGTGAAATACTTGATAACATCCGCCAAGATATTACAAAAGGGTCAATTTCTTATTTCATGTTGACTTAACAGCTGTGGTAAAATGTTCAATGGTTATATATATAAACATTTGTAACATATAGTACATTTGAGTTCTTGGCAAAGGGAGAAAAAAAAAAATGGTAATAAAATAAGCTGAAAATTGTCTTACCTGTCAATGCAGCATTTTTATGAGAGCAGCATGAGAAGAAGAGAAAAAAAAAGAGAAAGAGAAATTAGTCAAGCTCACTTAGACAAAAACATTCGACCTTTAAAGAAATCACAATCTTATAATACTTTTCCCTAATATTGCATATAATTTAATTCTTGTTTTGTTGGATACAAAGCTCTGTATCTCAAAGTAAAAACGTGTGGCATTATTTTTTGACTTTGACTAGTGTCACACTGAGAGAGGGGGTGAGAAAAGAAACTGAATAGAGATAGAAAATCAGTAAATAGCACAGTGTGCCTATCTCTGCAAGATGGAAGCTGGTTTGCAATTATCTCATTAAAGCACGTTAATTACCCAGGTAGATGTTGCGCATCATTAATTAGTAGTTCACAAAGTCACACACAAAAAAAAAAGCTGGTTAGTTATATAGTGTAATAATCAATAAAGTAAGTTCAAACTATGTCTTTGTCGCTCTGTTTCCTGTGCTGTGAACACAGACTGTGTTACTGGTTGCAGTGTGAGAAGTGGTGAGAATATGCATTGATGAGGTTTCCCACGGTCATGGAAAATCTGGAAATATCAGGGAATTGTGATTTCCAGGACTGGTGAAGACAAGCAAATGAATAAAACTTTTAAAAACTTCAATTTAAAAAAAAATACATTATCCATAAAATTAATTTTCAAAATGCTTATCAGCACAATTACCCATAAAATCATGGAAATTCATTCTGGGAACGCTGACTGATGACTCTGACACTCTCACGTGGAGAGTCTGTGATAAAGGACCTTCATATCACTCTTAAAGCAAAAGCCAATTAATACATGAGAAAACATGGTCTATATTAAAAAAAAAGAGAGACAAGTAGAAAAAGCAACTATCACTATTACTATTTCTCATACAGGGTTAGAGAGTTTTCAAAATCCATGGCTTAAAAAATTATTACTGTTTGCATTACAAACCCCAGAACACCCTATTAACACTTAAGCCCTTAGCAACACCCTAGCAACCACCTAGAACATGCTATCAAAACTAATCTATACCATTTATTTTGTTTATATAGATCAGTGGCTATCAACCACTGAGAAGCCCCTAGCAACCACCGAGAACATACTATAAACCACCAGGAAGCCCTTAGCAACACCCTAGCAACCACCAAGAACACCTTATCAACCACAGAGAAACCCTTAGTAACACCCTAGCAACTATAGAAACTATCCATAAGTCATATCAACAACCTAGAACCCTGCACAACCACCTAGAACACCCTAACAACCAACCTGGAAATCCTATTAATCAGCAAGAAGCCCTTACCAACACCTTAGGAACCACCAAAAAATATCCTATCAATCACAAAGAAGTCCTTAACAACTCTCTGGCAACTACTTAGAATACCTATCAACCACACATAACACCCTAGCAACCATGCAGGACATCCTAGCAACACCCTAGCAACCAACCAGAACATCCTATCAACCACCACGGATCCCTTAGCAACTCTCTAGCAACCACCCAGAACACCCTAGCAACCATACAGGACATCTTAGCAACCAGCTATAGAACATCCTATCAACCTGTCAGAACTGCTTAAAGACCTTCTAAAACACCCTAGCAACCAGTCAGGACATTCTATAAACACCCAGAACACAGCAGCTATATAGCATCATACTCAGAAAACCTCAGCAACCATATAGCAGTGCCCTAGCAACCACCCACAACACGCCAGCATCATGGTGAAGTTTTGCCCTATGAACTATTTGCATTTTTATTTTTTCATTTAGCCTATTTAATGAACACAATTTAGCCCCCCTTTCCCATCTAACTGAACACTCTTTCACTCTGCTTCTGGTTAAACAAACTCAACAAGTTCTGTCTTTAGCGCTAAAAGCAGGTGATTAAGCTTCACAGACCACAGGCTGTGGGACAAACGTTTCCTTTAGCCTATGTATTATTTCCTCTTTAGCGGCGGTGAGTAAACATCCCGCGGCTCGCCTGCCTGCTGCTCTTGAACATTTCCCTGTATTGAGTCTGTGAGAGCTGCTGAGAAGGGTGGACATCCGTGACCTTGTGACACTGAAGGAGCAAAGCATGGATGCAGGCTGTATATTAAACACTTTCACAGGCAATGATGAACACACTCCAGTGAAAGAAAGAAAGAAAGAAAAAAAAGGCAAGAAAACACACCACAAAACCAAATGAATTAGGCTGTACAGCAATTCATGCTCAGCAAAAAGGTAAAAAAAGAAAGATAAAGTCAACATGCAATCAAAATTATAGATATTATTATTATAATTATTAGTAAAATACTATTTATATCATATAATACAATATAACAATATAACATTATTTTATGAATAATAATAATAATAAAATAATAATAATAATTATGAGATTATTAATACAATGATCTGTAATTGTAATGATGGCTTTAATGTTTTCTGTCAATGTAACCAAGGCCTCAGGGGTAAAAAAAAAAAACAATAAAAAAAAACCCACACAAAACAAAACAATCTATTAAAATGTAACTAAGACCTCAAGTGTAAAAACAACAAACAAACCACAACACGAAAAAAAAAAAAACTAAATAAAACAAAAAATCTATTAAAATGTAGCCAATGCCTCAAGGGTCAAAACAAAACAAAACAAAACAATATATTAAAATGTAACCAAAGCCTCAAGTGTAAAAACAACAAACAAAACACAACACGAAATGAAATGAAACAAAAGTAAATAAAACAAAAAATCCATTCAAATGTAACCAATACCTCAAGGGTCAAAACAAAACAAAACAAAACAATCTATTAAAATGTAACCAAAGCCTCAAGTGTAAAACATCAAACAAAACAAAACACGAAACGAAACAAAATTAAATAAAACAAAAATCCATTAAAATGTAACCAATGCCTTGAGGGTGAAAACAAAACAAAACTCTATTAAAATGTAAACAAGGCCTAAAGTGTAAAAACAACAAACAAAACAAAACACGAAACAAAACAAAACTAAATAAAACAAAAATTCTATTAAAATGTAACAAATGCCTCAAGGGTAAGAACAAAACAAAACTCTATTAAAATGTAACCAAAGCCTCAAGTCTAAAAACAACAAACAAAACACGAAATGAAACAAAACTAAATAAAAAACAACAACAACAACAAAATCTATTAAAATGTAGGGTAAAAACTAAACAAGGGTAAAAACAAAACAAAACAAAAAACTTTTAAAATGTAACCAAAGCCCCCAGGGTAAAAACAAAACAAAACAATCTATTAAAATGAAATAAATAAAATGAAAATCCTCCCCCTCTTAAATCCAGCTAAATTCTCACTGGAAGCACCAGAGGGGTTCCTTAATCTGAAGGCATGTTTCATGGTTTTCTGAAGAGTTTTAATTTAATGAAAATGATGTTAATGATCAACTAAACGAGCTATGAAAGCGATCTGATTCGTCCTCTTCTCAGAGCACCTGCAGCTGCACGAGTGCCGCCCATAGCAGCAGGTGTCTCCTAATGATGGACTGAAGACTCTCTTCCACCTACTGCTCGATATTTATGAATGCTTTAAATTCAGTAATAAATGACAGACAGGGCTTAAAAGACGTTATGGATCCCCTGGTGACTGGTTTAAAATGTTTATTTTAGGTTAAAGTGAGGTTCTATGAGGTGTGGAGAAATCCGAGCCAGTTAGAGGAGGCAGATGACTGGAAATAAGAGGACAGGAAAAGAGCTGGGACTCTGTTTTTGTCATTACAGGCAATAAGGGCCTTTTTTCTGGCTGGAATTTATGAGTCAACTCGCTATGGAGTTCACCGTACAATCATGGATTTGGAATGTGTCACACACGGTTAATGGGAAATGCATTTTGGATCTCCACAAGTGCAGGCTAGCAGCAAACTTGAGTCACTGGCGAGACTAAAGGAGGCCATCTGATTTGTGCCATACTGAGGTCTTTATACTGTGAATTTAAACTCCAAAAGTTCAGAATCATGTACTGGAAAATTTGATTATCTAATCAGCCACATTTTCCAATTCATTACGTTTTTTTATTGTTTACTTGGCGCTTTTTGAAGCAACACTTCTGATATTCTATTTCAAAAGACCCCGAAACCAAACCGTTTCAGATGGGTTCAAATATAGTCAGCCAGAACCAGAAGAAAATAACTGCAGAAGGGAGAGTGGCGTCCTCCCATGCAGAGTTGCACATCTATTTGACTAATTATAATCAAGCCTTACAGAATCACCAATCAGACCTGCCACCATTTTTCAATCCGAGCTATAAAGAGGCTGGTCAAAGGTCTCATTAGGAAAATTACAGAGTAACTCTTATTGTCAGCACCTTTTACCCTCATACATGAGGTATTGAAGGACCAAACTGTAATTATGGAGAGTTTTTTTTTCTCCCGTTCTCTCTCGCACAAGTGTCTCTCCACTCCATTTGATGCTGTCTGATGAATATAATTAGGTGGACAAACTCTTACAAGAGAAAGACTGGCGCTCAACTGAATTCTTGATGAGACAAAACGAAAGTGATTTGTTTATTACCGAGCCACTTTATGCACAACATAAACACAGGGAAGTGACGGGTTAGACAATAATGCCTAAAGCATTATAAAGCAATTTTATCACTGGAGGCCGCCAAGTGGATGCGTACCCTGCTGAAAATAACAGCTTACGCCAGACTAAGATGGTTTTAGCTGGTTTTAAAGGGGTTTTGACCACAAAAAAAGCTAAAAACTAGCCAGCAAAGCAGCTTAGACTGGTTTAGGATGAGCTACTCAGGGTTATCATTAACTAAAACAATAATAATAAAACCATCGCATATGGTATTATATTACCCTGCTAGAGTCTCGACTGGCACACGCAGGACTGTCGCTAGAGGGGGGAAAGGTGGTGACAATTCTGTGATTTCAACCAAGGGTGGCCCACAGCAACAACTCACACCGAGGCCCCGGATACCCTCGCTACGGCCCTGGGCACACGTGTTCACAATGCTATACTCCTGCGGGTCTCTATAGCAATGCCATCCCCAAACGGCCCGCATGCTGTCACCCACCTCAAACAGCATCCACATTACAGGCCCAGAGGGCTTTTAATCACATTCCCACACTCCCTAGCAAATTACTGCCCCGTGATTGCAATCGATAATCCGATAGAAGCCACTAGACATTGCTGTTAGGGACCGGGGACAAATGCCCATCAGAGCCGAAAAGCAGCAGGGGACATTGTGAAAAGCAGGGGGTCGTGTAATGCATGAAAACACACACTGTGTCATTCACTCCTATTCTGCTTTTGAATATTATTACCCAAGGGCACAAACTTAACACAAGCAGAATTTCTCACGTTGACAGGTATGTAAAATAAAAAAAGGAACAAGAGATGGAGAAATGGAAAAATTAGACAACTGCATTAATTCAGTTGACATACGGATGGAATGAAGAGAAAGGGAGGGAGAGCGAGCGAGCGAGAAAGAGAGAGACTGCATGTTAGAAAAAAGTTTGATGACAGACAGTATGAGATGAAATTGAAGAAATAGAAGAGTAATGGATAGCAGGGACTCTCTAGAACTTCAGTCTATCAGTCATTCTTTGACAAAATGTTCAGCTCGCGTCCATTTCTCTTTATCTCTCATTTCATTGATGGTGTTTTCTGCTCTCTCTTGCGACTTTACTCCATTTGTCTTTTTGCACGCTGCAAAAAAGTTCTGTCTCTGGTGTCATCCATTGGTCATCTTTTCTCATCTATTCGTTCTGCACACCTTATGACCTGTTTCCTTTAAGGTGCAACATCTTTAAAGGGATAGCTCACACAACAATGAAAAATATGTCATTATTTACTCATTCTCATGTTGTTCTAAACCCTTATGACTTTCCTCTGTGGAATACAAAAGGAAGAATTACAATGAATGAAGCCTGAAGCTTCCAAGCTTCAAAAATAGTGCAAATGATGTTTTCTTTTGTGTTCCATGGATGAAAGTTTGGATCGACCTGATGGATACATGATTGGTTCATATATATATATATATATATATATATATATAGTACCGGTCAAAAGTTTGGAAACTACTATTTTGAACGTTTTTGAAAGAAGTCTCTTATTCTCATCAAGCCTGTATTTATTTGATCAAAAATACAGAAAAAAAAAAAAAAAACAGTAATATTGTGAAATATTATTACAATTTAAAATAATGGTTTTCTATTTTAATATAATTCATTTCTGTGATGCAAAGCTGAATTACTCCAGTCTTCAGTATCACACGATCCTTCAGAAATCATAATATGCTGATTTATTATAAATATTGGAAACGGTTGTGCTGCTTTTTTTTTTTTTTTTTTTTTCATAACCTGTGATACTTTTTTCAGGATTCTTTGATGAATAAAAAGTAAAAAAAAAAAAAAAAGAACAGCATTTATTTAACAGAGAAATATTTTGTAACAATATAGACTAGCATTCAAAGGTTTGGGGTTAGTAATTTTCTTTCTTCTTTTTTTAAAGAAATGAATATTTTTATTCAGCAAGGATGTGTAAAATTGATTTAAAAAAAAGTGATAGTAAAGACTTATATATATTGTTAGAAAATATTTCTATTTTGAATAAATGCGGTTCTTTTTAACTTCTTATTCATCAATGAATCCTGAAAAAAATGTGTCACAGGTTCCAAAAAATATTAAGCAGCACAACTGTTTCCAACATTGATAAAAACTGAGTATCAAATCAGCATATTACAATGATTTCTGAAGGATCATGTGACCCTGAAGACTGGAGTAATGGCTGATGAAAATGTAGCTTTGAATCACAGAAATAAATTATATTTTAAAGTATATTAAAATAAAAAAAGTCTCAGGTTACGCATGTAACCCTGGTTCCCTGAGAAGGGGAAAGAGACACTGTGTCCGAAGGAATTCGTGTCTTCGGACGCAGTGCGAGTTCCCATTCGAAAGGGAACATCTCAGGTTACGCATGTAACCATAGTTCCCTGAGAAGGGGAACGACACACTGCGTCTAAAGACACTTTGGGGAATGCCTTAGGATGCAGTGTGAGTTCCCATTTGAAAAGGAACCATTATTTTAAATTGTAATAATATTTCACAATATTACTGTTTTTTTCTGTATTTTTTATCAAATAAATGCAGGCTTGATGACCATAAGAGTGCGCATATATATATATATATATATATATATATATATATATACACTTGGTCACTTCTTGATCCAGGTCAGTGGGTTTAGGTTTCTATAATCACATCTTAAAATGGCTAGTAACAAACAAAAAGAAATCTAATTCCTAATCTCTGCCTCCCTTTCTCATGAGCCTATTTGCACAGCTGATTGCTTTAAATCTGAGATTATGACTGTACACACATTTTCACATGTCCACCACTTTTCCAGAGTCTCCAGTCATTTCTCTCAGCATGGATGTCTTTAAATATGCCTCTGTTTGCCATGGTTAAATGTTCATTCACCTCCTAGGGCAACGCTGCTTTCCTGACACTGGGCCAAACTCTGAGCCACCAGTGGGAAACAGAGCACTGTGTATGGATGACAGCCCTACAATCACACTGGGTTTAATTGCCTGTGTGAAATTAGATCTGACCGCATGTCAAATGCACAGTCTGTGCAAGAGACCATTTCATCTGCAGACAAGATACAACATTGTAATTTTCTATTCTGAAGCCACCTGAGAATGACGATCTGTGTTGTGGGCAAAGATCAAATTGTATATTCTGTTGGATTTTGAAGCACAGCTAAGCTAATGGTAACGGCTATCAAATGTACTTTGCAAACTCTCTTAATGGGGATCCCTGTGAATTTTTCATGGTAGGTTCCCAGCAACCCTTGTATGAAATACTGACAGGAATAACAGTAAGATGTCAGTGCAATAAGAAGAAATGTTTTACAGCGTAGTCACTGCATATCATATTAGTGTCATATCTTCATTTTAAACCAAATGCAATGCCTGATTTATGTCTGTGGGCGTCAGAAAATGAACATTTACTGTGACAGGAAAACATCTCACTAGAATTTTCTCGGGTTGCGTGAAGAAATGGACAGGCTTCTTTCAGCTCGTCGTCACAAATGCATTTTCATTTGGGCATTTTAGCTTAGCTAGCAAGGACAGGAGCGGGAGGAAGTGAGTTAAGTTATTCTCATAACCAGATGCTCTGAAACCTTCTTGGCTGACAGATAAGAGAATAAATGTATCAGGGGGAAAAAAACAACAGCAATAACAACTTGCAATGGCATTCGTATCAGAGATGAAATCAAGTAGAAGAACACTGAGGAAACCCAATTTTAAGTTGGTGAGATTCACATTCTCAGTCACACAGCCATACTTCAGACATGTGATTTACTTCATTCATACACGTTATCAATTACATAATGACAAATAAACCTAGCAAATGACACTGTTGAGTACGTGGTCATGATTCCTTAGTGTTTATGCAAAAAGATTTACAGAAATAATGCACTGTAAACCCTATAATGCTCAAAATACTTAATTGGTTTGAGTAGGACAAACTTAAATTAAACAAATTAGTTCAGTCAAATTAACTTTTATGAGTCTTTAGCACTTTCTTTTTCTTTCACGTTCACAGAACTGATATATTTCAAGTAAACTGAACTGTTTCATTGTTTTGAGTTTTATGAACTCATTTAATTTAATTTAGACAAATTTAAGATTAACTGAAACAGGGCTAGGATTTCCCAGAATGCTTTGCCCATGGCATTTGAAAGGAAGAGTAAATGTTAAAATTATTATTATTATTATTATTTTTGCAAGATTAATGTTAAGTGGGAGATTTAGCTGTGATTAATGTTTTGTTATGCTAATTTAGAAGAGTTTCTGTAAATGTTTTTGGAGAGTTACCATCATGTTGACAAGCGGTTCATGCGGCTTGGTTTGAGAGCAAGCATGTTAATTTTAAATTGCTGCACTCATTCAGCAAGTGCTATACCATGCTATTGTTAACATGTTAGCAAATTATCAAGTTAACATTTTCTGAATTAGCTTGTTATAGCTAGCTAAGTTTTCACTAATAAAAATGTTTGTGTTTACAGTAAGTTCAATGTATGAATTAGTTTCCTCTATTTCAATTTATTTAACAATTAAAGTACAAAATAAAATCCGCTAGTTCTGCTTAAACTTTTAATTTCTTAACTTAAAAATTTTGATGTAACCAATTCCCTCATTTTTTTTTTTTTTTTACCATTTTTTTGAGTTTAGAGTGTGTATAAAATATATTTTTATAATATGAAATAATTAATAGTAAAAATAATAATGAACTTTAATTATTATTACATATTATAAATATTTAATTATAGCAAATTTTACAAATTATCTTACGATTAACACAAAATTTGCAGTAGTCCAGGTTCCAAAACTTAACAGTGTGAATTGAAATGAGACCTGATCATTTTTTTTAATCATGCTGGACAATAACATAAGGTTAAGCATAAACTAATATCATTAAGTATTAAATTAAAATAACACAACATAAAATTGTTTTTACAAGTGTAACACTATATGTGAGCAACTGCAATACAAACAGGTTGCAGATTATATCTATTCATGCAACATACTGTAATGCAACCTTGGATGCTTTCAGAGGTCATGACTTGTTTAGATCTTTTCACTCCTGGTTAACAAAATTAAATTAAGACTATAGTTTAACTAATGTTGTGTGTTTCAATGTTGGGATTCTAATTGCTCTAAAAGTGAAGCGTCATGTGGTGTGCAATGCAATGAAGTGTGAGAAACGCCCTGCTCTACCAAACGCTGCGTCTGCATTTTCTCTTTTCTCGTGAGACTTCACAAATGTATTAAATATTGATCTTTACCCTGGTAGGTATATATTTGTTGAGCTCTCTTTCAAGAGAGCTGGCTAACTTGGTTTAGACTCAACATCACATAAAATTAAAACAGAGGACGTGAGTGAAGGTGAAATGTAACTTGTTCCATTCATAGAAAATAAATCTCATAGGATTCACACCAGCCCTACAGAAACTGCTCTGAATTTGTAAGTCGGGCCATCTTCCTACAGAGCGAGAGAGATAAAATCAGCCGTGTCTCCCATGATAAAAGACACCACGGTTTCCAATCTCATCCGCGCTAACTGTAAATGAAATATTAAACTTTGCATATATACGGGACATTAGCAGCCAACCTTGTCACTTTTCAATCAGACCTGGAGCGGAACGAGCGAGTCAAGGGATCAGCTAACAGCCATGAGGGAATCCTGGTAAAGCTGTCGTCTCAGCCGGTGTAGATCTAAATTACCGCTCACATAGAACAGGTCAGAGTGGAAAACACACAGGAATACAGGGATCAAGAAACAACACAACCATGCAAATGAACTGAAGTGAACAGGTTTGGGAAGGTTACTTTTAAAATGTATTTCACTACAGATTACAAAATACATGCTTTAAAAAGTAATTTGTAATGTATTTCGTGACATTACTTAAGTTTAGTAACTTAATCTAAATACTTTGGAATACTTTGAAATACTTAAAACAAAGGACCATATTAACTTGATGTCCTGTTTTAAGTTTACATCCTGTTTTAAGTTTACAACCTGTAAATAAAAATGACCTATATGCATCATAGGATTTGGTTTTCCGCTACAAAAAAATATACAAAAAAAGTGCTTTCACAGGTGCTTTCAAAAATACCATGGTACATTTTTGGACACCATGGTATTTTTGAAATGCCCTTCTGCATATAGGTTGTTTTATAGGTTGTCGAATCGACACAGTGGTTTAAATTATGTTTAATAAACAAAGTTTGTTTGTAACATTTAGAACATTTATAAAGAAAATGTTCAAATGATCTACCCAATCGTCTTGAGAGAAGGCCTATATATTGATAGCTGACTCACCTACGGTTTCTCAACAGTTTTTTTGCATTCCTCCACCACCATTATTCTCTTAATACAGGTTTGGAAAAAAATATGACAAATGTAATTTTGTGTGAACTATCCCTAGTATCAGTTTCTATTGCAGCAAGCATCCTATCAGTAAGTTTGGTCTTTACAATAAATCAAAGGAAGAAAAAAATTAAGGATTTTTTTATTATATTGCAGTTAGGGATTCAGAGTTAAGCTTCAAAACGAATGAATAATAAAAGTAATAATAAAAGTAGCCAAGACATCTGGCACAGTTCTCCAAGTAATACAACAGATTTGTTTAATGAATGGAGAAAACTTTGAGTGATTCTTTCACTTATTATGTTCTCTGTGGAGAGACTACCGCCACAACAGAATCGTTGAGTCAAACTTGATAGTCACGATGCGTTTCGCAAATCAAATATGGTCGCAATGAAGTTCAATGGAATTTACGACTATAGTTATCTAACGATGCTTTCGGGAAACACACCCCAGATCTATCAAATTCTAACACAATATTTTTGTAAACAAAAACAAATGATTCATTAAAAAGATCCCCTCAAAAGAACAATTTATTTACGAATCGGATCATGAACTCGCATAAACGCGCCATATAGGCTACCTGAACATTTGGAATGAATTATTAAGATTTAAAGTTTGTCTGTAAAGTACAAAAAGCCATGGCTTTATAAATCATTATTTAACGCATGGTTGATCGGATGTTAATTCTATGTGGATTTCGTGTTATTTTTCAAAGACCTACTTACCTCAAGATACTTTTTCAGATTAGATGTTGAATCCTTTGAAGCGAATAGAAGTTTTGTTGCAGGTAGCTTGCATTGCACTGTGATGTTATGTCCTTTTTAATGTAGTAAAACTGTCTTTGAAATTCCACGAGATAAATGCATTACGCGCTAGTTTCCCGTTTTGCATGTCTGCACTCTGCAGGTTGCTAACTGAACTACGCGTTTTTTTTTTTTTGTTTGTTTTTTTTTTGTTTGTTTTTTTAAACAGACAGAGTCGGAGAATCATCAACAATTGCCTCGTTGTTTAAAAATCGTCAAACAGCTTTCGTTAATATTAAATGAAATAAATGACATTAAAATTCAAAGTAATCACTTTGGTAATCTAAGAATCGTCACCACCTTTCTTGGCCCTGACTATTGGCAATAACATGAAAATAAGTATCAACTGATCTTTATCAGCAAGAATTTTAATATCAGTGCATCCCTATTTCAAACATAGATAAATATGACACATTGAAATTACAACCGTTGTGTTGGTTGACGTTAACTATTCTCTTTATATTTTGAGGTTCCTGAATGGGTATGTGTAAAAATAATAGTATAATAAATCAGAGTGTCTATATACTAGGGCTGGGACAATACATTGAATCTTGATTCGCGATACGAAGAATCTGGAGCTGTCCAGCAGTCTTCTTCGTGAGCGTTTGAGAGAGTGCAGTTAAAAACTAGCCTAGAGCGCCATCTGCTGTTAAAACTAAGCTCAGAATCGATTAGAGAGAGAAAATATCAGGATCGGAGCCCTACTATTTACACTAAGTGCAAATACCCCGCCTGGTTGGTAGATGCCATTTGCACTAACTCCGCCCACCATTGTCTGATTGAGCCAGACAAAATTACAATAAAAATCCTGCTAAAAACAGGATCAATGGCGTAGAGAATAGAAGGGTGGTATTAGCTTTTGACAAGACTGACACAAGTTCGTATCTGCCTTTTTCCAAACTCATTCTTCTCTATTTTCCCATCACATATCAGCTCAGAGAAGCTTTTAAAAATTAAGAAAATATTCTAAAAGTGGAAATAAAGTGGCAAACTGGTATCTAATAGTGGGAATAAAGTGTTTATTGGTAAGGTTAGGAGTATGGGTGGGATATACGGAATGTCCCAAGTAATGTCCCAATGAGGCGGCATCCATTTATGATTTTAATAAACACAATCATATAAATTGAATATGTTGTTATTATTGCATTCTGTTTTATACTGTACTGCAATACACTGAGGTGCAAAAAGTATTTGCCACCATTAGCTGCCACTATTTGCATAATAAGTATAATAAGTATAATAGCAACAGCTCTTTTCACTCAGTGTAAATAGCATCTATCACTATTTACATTTAGTGTAAATAGCATTTAAAGCTATTTGTACCTGGTGCAATGAAATTGAAATGAAATGAAAAATGAATTGCTATTTATACTTATAATAAATACCATTTATCACTTTTTGCACTTAGTGCAAATAGCTGCTGCCATATTCAGTATCAACCTCTTAGGTTTCAGTTGAATAGCTATATATATATAAAAAAAGTCTCTGACCTAATCAAAATCAATTTGACAAATAATACTGAAGTTTTACTCTTTGTTGTACAATAAATTATATGTTCAAGTGTTAAGCTTAGTTTATAAACAGTTTTCATAAGATGAGAAAAGGTATCAAGTATCAACCCAATGCTTAAATTCTAAGTACTGTATGTTTTTTGAGATCTGAGATGTCTTCCAGACCCCAAACAGAGCACGAGGGTTAACCTGCAGTCTTTATCGTAGTCTTTCATGGGTCTGCAGAATGAAAGAGGAGCGGCAGATGGATGGAAATTGAATGAAATGCTTTATGAGGCTCAGGGCACAACAACCGGAGAAGCTCATTAAATAGAACTTGGCACCCAGGGATTCTTTTGGTCATAAACACACACTCTCGGGTATAACAAAACATGTAGTAACTAAAAGCTGCCCGAGGTGGAAATTTTATCACAATTCCACTTTGAGGCGTAAACCAGCGAACAAACATTTAGTAGATCCCTGTCCACAGCAACACAACCAGTGAGGTCTAAAATACCTGGAGAAAGAATTCAAAATCTATTTTTGAATGCCAGTTAATGAAGAAAGATTCTTTTTGCCCACAAAATGGAGTAGTTAAAGCAATCTACCAGCAGGTGCTAACTGCTAAAGCTAGCAAAAACCTGGTTTCCACACATAGATGTGTCTTGAACAGATGAACAGTCACAGACGTTGCTATTGCTAAGGTCACACTGGCCAACTTGTATGTTTGTCGCATTTCATAACACACACAGTCTACTATGAAAGTTTTAAACAAACAGACATATCTGTGCATAAACAAACACGCAGTATTTTAACCGAAAACAGTCCAAGCCACTTTGCCTTGCTCTGAATGACATGTAAATGTTCAAGTGCTCTTCATTAGCGTCCAGCTCAGCCTTCCAACGAGTGTTTTTGCCAATAAGAAAATGGAGATTTACGAGTAATGGTGTGGAAATTCACTGGCAGTCGTCCTCTCTCTACCGCTTGGAGTGCGACGCGGCCACATCAGAGCACATGGAGCTGTTGTGAAGAAGACGAGACTTCCATTCCAGTCAATTTGATATATTAAACAATTATTGAATATGCCACCAAATAAAAGTCTCTGACAAACAGGCCTGTGTAAATCTTTGGGCCGCTCTGTTAAATTATGTATGCCTTCATGAATAATGCAGGAAGTTATGCGAGTAAATAAATAAATAAAGTGTCGAAACAATCAGAAATAAAAACAAATATGTTCTCGTCACCGCTTTGGCTGATTCTATTGTTTTGATGACGAGAAACTCTGAGGCCGTTCTGGAAATCTAAATGGCCGAGTCGATACAAATCCGCTTGGCCATCAGTCACGGTTATATTTGAGGGTTATTTTGATGATCACATTATAAGCCTCTCTGAAGGTTTGATGGATTGTGAGCTGCTTAGCTGATGTAAAGTAATAATTTGATTGACAATTGGGGAGACTGAAGTCAGTATGAGGCACACAAACACACACACACACAGCAGTACTAAACTACTCAATACATTGCAATCAGTGTCAGCGGGTGCTTCTAAAAGTAATACTAAACCAAGCTCAAAACTGTACAAGCATTGCAAAAGACTGAAGTATGAGAGTTAAACAAAATGTGTTACAATCAACTGGATCTACAGTACGTCACCGAACACTCTGAGTGTGACTTAATAATAGTGGTGTTTTAAATTTCCAACAGTGTCAGTCACTGTTTCAATGGCTATATTCAGAAAAGTACACTACCATGCTACTCTCACTATCGCTGCAGTATATAGCATGTATACTGTAAACCCTTTGAGAATTTTCTGTATGCATAACGCATAGATGACCTACTACAGTACATTTGTCAAAATGAGCAGCATACAAGAGCGCTTACCATGTTGTATGGTGTATCCCACAATGCAAACTTGGAATAAAAATGATAAATAATTGGTTTTAATTCCAAGATAATAAAGCTGAGTTCCAATTTACCTCGAAAGAGGGATATTGGAGATGCGAATGATGTCACACTCGAGTCGACCGTGTTCCAGTAAAGAGATCGGAAAACAAAGACGGACACTTCCAGGCAAACATTTGTTGTGCTTGCTCTTTCATAATTCAAACACATAAAAAAAGCAGTATTTGCACAGATGATGCCGAAGTACCAAGTTCACAAATAGAGGTTGAATAAAACTGTGTGGAACACTGAGTTTATTGAGACAGAGGCAAAGAAAAGTTTCACTTCGGTTGAAGCGCTGAGCGGCCATATTGGATTCTGAAGTTTCCTAGTCACAACTTCAACTTGAAGGGGCGTTCCTGTTAAAAGTTACTACTGGGAACTAGGAATTTCCCACCTCTGAGGAAAAATAGAACGCACCATTCATGGATAAGACTCATATAATTAAACATGGAACGTGATGAGGTCATGTGACATTTTAGTGAGGTCATGTGACAACAATGTAGCATACTACTATCTTTATATTGCAATGTTTCAAAAAATAGATGTATGATGAGTCAATTTTATACATATAATATATAAATTTAAAATATGCATCATGTGACAGTAATGGCTGTTAAAAATACTGCTTTGCCATGAATAAATACAATTTTAAAATGATATAGAAAACAATTATTTTAATTTGTAATAATATTTCACAATATTATTATTTTTACTGCATTTTTGCCTTGGTGAGCATAAGAGACTACTTTCAAAAACATTAAAAAATCTTACTAACCCAAAACTTTGATTATAAATATGCCATTCCCACACTTACAATGAAGTTTTATATGAAGCTTTGCTTTCTGTATAGCTTTAATTCAGCCACATCATTATAATAATGTGCGGTGTTAATAATATTCAAACCTCTGAGCCGCTCTTTTTGCTGCTTGTATGTTTAAATTCAATTTGAGATCCTCATACATTCCTGTCTTGTCCTTCGGATCAGTCTTCTCTTTGATGTATCACATTGCCTGAATCTTTCACCTTCCATTGTTGCCTTTTCATCATTTTTTACTTTTTTTATATATATCTTTTCTCTCTCTCTTGCTATGTTTCAAAGCTCAATGCTTCTCCCGGGGGACTGTTTTCTAGCGAAAGACGGATTGCTGAAACATTTGTAACCCGACTAAAGTCTCTTTTCTTCTCCCACTGGTAATGTTCAATTGCACCATGATCAGGCGGGCACCCGGGGCCATCCAACTGGGACCGTGAAACGCTGCAAGGATTGCAGTTTTCCTGCTCTCGTCTTCTGCTTTAAATCACCTCACCTATACCAGCACTCAAATCCGCTATTAGTGCTGTAAACGAATACAGTCTCGGTTCAGCCCTGAGACGATTATGGTTAAAGACCCGGCGTTAAATTTTATTTCATCATCGGCACGGCTATTTCCAAAAGTCTCACATCAACATTTACTCGACACAGCTGAGTAATTGCTCAGGCTGGTGTTCACCTGCACACGTGCGTGGAGACTAAACTCTTTGCCAGGAGCTAAAACGGTGCGATAAATTGAGACCCTTACACTAAATGTGATGACTGAGTCTCTGTGGACTAGTGGAGTTTCATATGAATCTTTTAAGGAAACGAACCATTCTCTGACTTATAAAGCATGTGACTGCTTTGATGGCCTTTTCATGCCTTCAAAGACTGTAGCATGAGCAAATATCCCAACAGTATGAGCATTTCGTTGAATGCATGAGCTTACTGAGCAAAACGAACAAACTGGTATGCAAACAAACCGAAAAAATAAAGTTTGAATAATGCTCTGCTGGCCAACTGAACTCAATGAAAGGGGGAAAAAAGAGATAAGTCTCTTAGAAGAACTCTGACCTGAGTGAATCTGTTGAGTGACAACTCAATTGAATTCTCAAAAAACTAGTCAACACCTGCACACTCTAACTGACAGAAAATGTCACTGAACAAATCAGTAAAGGAAACTGAACAAAAGATTTGAGTCACTGAGATAAATCTAAATCCCGAACCATTAGTCTTTGTGGACTTGCTGATCGCTTCCGGCTAGTGTAATGACCAACAAAAACATATTCCTGAATGAATCTATAAATGAATTTAAATGATTCTTTTCAACAAATTGATACAAAAGATTCAATTTAGTTGAATGAATCAAAATCCCCACCATTAGTTTATGTGGACTCGCTGGTCGCTAGCTAATAGTGTAATGGCCAACAGAAAGTTCTTGCTGAATGAATTTATGAACAAACTTAAGCAATTCTTTTCAGCAACCAAATGCAAAAGATTCAATCCAGTCAGATGAATCGAAATCACCACCATCAGTCTCTGTGGACATGCTGGTCGCTACTTACTAGTGTAATAATGATCAACAGAAAGTCTTGCTGAAATAATCTATGAACAAAATTGAACATTTCTTTTCAGCAACCAGATTCAAAAGATTCAGTTCAGTCGGATGAATCAAAATACCCACCATTAGACTCGATGGTCACTACGTACTAGTGCAATGACTAACAGAAAAGGTCTTGCTGAATGAATTTGAACAAATTTGAATGATTCTTTTCAATAATCAGATTCAAAAGATTCAATTCAATCAGATGAATCAAAATCCTCACCAATAGTCTCTGTGGACTCGATGGTCAATTCGTACTAGTGTAATGCCTAACAGAAAAGGTCTTGCTGAATGAATTTGAATGATTCTTTTCAGTAAAATTCAATTCAATCAGATGAATCAAAATCCCCACCATTAGTCTCTGTGAACAGGCTGGTCGCTACTTGCTAGTGTGATGACCAACAGAAAGGTTTTGCTAAATGAATCCATGAACAACTTTGAACGATTCTTTTCAGCAAACAGATTGAACATATTCAGTCAGATGAATCAAAATGCCCATCACTAGTCTCTGTGGACTTCACCATACATCGAGGAGGGAAGAAAGAATGAGAGAGAGAGAGGCATATTTTAATTTGCACAGGTGTGCTGAATGGAATGGATGTGGTGAACACAGTCCAATGGTGTTTTACATATAGATTGAATTAGAGAGAAGTTCTGCCCTTCATTAATGTCCTTTATGCTAATACAGGCAACACGTGTTCAGCAGAGAGTGTCTGAGTGAAAGAGCGAGCGTGTGCGCGCATGTGTCGCGGTCCAGACACACAGGCAGCGAGAGGCTTAACAAAAAGACTGACTGCAGTAGGAGAGAATGATAACAACTGTAGAGAGGGCACAAGAGCAAACAGGTGTGAACAAAAGACAGAAAAGGCAGCTGTGTGTAAGAGACAGAGACAGTAAAAGACATAGAGTAAACCCCAGGGAATGAAAGAACAGAGTAGGACAATAGAAAGCACTTCTCAGAAGGATGGACAGCTCAGACCAAAGAGAAAGAGGGAGAAAAAAAGAGCATTTGTGTCTTAAAGGGATAGTTCACCCAAAAATGAAAATTCTGTCATCCTCATGTCAACTTAAGCTTTGGAAATTCACCTTTTGTGTTCCACAGAACATTCAGGGTTGGAATAAAATAATTTTTGTTTTTGAGTGAACTGTTCTTTTAAGGTCACTGAAGGGTGAAGCTGGATTCCATGTGCTGAAACGCTTTTCTTCAGTGAGATAACAGAGTCATTAGAGAAAGAAACCAGAAGAGCTAACGAGAGAATGGAAAAAGAGAGCGAGAGAAAGAGGGAAAGACAAAGTGGAGACTGTTTTTGTAAAAGGGTCTGGTTTTGTAACCCCTGCATGTTAGGAATCACCATTATATTGAATATTCATGATGATTTTGCTGTTGATAAAAAATTAAGGAACATTGTGAATATTGCAAAAATGGTGTGATTAATTTCTGTAAATCAGTTCAGTCTGTCTTCACTGAATAGATTCAAAAGTTTGAAACAATTCACTTCGGAATTCGTCGTCAAACATAAATTATATCAAATATATTATATCTTAGTTATATTAATGTTTAAAAGTTTGGGGGCAATAAGATATGTTAATGTTTTTGAAAGTCTCTTATGCTCACCAAAGGTTTATTTGATTAAAAATATAGTAAAAAACTGTAATATTGTGAAATATTATTACCATTTAAAATAGCTGTTTTCTATTTTTATATATTTTAAAATGTAATTTATTCCTGTGTTGGCAAAGCTGAATTTTTAGCATCATTACTGCAGTCTGCAGTGTCACATGATCCTTAAATCATTCTAATGTAAGAAACATTTCTTATAATCATTTATGCAGCTTAATGTTTTTGTGGAAACCGTGATACTTTTTTTCAGGATTCTTTAATGAATGGAAAGTTTGAAAGAACAGCATTTATTTGAAATATTTTTATTTATATTTTTAAACGTCTTTACTGTCACTTGATCAATTTAATAAATCCTTGCTGAATAATAGCATTAAAAAAAAATTACAAATATGTACTAACTGTGTAATGTAGATTGCTCACCCTTGTTTATGAGAAGCTTTCTACTGAATAGGTATTGTAGAGCTTATAACCTGTTCTATTTCCAGCAGTCAGAAATGTCCAGTGCAGAATCAGTAATGGTATCCTGGTTCACAGGGTCCTGTCGGAGCATGGGTATAGGATTACAAGCAGAGGTCACACCACCCTAACCTTGGCCCCAGTCCACAGCTAATGCAAAGCACATCTCTTCATCTAATAATACCCATTGGTCTCTGTTCCCTCCAAAACCTACAGTTCATTATATCCCTCCATTACTGTCATTTTTATGTTTGTGCCATGCCTATGCATTCTGGATATCAGACATAACCTGTCTCTTTCTCTGCTTTCTCCACAAGTGGCGTCTCATCTCTGGCCAAGCATGTAATGAATATTGCCAAGGAGCTTCAATCAGGGATGACACATAGAACATAAGCAGATGTTGGCATTTGTTACCACACTACACATATCCCCTACTCACATCCAATTATGTAAACATAAAGACCGAATCTGAGACACCATAATCTCTTGTAAATTTCCATGGCCACACATGCAAGGCTCATATGCAATATACACTTATGAAACAAATAGTTCCTGTCCTAGATGCTCATTTGTGAATAGAGGATTCCTGTCAACACAAAACAACTACTGTGCACTTCACAATACCTATGAATTAACATCTCATATCCCATATTAAAGGGATAGTTCACCCAAAAATTACAATTCTGTTATCATTTACTCACCCTCAAGTTGTTCCAAACCTGTGTGAATTTCTTTCTTCTGTTGAACACAAAAGAAGATATTTTGAAGAATGTTGGTAACCAGACAGTTGACGGTAGCCATTGATTTCCATAGTATTTTTTTTTTTTCCTACTATGGAAGTCAATGGCTACTGTCAACGGTCTGGTTACCAGTATTCTTCAAAATATCTTCTTTTGTGAAGAACTCATACAGGTTTGGAACAATTTGAGGATGAGTAAATGATGACAATTTTTAGTTGAACTATCCCTTTAAGAATGATATATTCTATTTAAATAAATAAATAAATACTTGTAACCATTTAAAAATCAATATGGCACTCAAGATATATGACTAACAGCAATTCCGAGAAAATATATCTTGCAATTCTGACTTTATAATGCAATTGCAAGCTATAAATCAAAATTGTGAGTTATAAAATCAGAATTGTGATGTAAACATACAAATCCGAGAAAAAGTCACAATTGTGAGATATAAACTCGCAATTCTGACTTTTTTCTCTCAGAATTGAGAAAATAGATTTTTGAATTGGACTTTATATCTCGCCATTGCGAGTTTATATCTCACAATTATTAGAAAAGAAGTCAGAATTGTGAGTTTATATATTGCAATTGTGAGAAAAAAAGTCAGAATTGTGGGAAAAACTGTCAGAATCATTAGTTTATATCTCACAATTCTGACTATAATGCACAATTGTTAGTTTAAAACTCGCAATTCTGACTTTATTTTCCGCAATTGTGAGTTTATATCTCGCAATTCTGACATAATATTTTGCTATTGACTTTATTTCTCACAACTGTGAGTTTATATCTCACAATTCTGACATTATAACTCACAATTGAGAGTTTATATCTTGCAATTCTGAGAAAAGAAGTCAGAATTGCAAGATGTAAACTCGCAATTGTGAGAAAAAAAGTTAAAAGATAAAAAGTCACAATTACCTTTTTTATTTAGTGGTGGAGACAAGCTTCCATACTCCCTCATATCATGCTTTATTTTTGCAGAATGACTGCTTAAAATCAGTCAAAAATAAAGTAAATAAATAATAAAATAGTAAAATAATCAAGATAGTTACTGACTAATTACACAAAACTGATTCTTCTCTTAGAAGTTAGTACTGAAAACAACAACAACATGCACTATCCTTCTTTTCTGCTTCCCCATTATCACTAATTTATTTCTTGAAGTATTTAAATATTTGTATTTAAATAGGCCAGCCACTTGTAAACCAGCTGCAAAAAAAGCAAACAGACTGAGTGGAAAATGGTGTTTTCAGTGCTGAACAGATTGTAGAAACAAGTTTTTTACACATGTCAAAACGGCAGGGCCAAACCAGCCATGCCTGACTGCTGTGTGTGGCAGCACTCTGGCAGGACTAATGTTACAGCTGCTGATTTACGCTGCTAATTGACTGAACTGGATTAGTCAGTGGTGGTTACAACAACATTTGACTTGAACTGTGCACTTATATCTGTAATTAACGTCATTCTAATTCACATGTTCTGAACATGCCTACTTTTAAATGTTTAAAATTATGTTCACACATCAACAGAAAAGTTGTTATTTTAAAGTAAATTAAACTAATTAAATGTTTATTGCTATCAAACCATACTATTTAGACAAGTCACAGTCGGGTAGTATTTTTTATTTTTTTTGTACGTCGCTGTACTATTGAATCGTTATGAGCCTACTGGGGTCGAGTCTGTAATTGATTGGAGCAGGGCCAAGGCAATGCTGAGCTTTCCTTCAAAGTCACGAAGTGACCTCTGCTAAGTTGGCCACTTCTGAAATTTCAATTAACAGCAGCTCTTTGAAATGTTTTGAGGATGTGACCTTGTCTACCTGGAAACAGCAAAACTGCTGTGGAGAGTCTGTTGCTGCCTTAAAGGGACAGTTCATTTACTCACCCTTGTCATTCCAAACTGTGTGAAATCCAATTAGATTCCAATCCATGGAATGTTCTGATGACATATTTTTTCCATGCAATCACAAAAACGCTTTCAAGCTTCAAAAATGTGTCATAAAAGTAGTCTATGCTCTGTATTTTAAATCTTCTGAAACCATATGGCAGCTTTGTGTAGGAAGCAGACTAAAACGGAAGTCATTTTTGAGTGAACTGATATTTAAAGACACAAGGGAAGGTCAAAAAACATAAAATCCACTGCTAACAGACATATGTCACAGATTTCGTCACCATGACAAACAAATTAAGTGTCTGTCATCGTGCGTCCTACCAATTTGTAACATATTACATTCTGATTAGGCACGGCCTGTGTTCAGCTAGTTCGCTTTTCATTTTCCCAGTGCAATAATGCTTTCAGAGTCGCTGCACACAGTTTTATTTTGAAATGGATTCGAAAAATGTCTGAAATGTGTCATAGTCTCTTCTGAGCAGATGATGGTCTCTTTGAAGTGCTTAACGAAGCCTCGAACGCCTCATGAAAGCTTTTAGAAGTAGCAACAACAGTGTCTGATTGATGTTTTATTTGTCCTATATTTCTAGCACAGATGAATACATCTAGTGAGAGAGAGAGAGAGAAAGAGAGAGAGAGATTCACCAAATGAAACATTATTTTGGCAGTCTTATTGTAGTCTAATAAAACCATTTAATTAAACCAGTTTCATTAGCCTTCAAAATGATGAATCTACGTAGTTTGCATGTTCAAAAATTCATATTGAGTCATTAATAGATTTCTCGCCTTGGCTTCAGTGCTCCACTTGCAAATGGCGTTTAACCTGAGAGAAATATTAAATGAGATTGTGATTATGAAAACAATTGCCTGCGGTACGGCTGAAACAAACCAAACAAATTAGCATATTAGTCAATAGGGCTTTTAAATATAATAACTAACTAATGGAAACCAATTTAATGTAAATTAATAGAAAACATTAGTTTAATTAATAGCGATTGACTGATTCTGTATTGTTTTTGAAGAAGCTGTAATCACATGCATCCTTTATGGTTTTGAATATGTGCATGCATTTCACATTAAATATTTATGGTCAACATGAAATCAAAATTGACTCTATTTGCTCTCCTATTTGATTCATTGCTGCTTTTTTCCCTAACTCTAAAATACTTTTAATAAAATGCAGACTTTTTATGATTCAATAAATTCTCAGTTGATAAAATCAAGTCTCGGCTAGCCATTTTTTAATGTTAAATATCCTGTTTCACTCTGAAATACGCAGTAAAATAAGCTGTGACTTTAACAACCAATTTAGTAGGGAGTAAAATATATTGTATTTGTCCTCACCAACTATATTACAAAATTCAAAATGAACAAATTCTTTTAAACTGTTTCTGAAAAACTGCTCCAGATTTTCACACCCAGGGATTATCTTCCTACAACCCCACCTGCGTCCATCCCGCCCTGGCCTCTCAAGTAACTGGGGCCTCAGAGGAATCAATCCCATTTGAAAGAAGAAAAAGAATGAAAACACATAAGAGGAGAGGAAACATCTGTGTCAAAGTGCGAGGCCCTGAACACGACGGGCCAAAGTGGTCCTTCAGATTTCCATCTGGTTTCAGTCACAGACAAAAAACGGGAAGGAGAAGCAGAAGCAGAACTCAGTTTACACAGACGCTCCGGGGAGAAGCGACCCTTCAAGGGTATCAGGTGACAGAACAGTAGGCTGAAAAATGAAGTTACTCCTGGCCTCCCATTGGGAGGGCTTGAAAGCAAGTCGGGCATTGGGACGGACGGAGAAAGAGGTCACGCCGTATGTTTTCACTTTAGAGAGAGCGACTGGTCAGACGCCAGCAGAAGACGCGGAGGATGCGGAGGAAGTTTCAGCCAATTGGACGGGATGTTTTGCGAGAACAGGGTCCCAAAGAGTGCGAGGTGATGATTGGCGTTTTATGAAGGTCTGAGAACTTCTGTGCAGCCACAGCTGTTGTTAGGGACTCGGCTGTTGACAGAAGAAGTTCAGCCTAGAGGAGCCATAAAAGTCTGTATTATGGCATCAACGACAAGGCAAACCCTTTTATTCCGTTATTAATCTAAAATAAGGACGCTTGACGTAAATGCATTGCTTTTGCAAAGAACTGAATTTCATGATAGCTCTTAGTTTTTACAACAAATAAAAGTAAAGCAAAAGTGCAGATTTTGACTATTTTTTTGTAATCTTCATAGATTCAGAGAGACTTGACCTGTGCCCTCAACAGTCTATTCACATGTTGTGTAGCATCTCATAGCAGCATTGTATGAATCTGTAGAAACAATGAATAGGCAGTGACCTTTGGAAAAAAGAAACATTCAGGGTCCAAATTGGAAGAATAATTTCTATTTCTACTTCAATATTTAAAGCAGAAAGGTTTTGAAAGATTTGAAATACTCAGAAATACTACTGTAAAACATGATAGCCTCATTAAGTTACTTAAAGTTATTTTTTCTCCAATTGTTGAGACAAGTTTTGGATTTTGAACTAAAGTTTATATGTTTTCTAAAATTTATAGTCTTGAGTTGAGTTTTCTCATGTTTTTGAGGCAGCAGGTGAGCTTTTGTTTCTAAGTTTAACAACTGAAAATGTTTTACAGTACAGAAACAATCTACCCATATCTATATGTGACCCGTGCTGGCAAAATGAGTCAGAATGTACCTTTGTACATAATTTGTTATGTACCTTTAAGACACCTCCTGTGCTGTCATGCGTTGTCTAGGTGTGTGTGTCTGTGTAGCGTTTGTGCTGGTGATATAGCGGACTGTTCTACTATACTCTTCTCCAGAAAGCATCCTGATTTTTTTATTATTTTTTATTTGTAATTCTGCCAGAGTGTGTCTTGTATTTTTCTTCCCACTCTCTTCCATGTATGCGAAGAGTGCGAGGATCCTTTGAAGCTACGTATAAAGACGTATGGGATTACCAACTCTATCTTGTATGAGTATTCTTTTCCTTCTTTTATTCCTGACATCTGGGCTATCCTAAAATCCTTGTCGAGGTTACAACGTGCTAATTTCGAGCTTCAGGTAAAAAAAAAAAAAAAAGTGAAAAATGTACATTTTTGTCAAAATTGAGGTTTTTACAAAAATAAGTTCATTAAGCCCTCGTCTAGTGAACCCGGTGCTCCAAATGGCAATTATACATCTAAAAATATCTTAATTTGTAGGTTTTCTGAGAGGAGTACCATTCCTTTGACCATGAAAAATGCATTTTTTCTCTGCTCGCTTCTCGACTACTGGTGCTTCCCCTCAGCACAAGTTTGGTATCATTTTAAAGCGCCGCATAGCGAATTCTCAATGGTATGAGTCTGAACCAATGAAATGTGATTTTCAAACTCATGCTGATGTAAACAAAACGATCTTACTCGAGCTGACTGACAGATCTGAAACGTGCGCACAGTATTTCAAAAATCTGTCTTGGCGAGTATTCAAGCAAAGATTATCTGTTATGTCTTTTAAAAGTGAACATTTGGTTAACTGTTGGGGAAAAACATCTGATGTGTAACATTATATTAGAACTGTGTGAAACAATAGGTTGTCCGTTTCATTATTGTTAATCAAACAATTGTGGAGTCATTGGGGGAAAAAAGTTTAATATATATATTTTCCTATAGATATGGATTTTGACTTGGTTTGTGCCAAATTTGGTGGTATTACCAGGGATTTTAAGGTATGGTTGCTAGGTGATTTTGTTTTGGAACCTTCAGAAAACTTTAACTCGATTTTTCTCAAAATTGACTCTATCGACTTCAAACAGGTGTAGCTCAGCCATTTTTTGTCGGATTCCAACAAATCACACATCATTTTGAAGGTTTTTAAATAAAGACTGCGAGAATAAGCATAACTTGGCAAAACTCAGTACTCATTTGGGGCGATGCGTGTTGCAGTAGCGCTGTCATATCTGGCTATAACATGTCATTTAGCCTGTAACACACTTTCACACATTTATGTTTTATAACATTTTGGGAGAAGTCATTAACTTAACATCCAATTCGTTCAAAAACAGATTAATTTAGGAAAGAATCTCCACTTTGCTCGAGACATGCAGCAAATTCTGCTTTGGTTTCGTTTGGAACTATGTTCAAAGGGGGAGCAAAAATAAAAAAAAGTATCAGTAAATGTTTGTCTAAAATGTATGTTACTTGATATTAGCTTCCTATTTACTTCCTATTAACTGTTGAACAAAAGCAATATCATTTGCAATCATGTGGTTGTTTTAAATGTCACCATGGCTGACCTAATGCCATTGCATACATTTCCACAGAATGAAGTTCATTTAGGTTCATTTGTGCAGTCAGTGAATTTATAATGCCATTTGCAAAGTGCTCATAGCGATACGCACACACATCTGTAAATTGAGAGTATGTCTGCAAAGATGGGAAATGGAGCCAGTCCCAGTCAGCTCTGGCAGCTCGTCTTCTATTTCCACCCCAGTTTTCTGATGCAATCCTGCCATTCTCCTTACCCAAAGAGACATATGCCGTTTACTTATCATTTTCTGGCCAGGGAGAAACTTTGCTCTTAAGTAAAGCTACGATAAAAGTTGATGTTCACCCTTTTCTACTCATCTGTGATGCGACGTGGGTCTGACTAGATTCAGAAAGCTGCATCACTGGGCTAGTGCAGCCCTGCCAAGACCAAAACCAATGGGGCGTTAGAAAAGTGGGTCTTTCCTTGTTTGAAGCTTGGATTGGCACTTGGGTTAATGCTTGCTGGAATTCCGCATGCATTTTGTGTTGATAAGTGGGTGTTGGTGATTAATAACTGTCACAGGCGCTCTAGAATGTTCTCGTATACATTTGATCCTGTTGTGCTCTTTAATCCGTCCCCCGAACACTCGTCCCTCATTCTCTTTTCCGCGCTCTGGATTTCTTTTACAGTCTGCGCTCTGATGTCTGGTGGCAGACATACCCTCCTCCTCATGTTTCTGACTTTGTATCTACTACAGGGTTGCTTTTCCACATCATTTCTACATCAAAATTTTTTCACACCTCTTCCTTCCCACTCGGGAACAGTGCTGAGGAAGCTACTTTGAAAACTATAGCTTGTCAAGATACAAGATAGTCAAACTATAAAGTAGATAAATTGCAGTCAGTCTACATAGAAATAGAAAATAGAAATAGAAATTTGGTTAAATACACTATAGGCCGCTTAAAATGCAATATATTTTAATATACTATATAATCACCAGAGCCTGATAAATGATTTCCTTGTCTTGCCAACACAACCCAGCAAATATGATTGTCACTTCTTGTCACAATCTACTGGCAAAGAAGGACTGCTGTCATTGTACACTATATAGACTACTTTGGTCAAAATATTTACATTTACGCTAGTCATCAATGTCATATTGTGCTACTAATCAATGTCACAGCAGCAGTGCTCATGTATTGATTTATTTTGGCTGAAAGATGTCAGTTCAAAACACTCACAGATCATTGTTCACAGCATGACTCTAAAAAGAGCGTAAAGTACTAGTAAAGGAATAATTCACTCAAAAATGAAAATTAACCCATGATTTACTCACCCTCAAGCCATCCTATATGTATATAACTTTCAGACGAACACAACTGGAGATATATTTAAAAATATCCTGGCTCTTCCAAGCTTTATAATGGTAGCGAATGGGGGGCCAGACTTTGAAGCACAAAAAATGCATCCATCCATTATAAAAATAATCCACACGGCTCCAGGAGGTTAAAAGGTTAGTTCACCCAAAAATGAAAATTCTGTCATTAATTACCCCCCTCATGTCGTTCCACACCCATAAGACCTTCGTTCATCTTCAGAACACAAATTAAGATATTTTTGATCAGATCCAATGGCTCAGTGAGGCCTGCATTGAGAGCAAGTTAACTCAGACTTTCAAACGCACAGAAAGGTACTAAAACATATTTAAAACAGTTCAAGTGACTATAATGGTTCAACCTTAATGTTATGAAGCGACGAGAATACTTTTTATGCGCCAAAAAAACAAAATAATGACTTTATTCAACAATATCTAGTGAAGGGCGATTTCAAAACACTGCTTCATGAAGCTTCGAAGCTTTACGAATCTTTTGTTTGGAATCAGTGGTTCGGAGCGTGATTCAAACTGCCAAAGTCACGTGAACCATTGAAATTTTGAAACACTTATGATGTAACAAAGCCTTGCTTACTGAAACCATGTGACTTTGGCAGTTTTAGATCATTTGATGCAGGCTACGAACCACTGATTCGAAACAAAAGATTCGTAAAGCTTCGAAGCTTCATGAAGCAGTGTTTTGAAATCAGCCTTCACTATATCTTGTTGAATTAAGTCGTTATTTTGGGGGGGGTTTGGCGCACAAAAAGTATTCTCGTCACTTCAAAACAGTAAGGTTGAACCATTGTAGTCACATTAACTGTTTTAAATATATCTTTAGTACCTTTCTGGGTGTTTGAAAGTCTAAATTAACTTGCTCTCAATGCAGGCCTCACTGAGCCATCGGATTTTATCAAAAATATCTTAATTTGTGTTCCGAAGATGAACAAAGGTCTTATGGGTTTGGAATGACAATTTTCATTTTTGGGTGAACTAACCCTTTAACAAAGGCCTTCTGAAGCAAAGCGATGGGTTTTTGTAAGAAAAAATATCCATATTTAAAACTTTATAAATGAAAATACCTAGCTTCCGGCAGACAACTGTACGCATCGATTTGTGCTAGAAGACTAAGCTCTGACCTGACGTATGACATAATGACAAACGCAGTGGAAGTGGAAGCACAGAGGATAGAGCAAAACAAAACACCAGTCACGAATTAGAAGTCTAAAATGAGAAATTTTAAAGAGAAATGTCGGAGGATTTCGATATAAGAGGAGCTTGAGTTTGTTGCCCAGCCCTATTTGTTTGAACTGCAAGAAGCATCTAAGCTTACGCTAGTCGACTCGCGCAGAATGCGTACGGTTGTTGATATATTTTTAAATATATCTCCGATTGTGTTTGTCTGAGAGAAGATAGTTGTACACCAAGGATGGCTTGAGGGTGAGTAAATCATGGGATAATTTTAATTTTTGGGTGAACCTGAGACTTGTGTTTTTCAGTGTGAAATTGACTGCATGATAAATTATCTTTACGCACCAGGATAAGAGGGAATTGTGACTGAAACTATCAAATACGTTTTGATTATATATCATTTATTTTGGATCACACACACACATATAGGCCTATGTATTAAAAGAGTAAAAGGGGTCAATTTTCACAATGACTTTAAAGTGACACTATGAGGAAAGTAGCCCAAAGCTATGCCATCTTTTTAATCACATGAGGCATTCTATATCCTTACACATGCAAACCGATGGTCGCCGCACCCAGTCCCTCCACAGACTCTCCGTCTGCCCTTGGTTTGTGGTGAAGTAGCTTGACTATATATGGAGAAAGAAATTGCGAGCTTGAGCTCATGTCCCCTTGTAATGTCTCACCGACCGAAGCCTCAAAACCAAGCGAGGCCTAAAACAGCTTGTAAAACCCACTTCCTTACAGAAAAAATGTGGTTTAGAATCCAAACAATGAGGGAAATTCGAGTTTGGCCATATAAATTACAGGAAAAAAGGCTTGCTTCTCTGTTCTATCTTTTGACTTTATCCAGTAACCAGTGATCAATGTCTTTTTCAGGGACAGTATACAAATACTACGCATCTGGCAAAGTGAATGGAACACTATGGAATGTGCAGAAAAAAAAACAAATTTAACAAAAAAAGTTTAAAAAGGATGTACGATTTGTCATTTGTTGAGAGGAATTTGCTGCTTTATGATGTTCTTCTACCTTAAAATTCTCCATCATGATGAATGGACTCATTTAGGTTCGCACCTGGTTGAGTTCTGTCCCCCATCGGCGTGTGTTTGTGTGCATTTCCACCTCTTTATTTTCAGACCTGGGGCTGTGATGAGCCTGGGTGGGCTTAGCATGAGCTTTAGGGTCATGGTGCAGTGCCACATCTGAAAGATTGGGCACAGGAGGAGGGACAGAACCAATCTCCTCCATATGGTTGGATTTAAGAGCTCACCGGGTGGTTGTAAGCCTTTCTTCACCCTGTGAATCAACCTCGGCTGTGTTTTGTGAGGAGTTGTTCGGAGCAGCCACCTATGGAAAATCCGCTTTGTGGCTCACTGCTGTAAATGAGACTTTGGGTTATGCGGGCGGCCACGGACATCAACAGTGCCACAGTTAAATCCGCCTGGCCAGAACCGACATACTTCGGCAGCATTCCCAATTTAGCTTCCATACGAGCTTCTTTTTCATCTGTAAAGTCCACCTGGAATTGTTCATGCAAGACACAAACTAGCACTCTAACGGCACACAGATTGTGATTACCCCCATAAAGTCTTTATAACAACAACTGTTCTACGTCGTGGGCAGCTTGTAGCAATTACTAGCCCATCTACACTGTTGATTCAACCTAAATGAGGGACTTTCGGCCGCTGCGACTACTGTTTGTGCTAGATGCTCACAATGTGAACTGCATTAGGCTGTCATAATGCCTCCGACAGCTGGACCCAGAGAACAGGCTTTTATCTGTCTCCAATCTGAGTAATGGACTATCACACTTTATCCCAGAATAGCACAGGTCTCTCAACAGATTGGCAAATCAGACTCATCTATTACATTCTCTCATCCTGAGCCTTGGAAGGGGGTACAAGAGTCATCTGGGTAAAGGATTATTGCCTCGAAACAATCCACCAGACTTTCCCGCGAAGTGAGAATTTCAAAAGGGCCTCAGGCATCATGCTACACCTCTAATGCATCAGTACTGACCTCACAGCAATGTATTTTGCCAACGCAAAGCAATGTGGTGGTTAGTGATATATCAGCCAGAATGATATCAGATTTGACAGTGAATAACACTGCTTTTTTCTGTTTTTTTCTCCAATGTTTTTATTAAAAAATGTGTTTTTATGTCAGCAAAATCTCATTTGCTGTCGTTAAATTGCTTTATGTGCATATCAGTGTCCTTTAGAATGGGCCTTTCAACTTTTTAATGTCAAAAACAGATATAAATTCAATAATTAATTCAAATGTAAACAATTTAAATAAATAAAATCTGGAAATAATATGGAAAATATTAACTTATATTAAAATATTAACTAAAATAAAAAAAAAATAAAAAAATCTAAATAATGATACTACTACTACTACTACTAATATTTCTCTAGAAATGTATATTCCGTTACAAGCATATGCACTGTGAAAAGCATATATATATATATATATATATATATATATATATATATATATATATATGTATGTATGTATGTATGTGTGTGTGTGTGTGTGTGTGTGTGTGTATGATGTAAGCAATAAGGTAAGAGAGGGTGTGCTGTATCATGAATAAGTCACGGCTGAAGGGTGTTAGGGCCTGCAACCCCTTCAGCCGTGACTTATTCATGATACAGCACTAGCCTTAAGTACCTTATTGCTTTTATAAAACGGCTACCACACAGTACAAATATTAAAGCCAGAAATATGTATCAATGCAACTTTCATAAAGTAAACTTTTTTCTAAAAGCCTTCCTTCCGCCAGAAAAAATAGTCCCTGACCATGAACAGCAACAGAAGATACATTTTCACGCCATTAGATGGTGGCAAAGACTGTCTTTATGAGTGTGTCAGTCAGTAGCGAAGACTTTTATATTGAAAAGACTGAATTCTTTTGAAAACGGAACAAGACGCAACTGACAAATGCTTTGACTAGTGCTGTTAGTCGCATGAAAACCCCTTAAATGTTAAAAGGACAAGATAATACATCAGACATTTAAACAGATGTTTTATTGAACATAGGACTGACCTGAAGGAAAATGCTAAATCTGAATATAAAATTGTAAGCTAAAAATTTTTGTACAGCACTTTTCACAACACATATTATCTCTCATGATTTCTGTCTTTAAACAGAAAATAGAAAGCAGAATGAAACAGTAATATTTTCAGTCCCTGTAAATGTGTTAATTACTGAGTTAAACATGAAAAAAATTAGATAACACATTCACTTTTGACAACACTAAAAAAAAAAAAAAAAATTAAAAAGTTATGACACAAAACTGTATGAGATCCACTGCTCAAGAAATCAACATTGACTGGTGAAAATGAAAAAACGCTATTGGTGGTCAACTATATCCGACAGGACGTATGGAGAAAAGAGTGTAGAACAACTCATCCCCCTCAAGGCTGCTCAATCAAAAGGGCTGAGTTAAAAAATTAATAGGATATTTCAAAAGAGTGAAAAGGGCACAGTGAAAACAGCTCGGCATGAATCAATCCATGATGTGCTCTATTTAGCGCTTTCAAAAACCACAGGCTATTGAGTTTTACATATTCCACAGGTCTTAAATGTCTTTTTCGACCTGTGCATGCCCCCGTACAGAGTGGGTAAGGAAGGAAAGAGGCATACATCTTTTCACACTCAGAAGAGTTTTTTTTTAGCTGTTCAATAAAAATCATCTTGATGAGCTGCAGGGATCAATAGGGCCTCTCCACCTCCTGATGGAGTGCGTTAAACCCTCACACACACCGTGACAATTGTCCTCTTAACCACAAACTTCTGTAATCACTTGTAGCTTTGAGTTTAGCTCAGTCCCTCACAACTTGATAGCCACCTAATACACACTGCTGGGTGTTCAAGTGTCATTGATGTCAGGGAGAATTTAAGGAATCTCAAGACCCGTCGAGCATGTCCTTAAGAGTGGGACAGTTTTAAACTAATTGAGTCTCATGGTATCAGTTTTCACTGATTTTTCTAGGTGATTCAATAAGCACTTGAGATGAAAAGAAAGCTTTCTCAATATGAAAATGATCACTTAAATAATCACGAGAGTGGAACTATAATCACAGGTTTCTCACAAATACTCACAAATCTGAAGAGAAGGCATGTCCATGTTTTAAGAGTGAGATGAAAATTGGTCCTTTATAGTTTATAATAATTAAAATAATAATAATAATAATAATAATATAAACAGATGAGAGCCTTATACAGTATGTAGACACCCATATATTAATTAAACAGAAGTTTTGAGGAAATTAGCTTACAACATCTGTTTTGAAAATTGAATAAAGTTGCACAGAAAATTATTGGTGATGACAGCCTGCTTAATGAGAAACATTGCAATGAAATCCAGGAAGCCCCGACCAAGATTGTCAGTATTGGCTACAAATTAAGAGTCCTTCACTAAGCCCCGGCCAAGATTGTCAGTATTGGCTAACAATTAACAGTCCTTCAGTGAGACACGCCCAAGACTGTCAGTATTAACTAAAAATGAACAGTCCTTCAGTAAGCCCCGCCCACAACTGTCAGTATTGGCTAAAAATGAACAGTCCTTCAGTAAGCCCCGCCCACGACTGTCAGTATTGGCTAAAAATGAACAGTCCTTCAGTAAGCCCCACCCACGACTGTCAGTATTGGCTAAAAATTAAGAGTCCTTCAGTAAGCCACACCCAAGACTGTCAGTATAGAGACAGAGCGACACGCGTCATAATCTGAAAACCACGCCCACCGGGGGGGAAAACAATCAAACAGTCCCTATTGACTTTGTATTGCGTGAGGCTGCCTCCTTGTCATTTCTGGCTTTTAACAAAAAATAGAACAATGCCTAAAAGCTGCTGTGTGACAAGGTGTACAGAAAACAAGCTAAAAAACCCAGAACTACGTTTTCATAAGCTGTCGACCCCAAAAAACGAATGTTTAAGGACACAAAAGTGGATACGGGCAGTGAGACAGAGTGCAACGGGTCATATTACTATAAGAACTACACTGGAAGGGAACGTATGACAAGGAGGCAGCCTCACACAATGCAAAGTCAATGGAGACAGTTGGATTGTGTTCCCCCCGGTGGGCGTGGTTTTCAGATTATAATAAATGCGCTCTGTCTCTATTGGCTAAAAAATAAGAGTCCTTCAGTAAGCTCCGCCCAAGACTGTCAGTATTGGCTAAAAATTAGAAGTCCTTCAGTAAGCCCCGCCCAAGACTGTCAGTATTGGCTAAAAATTAAGAGTCCTTCAACAAGCCCCGCCCAATAGGAACCCTGCTTCAAATGGAAATACATCAACTCAGGAGATTTGATAAAACAGTATTGAATGAATTCTCTATCCACACTGCTTTAACAACCACACACACTTACTCCTAATCCAGCTCTGCTGAATTTGGGCACTTTTTCTCATTAAATAGGATTACATCCAATCTCTGACAATATCATCTGTTTGGGATTTTAATTAAACTGTGCTCAGGTTAATGGCCGTATACACTCTAGTTAGAGTCCTTTCGCCTGCTTGCATCCCGTTAGTGAACACCAGGCAAGTTGACGTTGACAAAGCCAGGCTAATCTATCAGGGCGAGACCCTAAATAGGTCTGCTAAAGCTTATTGATTCCTTTAGCACATCCCTCAAAACCTCCATCACTACCTACATCCACACATTTGGCCGCTTCCTCCTAATGTATGCGTACCTAGAGATGCCAAATGCTAATATTTAGTTGACGACAAGATTATAAATTACCATGAGAAAGCTGGAGGTGCCAGTCCCCTCAAAGTCAAATTACATATTGTGTTTGCTTTGTCCTTACTTTAGGGGAAAACCATGGATGGTTGAGTCGCATTCTGTGACCACGGAGGACTTTGAGAAGCTGGCATCTGGTGCCAAAGCTTTGCTATTCATTAATTTTAATGAACACTATTGACTTGTTAAATTCCTGTGTGAATCTGGTTTTATGAGTCCTGTCATCCTTCAGGCAGTAAAGACGCTCTCTACACCTCTCTGCAGAGACATACAACAAAAACAATGATCTATATCCTAGGATTATTAACTAGAGAAGTATTGGAGGAAAGTCTGAGGTGGAGAAGATAAACTCATTTTTTTTATGTGTGAAAGTAGCGGAAAAGAGGGAGTTAGAGTAAACAAAGAGAGAACTACTACTTTATTGCTTAAAGAAATGTTCCAGGTTCAATACAAATTAAAGTCTATTGACAGTTTTTTTTATAGTCTAATGACGTTTACCACAAAATTGTCCCTCTGAGTTTTTTTTTAATTATTATTATTATTTAAATTGTGGTTAGAGTAAAGAAGTGCCAATGGTTAAAATGGGGTCATGCTCAGTGTTTCAAAGCACCTTAGTTCAATCTATCAATATAGTCTCATGTTAACAAGTACAGTGTATGTTTTGTGACTATACTTCTGAAAATAGTGTGTATTTTAAAGTTTATTGCATTGCCCTGTTCATTTACACTGTAAATTTTGGACGTTATGTATGTTTTTTGTTGTTGTTGTTGTTGTTTTTTCTGTGGAATAGGACACACTTGTATTTTCCTGTAACATTCCTCTAAGTCTTGTAGATCTAATTAAATGTCGTGTGTTTGTTTGTGCTGGTGGAAGGATGTTTTTTTTTTTTTTCTTTTTTCAGGCGTATTCATTCTATAATGCACCTCTCATCACCAAACAAATAAGTACTCCAATTTAAGCTGCTCCTCTTTGGTTTGGGAGAACTTCTCCACCCAAGAAAGCTCCTTCAGTCACCAAGGAGATCTTTTTCTCTCTTGTATTCACTCTTTTCCTTCCTCTGTAGGTTTCTAATCTGCACTGAGAAACAACACTTACGCTTGTGTTTTGATGTTGAATTTAATTGGAAGGGAAAACACGGCTATGTAGAGTCTAAATCAGTGCTGTGTTTGACCTCATTGAGACCATCTGTTGAATTTGTATAAAGGACAGCGAGATGCCAGCAAACATCGTGTCAATCAAACCCAGGCGATGTGTCTCAGGTTCCCAGAGGATCCCAGTGCTTTGTCTCATTACAGTCCTTCCTGTGCTGCCCGCGTTCAGACACGGATTTTATTTTTTCATGTAATGACGGAAAGGTTGGTCGTAGCTGCTCATTATTGATGACAATCCTGAAGTGGCAGCTTCATAAATATGGAACCCAGGCCTGTTTACCCGATCAGGAGTGCCCAGGAAGACATTTATCAAAAAGGAAAGAGTGCCAAAGGCTGGAAACTTTCCATACCCCTGGGGGGAAGTAAAGGGCATGTAGGCTGGGCATTAGTCAGGAGGGACAGCAAATGCTGTGCTTTTGAAGCTTAAAGGAATAGTTCACACAAAAAAATGTAGAAAAAAAAAATGTTGCTTGCCCATACGTTGCTCTAAACCTGTAAGGCTTTCTTTCTTTTGTGGAATACAAAAGGTGAAGTTTGGAAGAATATTCTGAACAATAAAGTGATGAAGTAAAGTGCTATCAAAAGCCCTGTTTACACCTGGTATTAAGATGCATTTTGGTCGATCGGATCACAAGTAAATGAGAGAGACACATTCCCGTTTACACCTGGTGTTTTAATCCGTTTTAATGTTGAGAGAACAATCCCTTCTGGGTAGCGCGCTTCCCATATAATTTATGCATTTGGTCTTTTGTGGCTGTTCAAACACATTCGACCACATGAGCGTCTACACTACGTAAGCAATCCGGTCGAATGCGTTTTCGACTCTGGTAGTGGTTGAAAGTGGAAAGCTCAAAAAGTTTTAGACCCTGTTTACACCTGTATTTAGCATCGTCCACTTGTGATCCGATCAACCAAAACACATCTTAATACCAGGTGTAAACAGGGTCAAAGTGGAGAGTGACTGGGCTGTCAATGAATGAATGAATGAATGAATAGTTCATCTGACTCATGCACAATATTGCATATACTTTAAATATAGCGCACAAGTCATATGGACTACTTTTATGATACATTTATGGTGCTTTCGAATAATTTTTTAAGCTTGAAAGCACCATCCCCTATTCTATACAACTGCATGCAAAATAACAACAACAACACTATTTAAAATGCTTCCTTTTGTGTTTCAGAGAAGAAACTCATTAAGAAAATAATGACAGATTTTTTTATGTGTTTGTTTGTTTTTGCTGAACCAGTCCTTTAAAGTGAGATGATATACTATGGTATCTCATTCATCTAAAAAGAACCTTTCAAAGACAACACATATGTAGCAATGAATTTGTATGAAAATGACCAGTTACGAATGTTCCTCTTCAGCATCTCTCCTTTTCTAAGAGCAAAGAAAGAGATCTCCAGGACTGAGGGAATGCTCTATCAGCATGCTCCATGAATCCTTCCGGATTGAGGTGAGGATGGCAGGAATGAATGAGTCGAGTGTAAGTGTGGATGAAGGGCCCTTTGGAGAGAGCTGGTAGAGCTCCTCAAGCCAAAGGAGAACAAGTAGCATCTACTCAGGGTCTGCATTATTATGCTATTATTTCCCGCTAACACAAACTCCACTCCCAAAGTGGCCCAATTAGAGCACCAACAACGCTTCGAATACATTAGCCATTTTTCTTTTCAACCTTTATGTTAAACCACTAGGCATTCTGGCATTCAATAACACACTCGCTGTGGAAATAAACTGTTTAGAAAATAGGAGAATTGATTGTATGTTACGGAATGAGATTTCTGGTATTAAACTGACCTTTAGTGATTATAATGTTATCAAAATCTCTAAATAATTTAACATCGCTTCACAATCTACATTTACTTGTCACAAACACACCTACACCCAAGGACAAGGAAATAAGCAGCCAAGAAATATTTCATTCTTCTTGAGCAATCTTGTACTTGCACATACAAAACCTTGAGCGCTGTGCCTTATCATTACAGCTTGAGGGGAGATATTGAAAAAGTAGAGACACAGCCAGCTAGTTTCTTTTGAATCTTCCTCGTGATGCCGGATGGTGCTTTGTAATCCACATCTTGGTTGTGCCAGCTGCCTGTCAACGTGCAGAATCTGAATATGATCCAACACTCAGTAACCTCACCTTTTGAAAGCCTTTCAAATGAGCATGCTCTAGCTTTAACACCACTAAGCTACACTTCTAAATTCACTTGGACATCTACAGCTTTAAATGGTCTCCAACACTGGTGAGTTCACCACAGAAAGGCTGTGTTCACAAAGTTATTGATTGGGATTTTTACTAAAATATTATCAGTAGTGAATCAAAAGCTGTCTGTATTGAGTAACCGAAGTCAAGACCTTCTTCTATAGCATTCTGAAGAGATGATGTAATATTGTAGCGAACCCAGAAGTTAGCATCACCCTGGTTCCATTGGCAAAAATCCAAAAGGACTTTTGGTAACACTTAAGTATGGGGAACAATTCTCACTTTTAACTAGTTGCTTATTAGCTTGCATATTGGCTGTTTATTAGTACTTATAAAGCACATATTAATGCCTTATTCTGCATAACCATATTCTACATCCCACCCAATACCTAAGTTTAACCACTACAACAACTACTTAACTAAATATTAATAAACAGTGAATTAGGAGTTTATTGAGGCAAAAGTCGTAGTTATTAGTGAATATGTGTTCCCCATCCTTTGCCTGGACTTTTCCATTTGCTTTTGGATTATTGTAGAAAATAAGCTCTGTGACCAACAACGGATTGAATATTGAAGCCTAAATACAATCACCAGAAGTGAAAATGTAAAGTTAGGATATAAACAAACTGTACTACCACTGCTTACAACTCTCTCAAGATTTATTTAAAATCTACACATTGGAAAGTTTGAGTTAGAATAATTTGCAAGAACACAAAAAGGGTGTAAAAGCAAATTAGTGAGTAGATAAGTTCCTCTTTGATGTGATAATACAGCCTCTGTAGTCACATTTTCCACTTTTTATCAACAGCCTTTTTCAAGACATATAAAAGCTTAAAATAGTGGTGTATTGCTGATGGGTTTTATGTTGTAGAGTAAAACGTGAAAATTTCTTGAGCTTGTGTTAATCACAGACATTATTTCAGGCATTGAACTAAAACCCCATTCAAAAACCCATTGACTTTGGGATAATAGAATGGGCAAAATTCTAACTCTTTTTTTTCCAGGTTTTAAGACTCATTCCTGCAGCACTCTGTTCTTGAAGTAGCCATGAATAACACTGACAAATGTACATAACAATGATGGCAGCTTCCGTAACACTGTAAAGTCTTATCGCTGTTAACACAACGTTATTTAATAAACTAATCTAAACAAGGCACTTGTTCATCTGTCAAATCTTAATTACCAACACAGACTTTAAATTCAAACAATACAATGTAAACAGTGGAGAGTGGCTATCATGCTTCCTAAAGTGCGATCTCACTCTCAGATATGCGTTGGTGATAGAATGTGTGTCACTTTCATTCCTAACCAAACTGTGTGTGAATATAATCATACAGCGCACTAAAACAAGCAGAATTTTGAACATAGCCTATGCGGACACCCTTATTCAGATTTCAGAGATCAATTAAATCAGGGTCTGCTGGCCGTTATGGAGACTTACGACAGGGCACAGGTGTGGCAGGTGGTCAGGGTGCCACTGGTGGAGGCTGGAAACAAAATGAGCATCAGTGTGTGCTGTGATGAGAGGTGATTCTGGCTTCAGGGACACTGTGGAAAAATAGAATTAGGCAACACATGATAGGTGTGTCACCCTCTAACATCTGTCCAGCCCATATGGACCGAGTGTGTTCATGCCACTGGGAGTCTCTCCTGACATCTTTGGAAGAATCTTGAATGAGATTACTGTGTATGTGTGTGTGTGTGTGTGCGCGTGTTTTTGTGACACATCAAGACACAAATTTGTATAATGACATGGGTATGACATAGGTATTACAAGGAGAGGGTGACTTATGAGGACATTACCCCATGTTCCCATTTTTCAAAAGGCTTATAAATCATACAGAATGAGTTTTTTTTTTTTTTTTTTTTTTTTGAGAAAGTAAAAATGTGCACAGTTTCCTGTGATGGGTAGGTTTAAGAGTAGGGTTGGTGTATGGCGATACATTATAAAAACCATTACACCTATGGAATGTCCCCACAATTCACAAAAACAAACGTGTGAGTTTGTGTGTGTATGACAGACAGACAGACTAGATAGACAGATAGATAAATAAAATGGACGATAGATAGATGATAGATAGATGGATAGATAGATGATAGATAGATAGATAGATAGATAGATAGATAGACAGATCTATCTAAATAGGTCTAATGGATATGATTTATACACTCACTGTACATACACACCCAGATGAATAACAGGCCTGGTAATATCAAATGTGTGGTTTAAGTATGTCAGGGCTGGAAGTGGCTGTCTTGGCCAGATCCTGCTCTGAGAGTTGAAAGTGGGTTAACTGGCTTTAGGTCTGAAGCTGGATAATGATGAGGAAAAGAACTGAGGGGAAACAAGAGACACTCGTGTGCGGAAACCACAAGAGGCGATGGGAAGGGGATGGAGAGAGACTGACAGAAGGAACGGAGGAACGAAGGAGTGAGTGAGAAAGAGAGAGAGGTGGAGCAGGAAGCTCGGGGGCAGCCTGGGAGGCAGTCTTTAATTGGCAGAGTTGTGTGAGCCTGGATGACCACCAAGCGGGACTGGCACAAATGTCCAGAGGGCAGAGACGGACCCTGGCACCACATGGCACTACCATAACCAGTCTCTCCAACTCTCCATGTAGCTCCTTCTCCCTCTGTTTCTGCCTTCCCACAATCCCACAGGCACTTCCATCTGCCTCTCTCAACCAAACGCCCTCATTACAGCAAGAGAGAGAAAGAGAGAAGAGTTGGGGACTAACTAAAAGTAGAGATGCTACTAACTTCAGCTGTGTTTAGCAACAAGTTCACTTGTTTTTGTCACACTGCAAAGTGAATATGAAAAATCTCATATGCAATGAAAAGTATCTTATTCTCACCAAGGCTGCATTACTTTGATCAGTTTTTCTAATTTATTATATTATATTTATTACTGTGATGGCAAAGCTGAATTTTCAGCATCATTACTCTAGTCTGCAGTGTCACATGCTCCTTAAAATCATTCTAATATGCTGATTTGCTGCTCAAGAAACATTTCTTATTATTATCAATGTTGAAAACAGTTTGTTTCCTGGTTAATATTTCCTTTTGTGAATTTTGTGCATCCTTGCTGAATAAAAGGAAAATATATAAATAAATATATAAATAAAAATTAATTTATTTATATATAAAAATCTTACAGACCCCATACTTTTGAACAGTAGTGTATCTCTGATTATTAATTCAATCATACAATAGTTACATAAAAAAAAAATCACATAAGGGATATTAGTATTTGACATCTTCAACCATTAACCTCTTGAGATGTCCATTAACCTCAGGCTTGACGTCACTTTGTTTACCATAGAATACATTTAATATATAGAATACTGTCTAAAGATATTAAGAATGATAAATTATACACCATTTGAAAGTTCTAAGGGTTTATTGTCAATCTACAGTGTCTGTTTTATTATTTAGATGCTTCAGCAGCAGCAATATTGTAATTTGTGTCGGGAGTGCAAATTTCAATACGCAAAATCAAAACGGGACTTCATAGCTTTATAATGAAATAGCGATCATGAGATGAATCCAATCCGTCGCACTTAAATAAGTAAAATGTCCATGACAAGCATCCATTGGAAAACATCCAAAAGCACTTTTTGTCCACAAAAACATTAAATCCATGATCCAAATGATATACTGTCCATTGTTTCATATTTCTCCTGAACGATCTGCCCTCCATCATCGTTCTTCAAGAAATTGTGCAATCTGAGCACCGTTTATGTTTTAAAATTGTATACGATCATATACATTAGATTCTCACAAACAAATGAGACTGCCTGCCTATTTTTCCATTTTTTTTTCTTTTCAGATTTTGTGACATTCTACTTCTCCGTGCTAGATGACATATTACATACAATTTGTAATATCTACTACTTTAAATTTTGAGTTCTACTGAAAAGGTAGTTAGCTACACTATAAGTTTACAAAAAAAGTAGCCAACTGCATTGAAGTTAGTTAAAAAAGGCGTTTCAAGGTTGCTTTCCAAACACAGAGAGGGAGAGAAATTAAAGCACATTTGTTGAATCTGACTTTCATATTTTCCCTTTCTTCTTTATAGCAAGACCAATATTTGTAATAGGCAAACCAATATTAGTTATTCATTCAAAAACACACTAGGACACCCAGCACTCTTTGTTCAACAAACAGAACTGCTGAGAAAAGGAGAAAGGAGGATTTTAACCAAGAAAAAAAAAAAAAAAAAAAAAAAGAACAGTGGCCAATGTCTTTAGATGGCTGGCTGTCCTTCACTAAAAGGAGTCAAAGGTCAGTAGTAAGCAGTTACCATTTACAGAAAGAGACAGATGAGCACAGAGCTGGGTGGCTGTCTGCTCACATACTTAAATGGTAAAAAAACAGAGCATCTGACCACCACAGTCATTGTGTTTATGTTAAGAGCAGCTCTTGTTTAAGTAAGTTTTGACTAGACGAGAGTAACGGCGTTTAGAATAATAAAGAGACAAACTGCTGTGGAGAACACACACACACACACACACACACACACACACTCTTACAGTACATATGCACGTAGTTTATTCAACTCTGAAAACATAATGACCTTATTACAAAAAAACAGTCATGCTACTAACGTTCATAACGCACAGACATTCCTACAGGACCAACGTCAACACACTTGGGAAGGAAACTCCGGCCATCAATGAAGTGTTTATTTTATTGTGCAGGACAGACCAAACAAATCCACTCGGAGTGTTTAGAAAGAGACCGAAAAGTGCTTTGGGCTTATTTTAATGGCGGTAGTACATAATACTGGAACTAACTATCAGTATGGCATGAAGCATTTCACCTAGAAGCTACTATACATAAACAAACTGTGAATAACTCTTGGATTTATAAATCTATATTTATACGCCCAGCCAAAATAAAATATGTATGATATTGAGTCCAGTAAAATCAACTGAGTCGGGATATAAGAACAAAACAAACATTGATGATGACGTGATAAACCTAAAAGCTTGGCTTTTGAATTTTAATGATGTAACATTACAGTTCATTCTTAAATTAGGATACGTTCACTTCAACTTTTAGTCATTATGGCGTTGACTTTTGTTCCAGGGTGCAAGAATTCAAAGAGTAAACGCTTAGAGGGAGTAAGTTACATTCGGTTTAAACCTACTCTTACAATAACTGATCTGTTAAAGGGTTAGTTAACCCAAAAATAAAAAAAAAATTATATTCTGTCTTTAATTACTCACCCTCATGTCATTCCACACCTGTAAAACCTTTGTTCATCTTCGGAACACAAATTAAGATATTTTTGATAAATTCCGATGGATTTACACTATTAACACTTTCAGATGTCCAGAAAGCTACTAAAGACATATTTAAAACAGTTCATGTGACTACAGTGGTTAAACCTTAATGTAATACACGCTCCGAAGTAGTTTCTTTATGTACAATAGCTAAAGAAAAGCATCAGTCAAGGAGGATGAGGTGCTTGTTTCTTGAAAGGAATGATGTTATTGAATGCATGAGTGAAAACGACATGCATTGACTTCCTATACTGTACGTGCAGCAACTGAATTGAAAAGGCATGAAGAGCTCTCAGTATTCAAATCTGAACCAGTCTGTACCAGTCATTTCGCCTGAATTTCATCCTTTACAGCAAGTTTCTCTCTTTCTTCATCTCACACAGATATTGTATGCCGTATAAAATACCAGTTGCACACATTTTCTACCTTAACAACAGGCTTTACATTTTAATTACAGTGAAATGATTGGTTGTTGTGCATTAATCTCTTCTTTTCATTAAGCCCTTGTTTTTCACTCTCTCTCTCTGCCTTTCTTCCTTTCTGTTAGAGTGACAGACACCAAAGCCTCATGGGAAGGGAGGATGCAAACTTCTGAAGGAGGCCGATTGTGTGGCAAAGGAATCTGGGATGCTGGGAGTCGTTGCCTGGTGTCACTTGCAAAGAGCTTTCTCATTAGAGTGGCACTGTCTGACATAATGCGAATTATCTTCCTGCTTTTGAAAAACCCATGTTTCAATTACCACAAAGGGAGCGCGGGTTAACAGCTGGATGCTCTGCGGATATGCATTCATTACGCCAGCGTCAATCTGGGCTGTTATACTCTTCAAAATACAGGTTGCAAAAAGAGTTTTACAGATTGAACCCGGAAAAGGAAGCAGATTGACAAGATTTAAACATTATGTATTAACTGAGACTAGTGTGATTAAATAGTTTACAAACTTTGTATGTGCAAAATTGTATCCGTCTTTCAGTTGCTGCAACTTTTGTGATAGGATACTGGAAAGTTAATTCAATTAATCCTGAAGACCTTCATTAGCTTGTAATGATCAAAATAACATTAGAATTATGAAAAATTCATTGTCAGACAATCATTCATCAGCAGTCCAACCTCTAAAAGGATGATTTAGACAAGTTTACCATTTAAATACTTTCGAAATACCTCTTTTAATCCTCCACTGTTGTGAACATAATATTTGGTTGCTTTTACAAAAAGAGGAATGAATCAAAATGATTTTTCTGTTGTTTTCAGATAACTTCAGATGGATCAACTTGTACTGAAGCGAAAACATTGATTTAAGGGTATGTCAGTGGTGAGCTTTATGTTCTATACCTCTTTAGAAAATGTGTCGATGCTTCAAAGAGCCCAAGAGGGCTTCATTTTTTTTTTTTTCTGAAGAACCTGTATTGTAAAATCAAGAAGTTTTGTTTTAACCTCTAAAGAACATTATGGTCAACTCTTGAAAGAGGATTAGGCCTTAGTTCAATTAGTACATTTACAGTTTTTTTTTTCAACTACTTACACACATTGTCAAAACTTTGCCTCTTTTTTTCAAAACTTTACACACAAATCCAAGAATTGCACACACAAAATGCAAAATGCCTCACATCTCTTGCAAAATGAAGCACTGCATTCAAAATATCACAGACACATCTCAAAAGCAAACATCTGTCTTACGTTGCAAACACCTTCACCATAATATCCTATTTTTGGATATATACACTGTTATTCAAAACCTAAAACTCTTCTTTCATGAGCTCCTATGTACATTTCTGTACAAGACTGAATGTAATTGGCAGAGAGATGTTGAAAAATTCACAGCAAACATGAAAGCAAGATTGAAACCAAACTTCTTTTTTTTTTTTTTTTTTACTGTAAGCATTTGTGGTTGTGAATACAGTATTACACAGTATGAAAGAAAATAAATACATCAGCCATGTGTAGTTGGACAAAAACAATGGTTGTGTTTAAAAAAGGAAATCAAGATACTTCCTGTTAGATTTTTTGTGTTACATAGAGAACTGTGTGTTGTGTTTTGCAAAAAGTGTTTTATGAAAGTCGAAGGCCGAGAATTAGCGTATGGTTTTTCAGATTTGGTGTGTGGTTCTGATGTTTGAGTGTCAGGTTTCAGAAATTGTTTGACAAGTAAGGATTTTGTGTGTAAGCAGTTGAAAAAAACTGCAAGTAGCTTTTTAAAATGTGCCATAGGGGAAATAAAATAATTAAAATCAAAAAAAAAAAAACATTACTGGTGTGCATCTTGAGACAAAACAATAGCACTGAGATATTTTAGATATATAAGATACGTCAGTGCAAGTTGCTTTCAGTTAAAACAACTCAAACATGCATTTTAGGACTAGGTCCTGGACTAGATTCAAAGGGTTATTTCACCCAAAAATGAAAATTATCCCATAATTTATTCACACCTCAAGCCTCATGCCTAGGTGTATACGACTTTCTTCTTTCAGTCAAACACAATCAGAGTTATATTAAAAAAATATTCTGGCTCTTCCAAGCTTTATTATGGGAGTGAATGGTAACCGGGATTTTGAAGACCAAAAATGTGCATCCATCCCATATAAAAGTAATCCATACGGCTCCAGGGTTTAATAAAGGCCTTCTGAAGCGAAGCAATGTGTTTTTGTAAGAAAAATATCCATACAACTTTATAACTTTGTAAACTAGAATCACTGCCTTCCGTCCGCGAGTCGATTCTGGCAGAAGAGTGAACTTTGACCTGACGCATGACGTATTGATGAACGCGGAAGTGCAGTGGATAGAGCAAAACAAAACACCGGTCACGAATTAGAAGTCTAAAACGGGAATTTTTAAAGAGAAATGTCGGAGGAGCTTGAGTTTGTTTTCCAGCCCTATTTGTTTGAACCGCAAGCGGTGTCTACTCTCACCTAAGCTTACAATACGCCTACGTCATACACCAGAACTCGGCTCTCTCATGTAAGCGCGGATGGACATTACCGGAAGCTAGTGATTATAGTCTATAAATATGGAAATTTTTCTTACAAAATGCTTCGCTTCAGAAGGCCTTTATTAACCACCTGGAGCCATATGGATTACTTTGGATTACATATGGATGTGCTTTTTTGGGATTCAAAATCATGGTTACTATTCACACCCATTATAACACTTGGAAAGCAGAATACAATTTAAATATAACTCTGATTGTGACTGACTGAAAGAAGAAAGTCATATACAACTATAGGATGGTTTGAGAGTGAGTACATTATGGGATACCTTTCATTTTTGGGTGAACTAACCCTTTAAACCTTGTCCGTGAAACCGGGGGATATAGTGATAAATGCTTTTTGACTAGAACCTACAGTGCAAAGAACCATTATTTAAGTCTTGTCTCACTCATTTGGTCCACACATTTTAGCTACGCTTTCCACTTACAGAAAACAATGGCTATTAAAATAAATGCATTTAAGCATTTGCTCTTTCACCCTCTCAAAATTTCCCTCCATCCTTCCTTTTCACGCTCAGGCAGTCATGTTAACCTTGGTCTGGCGCATTTCGCTTGTTTCTGGCAATGCTTATCCGTTCAAACATAGCTCTCGGCGTTCAAGGTTACAGTTCTGGAAGATGAGCAAGATCCTTGCAGACAAAAGCAGCAACAATCACAACAAGCACTTCAGATTGCCACAAAACCTCGCTGTGCTCCCAGCATACCAGAAACGGAGGCCGACGGGAGCGCCGCACAATCAGAAACGAGAAGTGCTTTTTAAATACGACCACAGAGGAGAAGCGAGAGGAATGCTTCTTTTCTTCTGCTCTTTTAATCAGAGGAGAGGTTTGTTTCATGTCTCATAAACCTCTTTGGTTTAACAAAGCCGACTGACATCTTTATTAATGGGAAACAGGGGAAACGGATACATGCAGACATTAAATGGCATTAATACGGTGACTCAATACAGAGAAATCTGATCTGAGCTACAGAGGCATCCGGCATAATTATCTACAGAAAGGACACGGACATTGTGAATAGTGAATGTCTGTGTGTGTACTTATGTATGAGCTCTTTTCTCTGATTTTTCTTCCCAAACATGACATCTGTTCTGTGATCTGAAGTATCTCTGTGTGAGTGTGCGTGAGCGGGAGTTAGATTTATCAGTTTCCGTGAGTTTCTGTGTGGTCACCACCCTCCTATCTGTCAAGGCATCTGTCGTGTGAACTGACACAGGACGAAGTCCATGCATTTGGGTGTGTGTGAATGTGAATATACACTTTTCATTACAGCATAAAGCTTTTTATCCATCTGGTCCCCGGGCAGTGATGGACACTGTGTACCTGCAACATATCTGAGTAACCTTTTACCCATTCTGTATAAAGCGGGCCAATAAAAGCACACTAAACATGCTAGGGCAGAGAGCTTAGATGGAAAGACATATTCATCTTCCTCCAGGCTGAGAGAAAGCAGGATTATACTTATAAGAGCATTTGGGAACAGAACGAAAACGGATGTGAGGCCCTCAAGACAAAATTAGAGAAAGAAAAAAATAAGTTTTGGTGTTTCTTTAACTATGGACACTTCTGGCTTTGTGGATTTTTAGAAACTAGAGCATATTTCTCACACTCTCTGATTACTTTACTTTGTCTGCTAACCAAATTTTCAAAAAGTGAATATATAAGAATGTAAGTAAATTATGTCATTTTGAACAACTTCTCGAATAATGTGTGTTGTCAAACTGTGTGTTGTGGAAATTTACTTTTAAACATTTTCTCCTTTTTGTCCTTTTGCATCTATAATGCACACAAATAATATTTTCAAAAATGTCCAATGATTTAACAAACTTATGAAATGATTTGTAATAACATTCTAATAGAATTTAACAAAATTACAGCTTGATTAGAAATGACACACAATAAAAATAAGTGACATTTACATTATATTTATTTTTCTTCAAGGATGTCTAAATTTTAATCTCCAGCATGCATTTCACAGATACAAACAATTGTAATTTGTGTAAATATAAATCATTTTCAAATATATACTGATTTTTTCAAATATATTTAATTGTTAGTTTTAAAACATAATATTAATTTAAAAATATAATAATTTATTTTATGATAGATTTTCATATTAGTAGTAAACCAATAAAATCTATTAAATGTGAATCATTTGGAAAGTAACAATAAATTATGTCAGCTTTATGGATGGATGGATGGATAATCTGTTCATTTATACAAAATTCAACCCCCTGTGGTTGAGAAAAATATGCATAAATTACCAAATCAAAGACCACTGGCCATAAACCGTTCTCACAGAGATGAACAGATAACCATATTACACACCAAATGTTAATGTCATCATGACGAGAGGAGCAAGAGAAACCGAAAATGAAAGGAGAAATAAACAAGTGCAAGAGCTGCTCTGGTTGGGCATTAGAATGGCAGGCTGCATTCATTACTGCGATTCCATCACCGTATGGTCGAAGCATATTTCTTCATGGCCTGTCGCAGGCCCTGCCGGCACAAGGGCAGCCATGCAAGGGTTGCTTATGGCCCTGAGATAGACTAATGAGAAAAGTCCGCCTTGTACTCACACACACACACACACACACTTAAGCATGTAAGCTGCAGAAAGCAAACAGAGAAATCTGAACTGGAGATGCCTGGACTATTAGTCCCCTCATTCTGTCTCAGGGCGCCTACACCGTAAAAAAATAAAGTTGAGAAAACTAAAGGCAACCAGCTGGAGGAGATTTTTGAGTTCTCAAGACACGTCTCAGCGAAAAAACTGTATTTAGCCAATTTATTTGTTGATTATCAGCTTTTATTAGATTCCATAGATCCCCAATAGTCTGCATCTAAACCAGTCAAATTATACAGGGCATCATCAAGACCAACAAGTGGAATAGTGGTTCAGACACCAAAAGTCAACTTTGAAAATAAGTGTTGTATATAATAATTGAACTGAGCTTAAATCTTTCTTTCATCAGGTTTCAAGCTCTTAAGATCGATATATAAATCAAGTAACTTTCAACAGCAAAATAAGCAGTTTCATACAACATCACTCTCCTCAGAACAAAATTCAGCACATTTCCAATCAAATGACCCTGAAATTCCCAGGCTCACTTTACATGGAGTCCTTGACCTGGACTAAATTCTCCTTGGGTTAATTCGGTACCATGGGTGAAATGACCAGATCCTGGTGTGGGCATTCCCACAGCCTGTTTCTACAGCTACCAAAAGAGAAGAATGAGAAAGATAAATAGCCAGAGGGGAACGACCTCTGATCCCTAACCTCTGTGACTCGGTCACCTCTCTAATAATGGACAATGCTAAAACATCCACACAGCCTTTTCAAGCCATTTAAAAACACAAAATACCTTCAGTCTATGAATATTCCACATTTTTTCCTGGTTATTCCACATGGTCCAAAAGTATGTTCTTTTCTATAGCAAAATAAGCATCTAAAACTTTTGAGCATTTTAGGTGTCAAAGAAAATTGCATGTAACAGCGGATACCTGCAGAAGAATCATATTTCAAGTGACCTTTACATGTGATTTCCTTTCAGATCAAATTGTGGCACGTAATGAAGACCTGGGGGTTATAATAAAATAGGACAATAAAAATGGGGTGTCCTCATTAACTAGGAGAGGGTCCATGCTGAAAGGGTCGAGGAACACATTAGTGGTTATCTGAATCCTGCAAGTATTTGTTTAACCAGGATACTTTAAGGAACTGTACTGGTCATTTTTAAATATGATAGCTTTGTGTGAGGAACAAACCAAAATGTAACTATTTGTCTTACTTTCCAGTGAGCTGTTAACCCCTGTGAGCTAGATCAAGGTAGTGAACTTGAGAAACGGTCTGATTCTGAATTATTCTTCTGCTTTCTTGAACTGGATCGACTGATTCATTGACTATCTGACTCATAAGAATGATTCATTCATACGTTTTGTTTCTCTAGAAGATCTAGGGCAGATGTCAAGATTTGCAGTGAATAGATTAACTTAAATTGCAATATGTTCCTCACACAAAGCTATCATATGTCTTACATATAAAATGGTAGTCGTACTGACTAGTTTTAGATACTACTGTTTTTGGAGGCTTTATTCTGCAATGTTTATGAAATGAGGGTGAGTAAAAGATGACCATTTTAACTATAAGTCTAAAACACTGCCGTTAACATCATCAGGTCGTCAAATGTAAAAGGTCCTGAAGTCCTTTGCAAGTATTCATTATGGAGAGTTTCTTGAGCATTGGCGCTATATCAGCACTACTATTACTCTCACCCAGTTTTAAAAATTACCACTGCGCTGAACAAACCAAACAACTAATGAGTAAACACAGAAATGAGTTGCTTTCACGGTACTCTAATGGCCAGAGCTGGCCCCGGGCCCCGTTTTTTATTTTTTTATTTTTATGGTGATTTTACAGCGGCCCTAGTTTAATGCTGATCTTAATTAAGGTGAAATTGAGATCCCCAGGGGCCAGCGGCAGCCATCACTGCTGCTATTAAGTCACACTGTGGAGAATTTATGAGGCATCATGGGGCAAAACAAAACAGATGCACTGAGAAGCACACAAACACACACACACTAAACCCACAAATGTGCTGGAATACAGAGACAAGCTGAATTAATATATAACGCCTCTATATCAACAAGTCCTGGGGGACCTGGATACATAAAAATAGCTCTTAAACAGCATGACAACAACTAATTAATGTAATTCTAAAGAATTCAATTATATATATGCTAAGGTTAATATATATTGTGACACTGTACAAACACACACAGAAAAAAACTTTTTTATGTATAAAAATTCATAGTGAACACATCCATCTAGCAAAGAAAAAAAATGAAACCATAACCATAAGACTTCTAATTACAAGTACAAACAGGTATTAAATTCCACATAGGGAAGATATTCTAGTGCTTTTACCGTGTGTTTGTACTTTTGGCAGCTTAACAGAACTGTTCTAAGATGGGAAAAAATAATGTTGTGTTAAAAAATAACAGTAAATAATAATAAAAATAATAATGATAAATGAACATTATTTAATTATAAATAATAAATAAATACTATTGTTTTAATAAATCCAACTAAATAAATATTTAATTATTTTTTACTTTTTAAATTAAAAGCAAGCTACAGAAAATGTTTGCTTAGTATTGACAATTACTTTGTACTCTCTATATACAGAATTAATGCTCAATAACTGTTTTCAGTGAAGTAGATAAATATCTAATGTGACCTGCACAGCTCCTCATATCCTCTGAATAATATAGTGGCTCCTTTAGAGGTCAAGTAAACCTGGGGGTTAACTGTCCAATCTAATCAAACTGTATAAATAATCCAAACCACATTTTCAAACACCTTTCACAGGGCTTGACTTCCAGAGTCTGTAGCTTGACGCATTCTGTATAGATGTGTTCCACCGTCATGCTCAGAGTTTAAACACAGCTTAAATATCAGCACTGTCTTCTCAAATACCACAACACCATGATGAACAACTACTCGCTTTCCTTCAACGTTACAAAAAAAAAAGAAAAGTCTGAAAGAACAGATCAAGTAAAAAAAAAAAAAAAAAAAGTTTAAAGCTGAATGTGAAAAAGTCAAATGTGCAAGATCCGCCTTTAGAAATCTGTATGACAAAGCATTTCGGTCTACTTGCAGTGCTTTGACAGGAAAACTTAGTAGATTTATGAAGAATCTGAACATCATCTTTCTATCATGAGGGTAAACAAATGATTACAATAAGTCACTGTTTTGGTGAACTATTCCAATTAATTCAATCAAAAACAGTGCAGAAAATACAAGAATTGCATCAATCATTAGAGATGAGAGACTCAAGCATGCAAATATGATTTAGCCTATGCATCTACTGCAGTTTAAACTTCTTGGAGATGATACAGTGATATAAAGATACAATGATTGTGACAGAATGAACTGTGTGATGTGAGCATTCTCACCCCTGTCTTAAGGGACAAGGACAGAGCAAGGAAGAGGAAACCGGCATGAGGGGAAAGTGATGAAGATAAGATGAGGGCATTCTGTGATCTTTCCTTAGCTTTATCCTTTTCCCCATCAGGAAGCATGTTGGCTAATCTTCACAGCATGCTTGAGGAAGCCCTTACTCTGTCCGACAGCAAAGTTGTAATGGAAATCTATGCTCAGGCCCTTAAGACTGAACAAGGATAAGGTGGAGGCGTGTAAAGTAAACTATACTGTGAAGACGAGGATAAATCACAGAGGTTAGTATGTACTTATGAGTTGGACTTCATTTTCTGCTTTTAAATCATGGCAGAGATGCCCCATTGAATTGCGTACAAGATATAAACTCGCAAATCTGTATTTAACAGAATTCAAAGAAAAACATCAGAAATGTAAGATGAGAACTCGTAATACTGAGAAAAAAGTCAGAATTTTGGGGGTAACACGCTATGGTCTTTATATGAATATATTGGCTGTTTATTAGTACTTACAGTATAAAGCACATGTTAATGCCTTATTCTGCATGACCATATTCCACATCCCTTCTACATCCTACCCAGTACCTAAACTTAACTACTAACTTACTATTAATAAGCAGTGATTAAGAGTTTATTGAGGCAAAAGTCACTGTAAAACCAAGCAGTGAAATTAATGGTAACACTTTATTTTAGGGTCTTTTAACTAGTTGCTTATTAGCATGCATATTACTAGAATATTTCCTATTTATTAGTACTTATTAAGCACATATTAATGCCTTATTCTGCATGACCTTATTCTACATTCTTAATCCTACCCAATACCTAAACTTAACAACTACTTTACTAACTATTAATAAGCATTACATTAGGAGTTTATTGAGGGAAAAGTCGTAGTTAATAGTTTATATGTGTTTCCTATACTAAAGTGTTACCAAATTGATTAAATGAAATGAGTTTGTTTCACTCAAATAATAATGAAAGCTCATTGTACTTAACAGAAAAAGTTGTGTGAACTCAAAATTTGATTGTAGTTAGCTGAACTTAATATGATTGAGTTGCAACAGATTTCTAATTCCTGTATAACTGTATGACTGTATAAGGAAAATAAATGTTGAAATGAAGTGTTTTTTGTGTGTTTTTGCATGAGATTAACATAGGGATACATAAGTTAGTGTTTAATGTTGTGTTATGTTGGGATTTACAGGGGGTTGTGTTATGTTAGTTTTGTAGGGTTACCATTGTGGTGAAGAGTAGAGGATGTGGTTAGGTTGAGGATGGGCAGCAAAACTTTTAAGACCACATATACTGTATTTTGTTTGACTATATACATGTTTATAATGACAGTCCCTTTGATAGTTATAATAGCATATGTTATTTGCTATCCTACTTTTAACCAAGATCTGAATGTGATGTTTATGTAAATGAACTGTATGTAATTAACATTATAATGAGTGGTCGAGGCTGGGAATGGGAGCAAAGGGAGCCGCTTCCACAGCTCTCGGCCCACCCCATTTTTAACAAAATTTTTAAGTTCTACTAACTTAAAAAAATGTGTTAGTTTAACTTAAATGTTTTAAGGGAATACGTTTCCTCACGTTTTGAGTATTCTGAACTTAATGAGTTTCACAGTGTAGTTAATAGTGAGAACTGGACCCTAAACTAAAGTGTGACCAGATTTTTCAATCAATTCAGGCTTTATCAGAATTGCAAGTTTATAAAAGTCAGGAAGAAAGTAAAAATGAGAATGAGTAATGTGTGAAATAAGCCATTGATTCATTTTTTTCCTGAGTTCAAGATAAGTCATGCGCTGTTTTCTCAGGTTTCACAATATTTGTTGTTACATTTGGACCCTGCAGATAGCAAAACTCTCTCTCTCTCTGTCACACACACACACATCTAGAGCACTTCACAGCAGGTGTAGTACCTATCTGACACAAGATTACCTCATTGCGTCCTTCAGCGTTGGGAGACCACTTATCTGTGCTCATCACACACACTTACCAACAGGCCCTCAGAGCGACACACACATACACACACAATCAGTTTCCCTCATTCTTGTGGTTAATGAGTGTTAGCAGCAATCTCTCTCAGCATTAGCGACCCTGTCACTAAAGATTATCACTGCCAAAGCGAGCCTCGTCTTCATCACGTGTGGTTTTTGCTTGCAGAAAAGTTTCGCAGACGCGCAAAGACTTGATACTTCTTACAATCATTGTGCTTGTTTATGTGTGGCTGAGTTATAGGTGTGCAGGAAAGAGACAGAATGCAGCTTTGGAGATAGTGGAAGAAGCATCACATATTATTTTCTTCTTCCTGCTGCTCAGTGGGAGATTTTTTTCCTCATCTCTCCGAAAAGCTGCATCTACTGTTACAGCAGCAGGTGCTGGAACCACCGACAAGCTCAATCCCCCAGAGAACAGCGGGAGAGTGTGAGAGCTCAGGAACACACACCTAGACTCCGGAACGATAAATAACACACTCACACACTCGCCTGTATACTAACACTATGGTGTATCACCAAAAATAATACTATATTTTGTGTTTTCTCACTACATTTGAGCTCTTGCACAATCATTTTCCATTCAATTATTATCATTCTTATTATAAATAGCAACTTAGCCCCTACTCTGATGTATTAAACTGCATATGAACTCAATGTTTTGAGCACATGGTTGTATAGTGAAAAAACGAGGTGAACATTCATTAGCTATATGGCAGACGCTCGCTGTTGAAACCGCCCTGGAATGGAGGGACATTTTCAAGCCACAATGACAGCATGGAAGTTCTCACCCCCACTGGGCCTCTCATAAACATGAAGCCAACCCACTGAGACCCGTGCTTTAGGAGAAAGTGTGTGTTTGTGAGTGTGAGGATTCATGGTGTTCCTTACTACTGATTTGCTAAAAATAGTGCAGTTTTTCAGAAACAAGTGATTTCTTTTCTCTCAAATGTGACAAAACATCAGACATCACAAATGGTTTTGTCACATTATTACAGTTGCAACCAGGCGAATGGAGGCAATAATCACTCTAAATGAATCAAAATGGAAGTTTGATTCATTTTAGCTAATGAGTTCATTTGGGTTCATTTGGATGACAAGGTTCATTTTAGTCATTACTAGACCCAGATCAGACTGTTCAGCCTTTTCTAGAGAAACAAGATATTTCGGCAACACTTTACTTCAATAGTCCACTTTAGACATTTTACTAACTTGAAGTACATGTAGAACTTTGCAAGTGCTTATTCTCCTAACCCTAACAGTCTACTAATACTCTAATGAGAGTTAGTTGAGATATTAAAGGATTAGTTTATATTCAAATGAAAATTACCCAAAGCTTTACTCACCCTCAAGCCATCCTAGGTGTATATGACTTTCGTCTTTCTGAAGAACACAATCGGAGATATATTAATAAATATCCTGACACATCTAAGCTTTATAATGGCAGTGAGCGGGATCGAGTTTGAGCTGAAGAAAGTGCTTTCATTCACATCCATCAATCATAAACATAATCCACATGGGTAAATAAAGACCTTCTGAAGTGAAGTGATGCATTTGTGTAAAAAAATATCCATATTTAACAAGTAAAATATCTAGCTTCCGTCAGACCGCCTTCCGTATTCTACTTACGAAGAAAGTGTAAAATTCTTGCAGTTCAAAAAGCTTACGCTACGTCCTACGCCTTCTCTATTCAACTTACGGAAAAAGCTTAACTGATGTGATGCCTGTTCAGTTTTTTCTTTTTTTTTCTTTTTTTCTCTCCGTAATTTGAATACAGAAGCCGTTCTGGTGGAAGCTAGATATTTCACTTCATAACTTGTTAAATATGGATTTTTTTTTCTTTTTCCAAAATGCATCACTTCACTTCAGAAGGCCTTTATTAACCCCACGGAGCCATGTGGAGTATGTTTATAATGGATGGATGTGAATGGAAGCACTTTCTTCAGCTCGTACTAGTTGATCCCGCTCACTGTCATTATGAAGCTTGGATGCATCAGGATATTTACTAATCTATCTCCGATTGTGTTCATCAGAAAGAAAAAAGTCATATACACCTAAGATGGCTTGAGGGTGAGTAAAGCTTGGGGTAATTTTCATTTGAAAGTGAACTAATCCTGTAATGAGAGTTAGCTGAAATGTAGTTACAGCTACTTATAGTTAAAAGAATGTCTAAAGTGGACTATCGAAATAAAATGTAACCGAGATTTTTTTTTTCCATCAAGTACAACAAAACATTTCACAAATATTTGTCACATTGTATTGTGGATGCAGCCAGGCGAGCGGATTGAAGACTCAAAAGGCCATCTAGAGCAGTGGTTCCCAACCTGGGGAACCCGGCACGGGTGCTTATATGTTTTGAGGTCAAATATGAATGCAAAAAACCTTTCAAAGGTAGATACTAGGATGCTCCAAAGGATCGACTACAGATCAGAACCAGATGATAATTACCTTCTTTGAATCTATACGTCTCTCAGCTTGACTTTTAAAGTAGTGTTTATAATCACAGTGCTGTACCAGGTGAACAAATATCCAGTGCAGAGTTCCAGGTTCCATGTCAGAACGCTGACTCAGTATTGGCCGAAGCTGCATGCCAATGCGCGTGATGCTGATGCTGGAGCCGCCCAATAATGAGTCAGCGTTCTGACTTAGAACCTGGAAGCGACTGATTAGACTGATCTACCTTTTTATGTAACTGGGTTTAAAAAGTTAAGACCAGTTTTGAAGAAAAATAAATAGATGACTAACTTTTAAGACTAGTCTAAGCAGTATATGCAACCGGGCACAAGGTCTGGCATTAGCCAGTTCAGCGCAGTAGTCATTTCTATCATTGCTATGCTGTTCAAATACAGTGTAATAACTCCGAACTCAATTAGCATTGCTACTAACAAAAGCTTGGCCAAGCATGAAAACAAAAGTATGTCACAGACTGTCCTGGCAGTTCAATGGCCGTCTTTGGGCAGCTGCCATCCCCATTACAGAAAACAGCCCTCTGTCTGCACGGCCAATTCAATAGCTAACATCATAAGCACTGAACCGAAATGAAGGCGAAGACAGACAGCTAAATAACGAGAGATCGGAGGGATGGCGAATAATTCTTGCTACTTGAACTTTCGCAGATGGGAGTACAACAAGCACACACAAGCCACTATTGAGAATTAAACAGCCAGCTGAGCGCATCAGTGCACAACTAATCAAAAGTGTTGTTTCTCTGTCTGAGGAAATATAATGAACAACTGAAAAAGAACATGACTCTTGTGCTTTCTGAGGGACTGTTTAGTCTGGCATCATTGAACCTCTTCTAAAGTCAGACTTCTGACTACTGAGATAATCCGGTCATTTGAGTCATCGGCTTGAAACACTCACCAAATTTGTGCGATAAGAATTACATTACTGAGGGAAGGAACCACCACAACACAAAGTGTAAATACTGTATTAATGATCTCAACCAACACTTCCAAAAATGCAAGCCACATAAATATCATAACCCACATCTCTACAACCAGAGAACAAAGTTTTTTCTATCATTTCCTGCACTGATTTTGGGGGAAATCTGTAGACATTCAATGAGATAGATTTAAACATAGAATGAAATTTGTTAAGCTGAGTTGGAAGTAATGCACTTTTATTGATATAGCTGAAATTAGTCAAAATATTTAATAAACACACAACAAGAACTAGTAAATTCTCCAAAAATCTGCAGATGAAAAATGTTATAATATACACTACAGTTCAAACGTGTTTTTTTAGTCTCTTATACAAATTAAGACTGCATTTATATGATCAAATATACAGTAAAAACAGTAATATTGTCAAATATTATTAGAATTTAAAATAACCGTTTTCAATTTGAATCAATGGTAAAATGTCATTTATTCCTGTGACGCTGAATTTTCAGCATCATTACTCCAGTCTTCAGTGTCACATGATCCTTCAGAAATCATTCTAATATGCTTATTTTCAGGAATATTATCAAAATTAAAAACACGTGTTGCTTAACATTTTTTTGCGGATACCATGATACATTTTTCAATGTCAAAAAAAAAAAAGAAAAAAAAAAGAAATTGATATACTTTGTAACAAAAATGTCTGTACTTTCACTTTTTATTAATTTAATGCAGTGTATTCATTTCTTTGAAACAACATTTTGAATGGTAGAGCATACATATTTATAAATATTAATTAAATAAATATCACTATAAATATTATTGTCAACTCTGCTTATGATTTAATGTAGTTTGTGTATATTTTAATAGGTGTATTTAATGTGCATTTCAGTGTCACCCTACATTAGATTCTCACTAGTTTTATTATAAATGTTCTAAATTAAGAATAATTTACTAACTACTAATTAGCTCCACAACAAAAATCACTGTGTAGCAACAATTTTGTTTCTATGGGCATGTCAGAGAAGTTAGTATGTTCCATGATTCATATGATCACATTTATGAAATCTCAGGATTATACTGTGTAAAAGGATCACTCAGCAACAACAACAGTTTTCACAGCACAACACTGTCCTTCCAGTCAAGTTCTTCTACATTTGGGTGGCACACTCTCCACTGGCCTGTTTGACTGCAGGCCACGTTCTGCACTTTGAAGCTAAATCTTCCACATACACTGCTTCTTCCAGAATAGAGGGGTCTCTGCCCTTCAGGGCTCCTTCACGGCAGGTTAACCTGCTTCAAGAGCTCCTTCTTCCCCCCACAGTGATCAATTGACCCCTGCCAGGAGGAGCAAGTTTGCCGGCATTAGGGTAACACAGTGGTACAGCTCTATTAGCTGACTAATCTGAGTGATCTAACCATTATTAGTCATTTAAGATGACAGCCGGGCACCATTCTTTATGTATTTCTTCCAAATATGAACTCCATGACTGCCATTTTTGCCTTGTCTCCCTCAATCTTTGAAACTCTCAATCACTCTCTCCCATCCTCTTTCTTTCTCTCATGGATGAATACACTCAGTGTCCTGGCACATCCTCTCTCTCTCTCTCTCTCTCTCTCTCTCTCTCACACACACACACACACACACACACACACACACACACACTGGACCTGCGGGCAGAGTTGAGCACTAGAACTCTCCTGGCATGTTTAATGCAAAAGCATAGGCTGAATACTTTTGATAACTTTGAGACAACTTGACACAAGCACACTACAGACTACAGTATGTGGATGCTAGCATGCTATAGCAAGATAAAATTCATACACAAAAGAATGGCTTCACAATAAAAATAAATAATTTAATGCAAATAAATTACTGAAGCATGCAAAATTGCGAATTTCCACATTCCATTCCTTCTGTTTAAAGCGGTGCGTTTATGTCCCTCCTTAATGTCCAACTCAGTCAAATAACGTGAATGTATCTTTAACGCGTATTCTCATAAACACAGTCAGTTATGTCATAAGTGAACACAAACAACTGCGAAAGAAATCGGATGTGTGTCAGTACATTAGATCCGTGCATTTGCTCTTAAAGTGACAGCAGCCTAATATTGCTGTCTATGTCATTAATGTTAATCAAACAACAAAAGAGAAAGAAAATCACCCACTGCTTTTGACTGAATAACTTTAGAATCTGTGTAGGCCTGTTTTTATTTCATAGGGCCCTATTTTAATGATCTAAGTGCACAGTCTACAGCGCATGGCGCAAGTGCATTTAGGGCGTGTCCGAATCCACTTTTGCTAGTTTAAGGACGGGAAAAATGGTTATATAAGGGTTGTCCCTATTCTCTTAATGAGTAATGGGTATGTTTTGGGCATAACATGCAATAAACCAAACAGAGTCTCATCTCCCATTCCCTTTAAAAGCCAGTTGCACTCACACCATGGCAGATTTGCTGTTTACATGGCGGAATTTGCAAGCGGAAAAACTCTTCTCTAGTGAGGAAACGGATCTGCTTGTGCACAAGCTTAAAGCGTGTGAGCAGACCATCTATGGGAAAAGCCAGGCTCCACCAAAGCATTTTTATCTTTATGCACACAATAATAATCTTTTACATTGTAATCCTTTTATTTTTCATATTTTGCATGTTTGTGTGCTGCTGTGCGTCCCTATGCGTGTAATAAGCAGAGTGCACATGCGTCGTGCACCCGCATATAGACGCGTACTACTAACGTGTGCTTTAAATAACAAAACAAATATTGCGCCATTGACTTTAGACCAGGTTTCTGTTGGTCAATGGTTCAGTCTATTTCTGTTGCCTCAAAATAGTAACATGCCAACAATGCACCTGAACACACCTCGTTTTCAGACCAGCACGCCCATGAGCGTACAAATGGGCATAAACGCATTTGCTATTTCAACAACGTGAAAATGATAACTGCGTCTTGCTATAACTAGTATATAGTAAATGATAACAAAATACATGTTAAGGTAAATGGTGTATGCTCAAGTAAGTGTGCGATTAATCGCGATTAAGGGTGTGTGTGTGTGTGTGTGTGTGTGTATATATATATATATACACACACTACCAGTCAAAAGTTTGGAATCGGTAAGATTTTTTATGTTTTTAAAAGAAGTTTCGTCTGCTCACCAAGGCTGCATTTATTTAATTAAAAATACAGTAAAAACAATTTTTATAACAATTTAAAATAACTGTTTTCTTACCGATTCCAAACTTTTGACTGATACTGTATATGCAGGTTCAAAGGACCGCTTTAGCTATTGTCACATGCCAGTGATTGCACTATAATATTCTAGTGAATATTATAGTCCGACATCTTTAGATTCACCCATAGACACTTCATGGTTTGGAAAAAAAAAACTCTGACAAGTGGAATTGCAGTGTACAACTGAATAACCATGTCCTACAAGACTAGACTACTGAATAAAAGCTCTTCTTTCACAGCACCATATGAAGCTACAGTCAGACAATGAGTGACGTGATGCGCTCCAGCCTTGGCTCTGCAACACAATGACCCTTGTGGTTTAATTATGGCACGGCATGTCTTTGTATCCAGAACTCTGATGGCACAAAGGCTGCACTCCTTTGGCCACAATTGACTATATATGGTCTCCTTTCAGGGAAAAGCTCTCCTCCATATGCAAAAGATGAGGACAGGGGAAAAAAAGCTTGGCTCTGTGTGGGCTGAGGTGAAAAATAAAGCACATCAGTGGCTAGGGTCCACATACAGAAATAACAAGCAGAGATATGAAGAGCAGAGTGTGCTGACCAATACTCTGAATGGTATAAATTATGATGGCCAGACACTCGGAGGGCCAGATAAAGGGGCCAGATTAATGGCTGGGCTTCAGGACCACAATAAGGCATCATTTCTTTATGCAGTGCACTGACTGCAGCAGCTCATAAACGGCCGTCGGCTGAGGCAGGTAGGATAGGATGTTGACGGAGGCCTCATTAACAGGTAGGAAGACCGGCTGAGCTGAAGTTTAGTTTACACTGAGTGGAGCTCAGCTTTTTTATGATGTTACAGCACTATGTGCAGGGAATTGGAGAGATACACATACAGTGGGGAAATTAATCCCAGGGGAAGGTTGTATCAGACACACAAATGCAGACAGGCATGCCTTAATGCTTGCAGAATGAACTCAAACATGCACACACACACACACACACACACCAATCAAAAGCCATGCTCAAACTGATTTCAACACCAAGAGAAATTTAGAAAACAGTTCATATTTGTACCGATGATCAGGGTGATTCTAGGATTTCAGCCTGAGGCGGAATGAGCGCCTTAATTGAATATGAGCTGTGAATTTGAGAGGAATAATTCTAAGAGAGAGAGGTTGCATTTTGTTTGACAGACTTAAGTTGCCCCACGTTAAGGGTAAGCTGTGCATGCATGAACAATTTACATTGAAAGCAAAAATATGAACAAACAAACATAAGTACACCTTAAACTAAAATGAACTGTGTGCAGGAAAAAAAATAAAATAAAATAAAATAAAATAATTAAAAAGAATAATATTTTTACATTTTAACAATAAAATTACAAAGAATAATATTTACTAGACAAATAATTTTTATTTTCAATTAATATAAAACATAATTACACCTTGAACTAAAATGAACATATAAAATGACATAAACTGTAATAATAAAAATACTGTAATTTACAAAAATACAACATCTATCGTAATTATATATACTGTATATATAACAATAGTCTGTATTTGGGGGGGTGGGGGGGGTGTTTAATTTTTAAATGATTTCATAATTTATGACCTTTTTTTTTTTTTTGCAAAAAATGATATAATTTAAACACTGGCAATTCATGTGTGATACAAAATATAAACAGTATAAAACAGTATTTAAAAAATATTTTAAAAAAAAGCTCACGACTTTTACATTTATGCGCATCTCACAATCACAAGTAGGATTATACGATGAGTTCTAAATAAATGATCACATGACAAAAACGATGCACAGTTTACTAGTTTAAAAGGGGTGACAGCTTATCCACTTGCCCCTATAAAGTATAAATGGATGTTTGCCTGCTGCATCAACTACAGTATGTGCAACCCCATAGAGTTCCCAGAAAGAACTCAGAGAGCATTCCAATAAATTCACAGAGATCACGGCAGTCCACTTCCAGTACTTTCAGTGGTTTTAACTTCAGATAAAGAGAGAGGATAACCACAGAGTAGCAACAAAAGCAACTTTTGGATCAAGCTGTCCTTCTCAACATTAGTGCTCTGCTCAGATCTGGGCGAGTGAGCTAGAGAGAGAGAGAGAGAGAGAGAGAGGGAATGCCAAAGAAGAGAAAGACAGTGGAGCGATCACTAAAAAGCAGAAGTGGCATCAAACAGAGCTGTGCTCCCAAAGGAAAAGGGCTGGGGGGAGGCCGTCCCGTCTTTATCAATATGGGGAGCTGGCGGCAGACGTGCAGGGCTGCCCGCCAACTGCAACATGCATGCACGGCACGCTCCAACCTCGCTACAGTGATGAGGCAAACTCTGTTAACCATTAGCAACCGGCATGCTGGAACAGAACGCGCTTTAAGAATTCTGACAGGGGTTACGGCTGTTTTCATTAGTGATGTCAGCATGCATTTCAGATGAGAGACAAGTTTATAGAGGGTAATTCATATTTCTTGAATGGAGTGCAGTGGTCTGATATGGCCAATTTCGCTCTCGTTAAAAGTTTAATATAGCGTATTGACCTGTGTTTTGCAAAATACTGGTTAAGAGTTAGTTCAAAGATTGCTAACACTCTCCTATATCACTACTTCTAATGGATTTGATGGACAGCTGGCATGGAAATGGCTCAAGAATCTCTGTTAGAGGTAGCATTAAAGGTTTACAACTTGTAAAAGTCAAAAAATGAAGTGGAACACATAGTATTGTTTTGAATCTAGTTTAATATCACTGATAGTTGAGCCATCGACAATATTTTACCGTACAGCTATCAATCAATCAATCAATCAACAAATAAATAAATATTATATTTCTAATCATAATGTAATGCAAATTCTCTTTTGAATTGTAAATAATTGAATACTGTACTACTAATGTTTCATAATGTCATATTGTCTATTAATGTATCATATTATTTATTTTAAATTACTTCAAATTTAAATTAGTAGAACCTAATTAATATTCATGAGTAAGTAACTCTGATGCACATGAATAAACTAGGTTACTCCCATTATAAATCAACAAAGCCAGCTGAACTGCATTAGGGAGCTTTTTTTCTGATAGTATTACATACATCACAAGTATTTTATACATTTTTGTTCAAGGTTCTGGTACCAGAGGTCTCTTATACCAGATTTCCCACATTCACAGTCATTTTCCCTGGAAAATGCACTGAAGTGGCATTATTAGCGACACGTTAACTATATCAACTCTTAAAGGAAACTTAAACACAACTAAGGGTACGTTTACACGATAACGATGTACTTAAAATCGGAAATGTTTTTCCTTTGCGCTTTTTAAAAGTTTTGCATAGAGATGACAACGTTGAAAATGACTAAAAACACTGTATTATGCATGCCAGGCCAGTGGCTGGCGATGTCAGAATTAGAATTAGTTGGCGATGTTAGAATTTGGTGTATGTAAATAATGCGTCTGTTCATAGTAGTTGTGCTGTAAATCTACACTTTGCTGGAGAAGCGTTATTAAACTCAGTATCTTGAGCAGCACAAACACAGTCCTGTAGTTTGCCATTGTTGTTTTGGTTGTCAAGTACTCGCACACGCATATACTGAACGCGTAATACGCATGCTCATGATGTCACTGTTTTCATAAATTCGTGTTTCTTTTAGAGGGAACTCGCACTGCGTTGGTAACTCAGCCTAGCGCATTCCCCAAAGTGCCGTTACCGATGCAGTGTTTCGTTCCCTTCTCAGGGTACAAGGGTTACATACATAACCCGAGACATTTCTGTAGTTTACATGGACACACAAACGGTATCGTTCTCAAAAACTTGCACTTTGAAATCCATTTTCAAAAGTTTGCATTTTCAGTCCCCCTAAAACACAGTTGTTGTGTGAATGAACGTTCAAAATGCATAAAACGTTTTCCATTTTTAGTTGAAAACGGTGTTGTGTAAACGGTCCCTACAAACCTGATCTTACATTAAAAAAAAGCCCTTACACAAACAACTTGCACATCCACTACATCCCACCTTTTCAGAAAATTACATTTTTTTGTCCTCAACCGCTGTGGCATTTGGTCTTTCAGCACCTGCTATTTTAAGTATCTAAGTGCAGGTGGTGTGTCAAAAGGTCAATGCCATGCTGCGCAATGATAGGATTCTGAGAAACACGCTGAGGGGACGAAAACTGCACAGGCCGAACTAAGACTGTCAGAGATTCTTGCTGCAACTACATCTATTCAAATATCAGCATCATTTGATATTATTTATTTTTGCACTCTAGTGCTTATACCAAGAGAAAACAGCATCATTTTCATCTAAATTACACCAGTTAACATGTTTATTCAATTTACGCTAACACAAAGAGTTAAATGCATCACTTTGAGATGTTTGCCAGCTTTATTACTCAAACCACAATACAAGGCCACGCAGGTGGCATTTCTTTGCATTTCCACTAGAACAGAATGCCACTTTGCTTTTCAGCTTGATTAAAGGACACAAAGAGAAAGCACACATAAGAGAGAGAGAGAGATTCGGTCATTGTGTACCGTGGCAGGTTGCCTTGTCCGTGCAGTGTACATTCTCTTTATGCTAGTCTTTGCGTTCAGTCGTCTACCTGAAAAAAACTTAAAACACTACCAGCAAGAGGCTATTTCCATTCTTCAAGAGGAGTTGCATGCCGTATATGCCGTCACAAATGCATCCACACACAAATACTCCAATCAACGTCTGTTAACAAACTCCTTTTTTTCCCTCTAGAGTTCCTCTGTCACCTTGCTCAGAAATGGGTACTTTGCCATTATTGTGTTTGTTCAGTAGGAAGCCGTCCAATTCACCTTTCAGTCAGCTATTTCCTTATTTTGTCTTTGATTACAGGGCTGCAGAAGGCTCCTAAAATGAAAGACTGATACAGCATCTGGTCTAACTTCTTATACTATTTTACTCTAGGTGCACATCTCCCGTAACCACTTTGTCTGAGTGTCTATTTAAAGGCCCACCCACTTTGTGCCACTGTGGGGACCAAGACAGGCAGCCTTCATGCCGCATGCAAAATGACTACCATGCCTGAGCGTGTGCACAGCTGGTGGGGTTCAGTCTATTACAGAGGCTATCAGAGAGCTTCTGAAAGGTAACACTACAATAACTGGATTTCAATAGCAGAACACTTTTGACAATAACATTGTTCTAGCGTAACCTAACATATCTTTGCTGGCACTTTGCACTTATTTTAAAATTAAAATATAAAAGTTGCAAAGTTACCTTAAAGGACTCTTCAAGGACCACCCACCATCTGATGCATACTGCTCATGAAAATGGAGAGTACATTCTCAGTCTGGAAAGCTCTAATCTGATTGGCTGACTTTAGTACACATGAAAAAGTAAACTGCAAATTTATTGTAAAATTACATACATATGTTCTTGATTTTGTACAACCTTTGAAGAGGCATGTTTTATTTTATGTCAATCTGTTATTGTGGTTTAATCTATTTCACTTAAACCAATCCCTAAATGGCAGCTAAAACATGAACAGCACTGGAAAAAAAAAAAAGCATATATATATATATATATATATATATATACATAGAATACATAAATAAATATTTTTTAAATACAATTTTTTTGTGACTGATCGTGTATCAAGTTTTTGTGACTGATCGTTTAAGTCCGTCAGATGGTCTAACTGGGCAGTTCTTGGCCAGAATACGTATGGCATTTAATCAAGGTCTGGCGACACGAGATTGCCCTGAAGGTGAATTTTACAAGAATTTTAAGGACATTTACTCACAGCAGGAATGCACGATTTATTCCAGGCACAATCGCTAAAGGAACAGACAGCTGTGGAGCTAGTGCTTCCATTACCCTGTGTTTTTATGCTTTATAGAGCTGAGGACTTCAGAAAGGTGAAGTGAAGCACCTCAGCATCCAGCCCTGCTGCTCTCGCCTGTTTAATAACAAACATATATCCTCTCCTCCATTTCCGAAATGGCGGCGAAAAGGCCGTTAGAGACTGAAAAACAGCCACACAAATTAAAGATACCAGTAGGTGTAAAACCGTTTTTTGGGCTGCGGTCCCCACTATCTGCACCCACCATAACTGCCACGTAATGGCCAGAGTGATGTACTGCCATTCGGTCCCAGCGTTCATTTCCTACAAAACTGCCCGCATCGCTGCACAAAACACTGTAAAACAAGGCCTTGACTCAGAATACGGAGAGGCACCCTCAGTATTTGGCCTTTGCTTTAGTGGACGGACATGATAAGGACTGTAAAAAGGAAGGAGAGATTGCTCATCAGCGGTGCAATTAATCAATTAGAAAGAGCAAATCGATCTTTCTCCTCCCATCCAGCATGGCAGGCTGACAGCACTCAGGTGTAATTAAAATTGTAGCTATTGACAAATCAAGATGGATGGAGGACCACCACGCCACTACGCTTCTTAGTGAAAAACCAATGAGAATGAACGACCATCGTTTTACATGTTACACAGGACAGCTATATTCATTCTTTTACAACTGGCAACTTGTCATCTTCCTATTGCTATCATTTAAGTTTTAGTTAGAGTGAGGTTAGTTAAAAAAACATTTGTTTTCTAATCCGTGAAAATAGGGCATAATGTACTTACTATGAAGGAATTTTCTGTATTGATTTTTTACAGGTGCCTATTTTGAAGTACATTGCATTGTGTTTAAAGGAAATGTCATTAAAGGCATAGTTCACCCAAAAATGAAAATTATCCCATGGTTTACTCACCCTCAAGCCATCCTAGGCGTATATGACTATCTTCTTTCAGTCAAACACAATCGGATATTGATATCCTTGCTCTTCCAAGCTTTTCCAATCAATATTAAATCTTTAGAAAATCAAATAACTAGCTTCCGCCGGGCGGCCGAATGCATAGTGCGCAAGTTGACTTGCGCCAAATGTGTAACCCATTGACGCGATGTATGACGTCGGATGTTGGAGTAGCGTAAGCTTACCTCTCATGATTTAAACAAATAGGGCTGGGCAACAAACACAAGCTCCTCTTCTCTTATATTGAAATCCTCTGACATTTCTCCTTAAAAATGATCATTTTAGACTTCTAATTCGTGACCGGTGTTTTGTTTTGATCTTCTGCACTTCCGTGTTCGTCAATGTGTCATGTGTCGGGTCAGAAGTTACTCTTCCACCGCAAATCGATGCATATGGCCATCTGTTGGAAGCGAGCTTTATAATTAATAAAGTTTTAAATATGGGCATTTTTCTTACAAAAAAACCATTGCTTCGCTTCAGAAGGCCTTTATTAACCCCCTGAAGCCATATGGATTACTTCTATGAGGGATGGACACAAAAATTTAGGCTTCAAAACGTTTACAAATTCTGCATTTCGTGTAATGGTGAAGCTGAATCTTCATAACAGTCTTCAGTGTCACATGATCCTTAAAAATTCATTCTAATATGCTGATTTGCCGCTCAAGAAATATTTCTTATTATTATAATAGAAAGTTAAAAAGAGTGAAATGTTTAGCAAATGTTCTGCTGAATATAATACACAGTAAATGACAGCAAGGAACATTGAAAACCAGCCTTTTTAATACTACCAAATTCCTGATTTCTAGTGAATATGACAAGAGAGATATTCACAAACACCACCTCAATTACCTGGGGATTAGAGAGAAAGATTTCAGTGACAACCTGTGGCGCATTGCAGACATTATCGGATCAACTGTAGAATTTGAGAGATAATCACCTTGTTGAAGATGATAATCACAATAAGTGCGATGCGCTGTTGGTCATCTAAACACACTCTAAGGTGATGAAAATGCCAGTTTGTTTATGGACACAATGGCATTTTCGTCGCCCCCATCTGCTTGTATGAGAAAAACCACAAATGTGTTCGCTCATCAAAGTGAAGCACCCAACAAATCAATGTTAGGGCAATTACACTCCCACATCCCTCTTCTTTATTTTAAAATGGCAACAGCTGTTTTCTGTGGTCTAAACTGCACTGTAATTTCATAGGGAGCATATGGTTACAGTTGATTAATCCAGAAGGAAAAGTGTTTTATTATTTCTAAAGGTGGATGGGTAAATAAGCCCTCAAAGGGGCAGAGAAAAGAGGTGGAAAGTTTCGGAAACTAAGGGGTGTACCCGCAGGAATTGATTGGGGGTTCGGGCTTCCTCTAGCTAGTGGCTTCTGCTCCGTGGCATTGATTGATGAAACCCCTCTGTGCTGGTGAGATGTGGCATCTTCATGGAGAGAGTGGCAGGCACCATATGCTCATTGATACGCATATGCACACGCACAACCACATGCCTGGTTGTGTGCCATGTCACGCTTATAGACTAATCTTAGTGCAATGTGATGGAAAGCACACATACACTTTTAACGAGTTGAACCCAGAAGCCCATGAAGTCTGTCACAACATCTTGGATTCCTACATTGTCACATTTATACTTAACTATTAAGCAGACGCTCCTATCTGAAGTGATTTTGAAATGACAATGCTACAACAAAAATGATTCATCTTAACGAGATGTGTTTTAAAACAAAGTTACAAAATTGTCAAGAATGATACAGATTAATACAGAAATGTAAGTGTGACAAAGTAGCAGCAGAACAAGAGCCAAGATTTAGTTTTTATAAACAATAAAAAGCGATTTCATCCATTCCCACACAACTTCAAACATACATATTACTCCAAAAACCAACCCTTTAAAAACATTTCTGTTGTCCCGGTTAGGTCAGTAATTCAGATTTCTACTTACCATGTTTTCCTGCATAATAATAGCATTATAACATAATAATAACAGTATAATAAATTAACCAAGCTGACCATTTCAAAAAGTGTTTTAACTTTTAGTTTGTGTTGCTTTCCAATCCCATCTTCTATTCTCCCTAATGTCTCTCCTCTTACTGTATTTATTTGGGCAGAAAGCCCAAAAATTATATTTAAAATGGAACAAAAATGGAGCAAATTGGTCGCTGGAGCATTGAAATACACAAACACACTTCTAACGGCTCATCGCATTTTGCGGTTTGAATGAGACTGCAGAAGATGCTTTGCACCCCCTTACCACGTTAGAGCCGTGTAGCACTTGTCTTGAATCGAGATCATTAATGCTTGAGGAAGTACAGTATGTGGTATCATACCATGACGCCAGCTACAGGTCCAATTATTCACAAGAATTTTGAGATTACTGGCCTTTTTAGTTTATAAACACGAATTCACACACGTTCACGCAAGCACCCCGAGGGAGCAGCAATTACAGGGTTCAGAGGTGGCACCTTACGCATGAGCCAATTTGATTGCACTTCTATTCCAAATGCAACCTCGCCACTTGAGAGTGTGAGACTTAAAGGCCTCATGAACAACGCATCACACTGCAGTCCACGTTCATTACCATACTGCCACGCGTTCTGTCTGACTTTGGTAAACAACCCCAAAAGCGCCTTGCGCATTCTCCACGCTTTGCATAATTGTGCTTTAAAAGGCCTGGGATTCCGCTGACTATTACCTACGGAATGAGTACTTGAGTGCAGTGTTCTCCGAGCGAACGTGGAGGTATGTTCATCTGATTTTCTGCTTTAAGGACTTTAAAAGAGTTACGGTCTCCACCAAGTCACAGATAATTGGCAACATTCCCGCAGAGGCTCGTACGTGGCGGGATCATACGAGGAGAGGTGTCTGAATGAGTTCAGCTACAAGTGGAAGTGTACGGATTGCAATTCCATCGGGTGCAATTTCTCTCAGATGCGGGTCAAAGAGCAGCGCTGTAAAAATAAAAGTTCTTCAACGTTTCTTTGCTGAACTTGCTGACTTATTAAGAACCATTTTTCACTGTATACACTGCTGAAAAGTCCACCAGTAAGATTTGGTTTCAGTACAGAATACTCCATCCATCCATCCATCCATGGAATCTGTATTTGCTAAACTTGGAGAGTGTTGGCCAAAGAGGTATTACAAAAGATGCTATAATATCTAGTTGTGGTTCTGCTTAAACGATTCCTGAAGACCCAACTGCAGACGGCGGGACATGTGGGAAGAATGGAGGCAGGAAAAAGCTTTCCACGCTGAAACGGTTGGGTGTGGAGATAGCATCAGAGACACACAGGCTGTGCGTGTCATTGTGCTCTCACACATCCTGAAATGCTATTCCCTATAAAGCCCCTTTCTCCCTCTCATCCATTTCTGCCTTGATTCAGGCCAAGCCAGTGAGAGGAAGAAACCTGTAACTTCAAAGAAACCACTGCAGGCATACACACACTGTATATGGAAAAGAGCCCAGCATTGACTCAACATTTCAAAGCTTAATGTTCCCACAACAGAGTCGGTTAACGTGCGCCCACTAATATTCCTACACAGAAGAGATCACAAAACGCTCCTCATTAGAGACGAATACAGAAGCAAGCAGAACTTTATCAAAGAGAGATTGGAAAGATTGAGCCATAAACCAGGTCAGCTGGGGACCAGTTTACACAACCTGAGAACAGCTGAAACTAAGAATGGTCACAATGCAGACACCCCCATAGAGGCTCAAGCCATGAACCATCTGTCTTAGCTTGTGCACTAAATTTCCATAGAGGCAATGGTTGTAGACCAGGGGCCTGTTGCACCAGCTGTGAAAGTTAAAAATTAGCATAGTTATGATACAGTTAAGATACAATTCATGCACCACAAAACGTATCTGAAATGTAACCATGCATATAAACAAAATATTTATGGAAGCCTGTGAAAAGAATAAAAGCAGACTGATTGAGGTAGATTGATTTCTTTATGCATGTTTCAATCAATCAATCAATCAATCAAAATTAAAAATTCAAATGTATTCATAGTTGCTTAATATTATTTACATATTTAAATATAGTAATTGTTTTTCATTTCAAAACTACTCATTATATTTCAATAGAAAAATAATTAATTACCAGTTATTAAATTACATTTCTATGCAATTGGACAGTTATGCAACAAGAAATCTTGTATTCTAAATATATATATATATATATATATATATATATATATATATATATATATTTTTTTTTTTTTTTTTTCCACCTATATAACTGCCAATATATAATATTATATTTCTACTGATTATGATATATATATATATATATATATATATATATATATATATATATATATATTTCTACTGAGTTTGATTTTGATATTCCATTGACAATTTATTTATACAACCATGCTCTTTACATCCCACTTTAAGCAAGGCCTTATGAACGCTACTGCAACTCGACCCTGGTGTATTTTCACATAAACCATACAGAATCAAGACACATCCAAGACATGCAATCTGAGCTAAGCAGGAGGTATAGTAAGAAAGAAACTGAGAAAATTCTTTTATTTCATTCTTGTAAGCAACCTCTAGCAGTCCCCTTATGTAATGCGACTTCAAAGAGCAAGTGCAGCAAAAGTACAGATTAAAAATGTTGGAATACATTGAGCGAAAAAACCCGAGTGCCCCTGGAGTGACAATAAGCACATTTCAGATGAAACGTGAGCAACAACAGCGAATAGCGGCACTGTATCAATTACACCCCTTCACCGGCATCCCTGAGTGCCCCCCTCCTCAGCTCTTTTCATCTTCCTCAAACTTTCTCAAGAGTAAGATATTATCAGCATCATTAGCGTTTTAGCTTTTATTTTTTTACACATCACTGATGTATTTTTTTCAGCCTATTCTGACGCACTTTACAATCTGAAATCTAGAGTTTCCGTAATTATTTATGCTATTTAAAAATTGACGCTTAGCATGTTTGCATGTTCGTGTAACAGCCTTTGGCAACTTAGCGGAATCAAATGACAACTGCTAAGCAAGCAGACACTTTCTTTCGAGTTTGTAACCGGCGTGTTTTAGATGGAACCATGGTACCAAAGTATGTGCCTACCGTGCAACACACATTAGTCTGGCACCCGAAGACATATCTTTGTGCAGTCAAAGCTTCAGGGGCCATGACTCAACTGACTAGAAGCATAATGCCTGCTTCAGTGAGCTCAGAGAGAGCATTTAAAACACGCACCATGGCTAAATGCCTCGCTGGCACAGTCCTTGAACTTAGTATTCGGGTGTGCGTCGGTGTGCGTGAGCACGTTCGGTTGTGTTTGTTGGCCATGCTTGACTCCGAGGAGCTCTAATCACAAATGGATTTGTCCGAGCGTTTTTAACACGGCTTCTTTTTACGTTGTAAGTGAAGGATTAGCGCGCCTAATCACAAAACGAACAGATTGGTTGAAAAGAGCTGAACACGGTGGAATAATGAATGTAGGTAGAGAAATTACACTGCTCTTGATTTAGTAAACACATTTTATTATTATCTGATTAGCACACATGAAAACTGTGGAATATCACTAACACTTTTTCTCTTTCTGTCTCGCTTTTATTTCTCACTTTCACTTTCTTCCTTAAGTTTTTTTTTTCTCTCGAATATTTAATATTTGCTGACTTTTGTGCTAGCGCTCCAAAATGGATGTAATATTTTACCCAGCGCTATGTATATCCACTTCTTCTCTGCGGACTCCATTACACCTCCCCAGGTGAGTTGAGACACAGCGAGTCATTAGGCTCTACAGGAATCTATGAGGTACCTGTCTGAAAGAACAAGCCATTCCCTTTGTGACTCTATACTTTGCTCTCTACATTTTCCAAATGATGAGGTACAATTATGAACAGACTTGCTTTTGCTTCTGCAAGCTTTTAAATGCACGGATAAGGTACATGTAAATACGTATATTTGAGTTTAACTGAAGATATTTTGATATTTCAAATGTAAAACATGCACCTCACACACTGTGTTTGAACCTTAAAGGAATATTTCACCCAAAAATAAAAAATATCCCAAAATTTTCTCACCCTCAAGCCATCCTAGGTGTATATGACTTTCTTCTTTCAGCCGAACACAATCTGAGTTATATTAAATAATATCCTGGCTCTTCCCAGCTTTGTAATGGCAGTGAATAGTGTCCGAGGTTTGGAAGTTACAAAAAGCGCATCCATCCATCCACCCATCGACCCATCCATCCATCCATTCATCCATCCATCCATCCACCCATCATAAACGTAATCCATACGAAATCCTCCAATATTTTTCTTTAAATCTTCTCATTTTAGACTTCTAATTTGTGAATGGCATTTTGTTTAGCTCTATCCTATCCGTACTTCCATGTTTGTCAGTTCTCACCTAAGCTTACGCTACGCTTACGTCATATGTTGGAAGACAGTGATTATTGTTTATAAAGTTTTAAAAATGTATATTTTTCTTACAAAAACCCATCACTTCGCTTCAGAAGGCATTTATTAAGTCGTACATTTACTGGAGTCGTATTGACTACTTTTATGATGGATGGATGCACTTTTTGTAGCTTCAAAAACTCTATTCAATGCTATACAAAGCTGGGAAGAGCCAGGATTTAATAGAACTCTGATTGTGTTTGGCTGAAAGAAGAAAGTCATATACACCTAGGATGGCTTGAGGGGGAGTAAATGATGGCATAAGTTTCATTTTTAGGTGAACTATTCCAATAACTGCTCTGGTCAAGGGATGCTTCATTTCCTAGAAAGCCATGACCTGTTGAATTTCCCTGAAATCCAATTCAGTAAATTGCACTTACACCCCTGCTGTACTCAGACTAGACTTATCACTGTGGTGTCTGAATTATGAGAAAGTATTTCCAGGTATCTGAAATATGTTTGGTCATGGGCTGAGTGATAAGTTCACTTTTGATTTGAAGTTGAGCCACTCATGCGGACCACTAGAGCAGTCCTCAGGGGGTAACATCAAGCCCCTACATGCAATTGGTATTCAGGCAATGAAACTGCCTGAGGCATTGCCCACAGCAACAGTATGTCCGAAGAAAGCAGTGGCCCCCATCCAGACCCAAGCTGACCCGACAGGGAGTTTCACACCTGCCCTGTTCAACATGGCGGAGAAAATCCAGGAAGAATGAGTAAAGAAAAAGACACTTAATCAATAGTTCCTACCCTCTGTATCCTAGTTTTGGGTGATTCGTATTTATGAAAAAGCAACGAGGGCTCGATATGTCTGTTCATGCGAACTGGTTTCCTAAGTGTCGACAGTAAGCAACTTAACAGGTCATTGCTGAAATCTCAGGGAGTTGCCAAGGTCAGACCCCATGAATCCATCAGTCAGTCTTGATTTACAAAAAACCTGCAATATACATCCAAACTTGAAATATCCTAAGCTGATCTTTTGTTCTTTGTCAAACTTTGTCTATGTTGGGAAAAGGTCAAAGGATAAGAGAAGCCAAATATTAGATATACACGCAGTATAACTGACAGAAAAAGTGCTTCACATGCGCTGTTTTGAGGACTGAAACACTCAACGAGGCCTTCGGTTGAGGAGCTGCATCAAATCACAACCCCTTCTAATCAATGTGTCATTACCTTCACTTCGAACACTGCAGTCAAGCAATGAATGGCATTCAGTGGAAAAGTTTTCTAGTTCACTGTTGTTGTGGTGGTGATGTTGAATATGCTCTCCAAAGAGTTCAGGAGAGTTACTGCCTCGACCCTGCCAAACTCAAACAGACAGTCTTCCTCCTGAAACCTCAAGTAAGAAACACATGGTTTAACAGCATGCTAACCCTATTGTAAAAACCAGCATATGCTGGCTAGGTATGTTTTGAAACATGGTAGCTGGTTTAAGCTGGTCCTTAGTTGGTCCAGCTGGTCATGAGCTGGTCCTAAACAACTACCTCCAGCTCAGGAGTCCTGTTCTCGGCAAGGTTCTGCAGATCTACGGCTCCAAGTTCATTGACTAAATGACAGATTTGTTAGCATATCTGAGTCCACGCAAAACAAGACATAATATGTCTTGATTACCTCTTGTTTGCATTTAGTCCAACAATGTGTCATTACCAGGCACTGCATGACAAGCAATAAAAGCTAAGTTAAGGTGTGAAATTTCACATGAAAAAAGGTCCATTGTCCATAGTCAATAGCATTGAGATGTATGAAACATTGCTCAGAGAGAAGTCACTTTCAAACGAAGCAGCTTTCTGTTGGTCAGCGTGGTGAATTTCCGTGAACTTGAACATGAGCGAAATCTGTGTGGCGAACATTATTACCCTCACTCAATACTCCCAATCACAAGGATTCCTATTGGAACACCTGGCGAAATTTTGCAGAGCAAAGGTAAATGTGACTGAACCTTTAATCTGACGTTTTCCCCAAACTAACTGTAGCGGTTACTGATAATCTTCATTTTTGCTGTTTAATTATGAAACATCATTTGATTTGGGAGCCGCGGCAGGGATGATGATTATCAGAATATATCGGTGGAAGTTCAGTCTACATTCATGCAAAATATGCATACATCCCCACTATTAATGTTGTCAAAAGTACCGACTTCGGTACCAAGTCCCTACTGAAATTTAAAAAATGTGACTCTTTGAGTGCTGTTGAGCGGATTCGTAAACACCTGTGATTGGCCATTGTGTTCACGCGCTCATCAGATATGTCTGTGATTGGCTACAATTATCATCACTTCAAAAACATATTGTAAATAGACATCAATGACGCTCTTCACCGAGTGCTTACACAGATACACACGTTGATCATTGCAGCCAATCACAGACATATCTGTTGAGTGCGTGAACACAATGGCCAATCAGAGGTGTTTACGAATCCACTCGACAGCGCTCACATTTTTAAAATTTCAGTACCGACTTGGTATCAAAGTCGGTACTTTTGACAACACTACATACTATAGTAGGCAAAAGGGTACATGAAATTAATAGTATGTTCAAATTCGCAGTATTCATAAAAGTTCCTGGAAGACCTAGGCTATATTTCTGGTGAAATGATGTGAAGTGGCAGTGAAGTTATGCAACTGATGCCGTAAGTCATAAGATGCCAATGTGACGAATGTTTATCTTTCGGATTTTATTCATACACACTTTTTAACAAGTGTTATTCATCAAATCTAGCAGCGATTTCGGATGCACCTTTGGAATATAGCATGAACTGTGTTTATGGTGCTATTATAGTGGTTTTTGGAGCATAACAGCCCATAACCACTATGAGCAGTTGCTGTATATGGCAAAAATTTGATGTGAATATTCTTTAAAGACAGATATTCTTTTTTTGGCATTGCATTGCATTGTATTGCGTGGAGAAAATAAGAGTATACAGATTTGGAACGACATAAAGGTGAGTAAATAGGGCCAACTGAATTAAATTCTAAGGTGCGCTATCTCCTTAAGGCTGTTAAACACTTATTTATGTAGTCTGTACAGTGAAAATCAAAATAAAGTCCTCACGGTTCTGTTTAGGTAATATATTCCCAATTTATCTCAGATGGGGGGCTTTTTCTCTCCGCCGAGTAGGAGTTTCTCAATGGATTTTTCATTAAAACCACAGCAAGATTCAGAGAGTTTCATAAGCGCTGTGGTTGGAATCTGTTTTAATGATGTTTAGGTGAGACTCCCAGACCTCAGAAATGTTCCTGGGGAACCTGTAAGGTTAGAGACAATTAACTTGAACGAATCAACCGATGCTACAGATCATTATAAAACACAAGCATTAGATGCTATGAAGAAGGTTAGTATAACACACATTCCCTCTCTCTGCTCTTCTCATTCCGTTTTCCTTCCACGCACACATACACAAACTGGTACCCTAATCCTCCCAATGTGTAACTTATCACTCTACTGTAAATGTCAGGTTGGACAGCATACACTCATGAATGATGGATATATGGCACGGCCTAGTTTGCCACGGTTTCTTCCCTAGGCAGCATTACAGAACAGCCTATTTCCCGATCCAGGGCTTAGTGTTTGCAGCTATCACGCATTCCCAACACTCCCACCTGTGCTTGCATAACAACTACCTAAGCAGCCCAGCTACGCTTAGAGAAAGTTTTAGTAATACATTTCAGCAGCATTGCATTACAGTGGGGACAATATCTTGGAAAAAATATTAGAAAATATTACATTTTTTGAGAACCTGTGTAGATATTTTCATTTTAGTCAACATCGCCCACCCAGCAAATGTATTTTTTTCCAATGCACGAGATTTGAGTATATTGCTTCTATCCTTTTCCAGGCGGAAAGAACGGAAGCGACTGCTCATGCGAGCTTCTGTTGCCCGCCTGCTGTCTGCAAAATTTAGACGAAAACAATTTTCCCCGCTTGAGGCCATCAGCTGAGGAGAGAGGCAAATTACCACAAGTGGCCAGTTAAAACGCCTTGCACTCCGCATGCAGAGAAACTCAATGGACTACTTTCTGTTTTTTCAGTGGCATAAAACCACGCATGTGCCCTCAAAATTAGGAAAAAATAAAATCGATATTGCAATGAAGTTTTGTTGTTGTTGTTGTTGAAATGGGCTCTGTGCTTCTCATTCATTCACAAGCTGTAACTTTTATGTCTCTAGGTATTCATATGTATAAGTAAAAGTTTAGTTAGTTGCCTACATGCACTTTTTGCAAGTCCCCATTACAAATAATAAATCATTCTGTCATAAAATCTCACATTAGAGTCTGTCAGCACTCTGAAAATGTGCATATGATGAACATGCACCTTATAAAAACACTTTTCTAAGATGCCACTGGTGAGCTCTCTGTAACAGAGCTTCCTCGTTATGTGCAGCCATAAAACAACCAAGGAGTTCATTAATTTTAATGGATAATCTACAGACACATTAATTGGCTTTGGTTAATTTCGTGGCCATGTCGTGTATAATATGCAGTTGCTGCATGTGGTACGGACTTTAATACACTTCTAAATGCAGGTGGGTTATTAGTGATAGCAAAATATTCTGGTCCTGGAGGACTGTACATTTTGGAGGTCTCCCTTATTTAACTTACCTGATTTATATCGTGAGCTCATTACTAAAGTCTCCAAAACCTAAAATGGGTGTGTCAGATAAGGGAGACATCCTAAATGTGCAGTGCTGGGGAAGGTACTCCTGGATTGACAACCACTGCTGTACAGTGTCTCCATGAGACAGAGAGAGATAAAAGAGAAGAGAAAGAGAGCAAGCAGAACTGCATGACACATATCTCACATATATAAAGGAAGATGGTGTAAGATGCACTTATGTTGTGCATTAATAACTGAATAGCAAGTTCTCATTTAATGGACTGTTAAATGATGCTGCACATGCTCAATTCATCTGCATATATCATTAAAGACACGCTGTTATTAATCCACCTTCCTTTTAAACTGTAATTATCCCAGATTAAATGACTACAAAACTCCGAGGTTAAGTGTTAGAGTCCCTCAGGCTCACACTGGAGTTAATTTCCAGTTTAAACACCAAGCGCTTTTTACCTTGTGCTGACGCCAGATGTAGGAGCACCGACAGCAATATTACAATCCAACAGGGTCTCTTTCTCGCTTTACCCGAATTCCCAAACATTGCCAGAGGAGCAGATGGAGAGATACTGAATGCGTTTGTCCGGCACGCCGGGTACATGTTGCTCCTCCACAGTCCAGCCACAGTTGAGCGCGTAATTTTCGAGTGTCTCTGACGCGTCTTTGCTCAAGTGAAGCGATGCCTTGTGCGACTCAATAAAAGACTAATCCTTCACATGTATATTTTAAACTTGAATATTGTTAGGTTGCAGGTGTGAGTTTGTTTAGGTTAAAACTTTGCGCAATAACGCACGCACAGTCTACGACTCCAGTGCACAGAGATATTGATTTTTCATTGATCACATAGACTTTTCCCCCCCGTCATCCACTGTCTCTACTCTCATGCGTTTACTTAATAAATGTTTGATCAATGAGTATATTCCCAATCCAGAGCGCAAACGCTTCTAGTTCACGAACTGTTGATAACGGTCTCCAGTATCTGATTAGACGGGTGATAATTCGCTCATAATCAATAATGATGTGTTATTCTCGTTCCAATAACCAAAAGTTAGTCTCTGTTCCTGGCGCGTTGCTGTTGTTATCCCCAAGACGAGTCTTTTGCAGTGAAGGACCTCCCGTTCACTGAGTCCGCCCAGATGCAGAATAAGCTTCATTCGGCATAAGTAACTTTCCAAGTCCCGTTTTAGTGCGCCACGGCGCCGTTTAGTCCAAACGAACCATGCTGTGCGTAAAGCTCCGCTGTGTACGAGGGTGCAAAAAGCTATACGTGAGAGATCAAACTGTCATCGCTGAATGCCGCCCAGGAACCGGCCCGTTGCGCTGAAGATCTTCAGCATCGTATGAGCAGCGGATCGGAGAGAGCGGTGCGCGCGGAGGGGGCTGACGCACGGTGCCACCGCGCGGTGAGCTCCAATAAGACACGCAGTGAGACAGACTGGCGCTCGCTGCTGAATGCACTGAACGCGTGCGAAAACAGCCCAACAGTTACTCTGAACGGATGAACGGTCACAACGACATTTCAGTAATGTCTCCATCACTCTATAAAACAGCGATTACTGCCTAAAATAACATGTTTCTGTGTCTAAGATACTTCTGTTGTTTGTGCGTGTGTTTGCGGAGCTGAAAAATGATGGGTATCGATATTTAATTGACTGAATTTAATAGACATGACCTTTGGGTATTCAAACTAATAGAGTTAATTCATGAGTTAATTCATCTATTGTCCATCCATCTATCTATCTATCTATCCATCTATCTATCTATCTATCTATCTATCTATCTATCTATCTGTCTGTCTGTCTGTCTGTCTATCTATCTGTATGTCTGTCTGTCTGTCTATCTATCTGTATGTCTGTCTATCTATCGTCTGTCTGTCTGTCTATCTGTCTGTCTGTCATCTATCTATCTATCTATCTACCTACCTATCGTCTGTCTGTCTATCTATCTATCTATCTATCTGTCTGTCTGTCTGTCTGTCTATCATCTGTCTGTCTGTCTGTCTTTCTTTCTTTCTTTCTTTCTTTCTTTCTTTCTATCTATCTATCTATCTATCTGTCTATCTGTATGTCTATCTATCTATCTGTATGTCTGTCTATCTATCGTCTGTCTGTCATCTATCTATCTATCTATCTATCTATCTATCTATCTATCTATCTATCTACCTACCTATCGTCTGTTTGTAATTTGTAATTGACTGAATTTAATAGACATGACCTTTGGGTATTCAAACTAATAGAGTTAATTCATGAGTTAATTCATCTATTGTCCATCCATCTATCTATCTATCTATCTATCTATCTATCTATCTATCTATCTATCTGTCTGTCTGTCTGTCTGTCTATCTATCTGTATGTCTGTCTGTCTGTCTATCTATCTGTATGTCTGTCTATCTATCGTCTGTCTGTCTGTCTATCTGTCTGTCTGTCATCTATCTATCTATCTATCTATCTATCTATCTATCTATCTATCTACCTACCTATCGTCTGTCTGTCTATCTATCTATCTATCTATCTATCTATCTGTCTGTCTGTCTGTCTGTCTATCATCTGTCTGTCTTTCTTTCTTTCTTTCTTTCTTTCTTTCTATCTATCTATCTATCTATCTGTCTATCTGTATGTCTATCTATCTATCTGTATGTCTGTCTATCTATCGTCTGTCTGTCATCTATCTATCTATCTATCTATCTATCTATCTATCTACCTACCTATCGTCTGTCTGTCTATCTATCTATCTATCTATCTGTGTGTCTGTCTGTCTATCTATCTATATATCTACCTATCGTCTGTCTGTCTATCTATCTATCCAGTCTGACTGCCAGTCTCACTTTTCCTCTGTCTGTTTGGCCATCTGTGTGCTTGTCTCTGTCCATCAATCAGTCTTTTGTTTCTCTATTCATATTAGTCCTCCCATTCAAATAAGAACTGGATTGTAAATTGACATTTAACTGACATCAAATGTTTGTATTGTTTCATTGCTAAAATTGTTGGCTTCTTGTGATTAATCTTTTGTTTTTTTATTTTTCCAAAATTATTGTCTTTTTCTGTGGGCAACAGAATCTGGTAAATGAAGAATACATAAATGTAAATGTACTATTATTATTAAATTGCATTACAAACATAAAAGAACCAATCAATCTACCCCAAAACAGGTTGATTCACAAAATACATTCAGCTCAATTGATAGTAAAAGAGCATTTTGATTGGGAATATTGATCTTAGAATTACAGATAGCTGAATCAAAACAATATCCTCCTGGGACCCGGGAATAGAGTTTGGTTAAAAACAATCCCATTGTTTTTGCCTATACATTTCATATCATGTCATTTTATTTTTTAAACAACTTAGTCCTGGTGTCCATTACAGAGGACATAGCATAACATATGAATAAAATATTGTATATGTATAAAATATAAAATGTTATTTTTTCATTAGTTTCTTATGCTCTAAACAATATAATGGTGTGAAAAAATACTAAATTCAAAAAACTTTTTTTTCTGGGTCTCAGGAGGATATAGCAAAACTATGGTAAAAATGGAGCAATGAATGAATGAATGAAATGTTTTTTGTTTGGTTTTTTTTTCAGAAAAATATGTAAACATTAAATAGATATAAAGACAAATTTACTTCAGAAGCAAATTGCATAGGATATAATTTATATTGAATATTTCTCTTTTTTCTACCCCATTGACAAAATAAATCTGACACAAAAAACAGGTTCTTTCCAAGTAAATTTGTATTTAAAAAAAAAAAAAAAAAAAAAAAATTAACTTAATTTTAACTTTTTATCTTGTTAAGAATATTTTGTACAGTAAAACAAGACTGATTAAAATAGTCAGAACACTGATTAAGAAAATAATTTTTCGCAGTGTGGTTCAATGATAAAGATCCTAATCATATTTCTCAGATCAGAAAACGAGAGAAAACTAGAGAGAGACTAGACAGATTTTAAAAGAGAATGTAAAAAAGTGTGCATATCAGAAGTGCGTACATCAATTTATACATCAGTCAAAGAAATAATTTGGGACACATTGAGAGCAGGTCTGCGTCTTGCACTTATGATCCAGTGGAGAAATACAGAGAGCCCGCATACAGCAAAACACACACCTACACATGCTCCGGGCTAGTACACATGCACACACACATCCACAAATGTATGCAAATGCAAACACGTGCACATCTATGTAAGGATTTACTGTAGGATCGGTAGCACTTCACCAGAGTGGAGGTCAGATCGCAGAACAAGCCAACATCAGACTACTTTACAGGTCTGATTTCTCCTGCGAAGCCTGTTCGCCCACACACCCAACAAACACACTAACATACTTCAAAGACTATTGATCTTCTCTGGCCTGCGGGAAAAACAACTTCCACATCAAGCAGCGCTCCTTTGGGTTAATCATACATGTCAGAGGGCCGACGCTAATCTGTGAATAAACCTGTAAAGCACCTTTACGGCCAGGTTAGAAGGCCTGGAAGTGGACCGGCCTTCTTAACAATGTGAGTACTGGGGAAATGTGGTACTGGATCTGGGTCTTTAAAAAAGGTGCTCTCTAGCACACTAGTGGTGAATTTTGGGATTCTAAGCAATATATTCTGACAGACGGATGGACGGACGGATGGGTGGATGGCAGACAGACAGATTAGAGATAGATAGATAGATAGATAGATAGATGCTTTGAAATTATATGTATTGTGAAAGTGCTATACAAATAAATGTGAATTGAATTGAGTTTTAAAAAAGGCTACTTTTTGTATTGACTAAATTATATTTCTAATCGACATTTGTCTTGCTTCGTCTGCCAACTTGGATGGATTTTTTCATTGAACTTGTCACAATGCATTATAGGATTTGCTTCAGTGAGGTGAACAACCCTATACTGTTCTCACTTTATCAATTGAAACAGACTAATGTAAGAGAGTTATTGCTTTAGAATTCACCTCTGTATGGAATTTCACACAAAATGGAACCTTCATGAAATATGACTGGCAGCAGAAAGAGACAGAGAGAGAGGGCTGTGGTCTGGAACGCTGCTACTTTTAGAGAGAGTGCCAGAGCATTCACTAATACAAGAACATGCAATACTGCAGGTTGTGGGCTCAAATTAGCGTATTGTAAAATAACTTGCATTAAACAGTTATTGTTTTTCTTTCAGTCATATGCTGTTACTGAAATATGTTGATGACAAATCAAAAAAGACACCATCACAGTAGTGTGTTGTGGGTGTTGCTAGGGTGTTGTTATGTGGTTTCTAAGGCATTCAGGGTGTTTTTTTTAATGTTTATTTATTTATTTATTTTCCCCACTGAAATACGGTTTCTAGGTTAATTGTACCAGGACAGATTGCTGGTTGCTGGTTGACACAAGTCCAAAGAGGCTAGTCTCTATGACATTCTGGTATAGTTTTCATTTCAGATCCGTCCTTTAAAGTGCCCCTATTATGCTTTTTCTATGGAAGCTTGTTTATGCCATTAAATAAAAATAAAAAAAGGTAATTGCAACTTTTTATCTTAGAATTCTGACTTTTTTTTCTCAGTTGTGAGTTATAATGTCAGAATTGCAAGTTATAATGTCAAAATTGTGAGATATAAACTCACAATTGAGTGAAATGGTAAGAATTACGAGTTATAAACTTAAAATTGCTAGAAATAAAGTCAGAATTGCCAGTAATAAACTCCAATTCTGAGGGAAAAAAAGTCAAATTCTGAGGAAACAAATTCTCAGAATTGCAAGTTCTTTATATCACAATTCTGACATTATAACTTGTAATTCTGACTATATTTCTTGAAATTCTGACATTATAACTGGCAATTGTGAGTTTAAATCCTGTAATTCTGACTTTATAACATGCAATTGCGACTTTATATCTCACAATTCTGACTTTGACTCGCAATAGTGAGTTTATATCTCACAATTGTGACTTTATAACTCACAATTGCATGCTATAAAGTCAGAATTGTGAAATATAAATTCAATTCTGAGAATAAAAAAATTAAGAATTGCAATTTTATATCTAGCAATTCTGACTTTATAACACGCAATTGTGACTTTATATCACGCAATTCTGACTTTATAATTGATATTATCATTTATTTATGGGTATATTTATGGGTTTTTCAAATCCCTAATGTGAAACAATAGCAATAGTAATGTTTACCATATCAAACTCCCCTAATAAACAGGCTGAACACAAACTGGCTTTTACCAGAACATGATATAAGAATTTAGAGATGGTCCTCACTGCAGAACACGAGATCGAGGGGGTGAGGTTAGATCCAGATCCAACTCCTCCCACTTTACACATGCCTAAACCTACCTGTCTCCGCCCCTGGATCTAAACCTACCTATCTCCACCCCCTGGATCTGGATCCAACTCCTCTCACTTTACATATCCCTAAACCTACCCGTCTCCACCCCCTGGATCTAAACCTACCCGTCTCCACCCCCTGGATCTAAACCTACCCGTCTCCACCCCCTGGATCTAAACCTACCCGTCTCCACCCCCTGGATCTCGTGTTTTGCAGTGAGGGGCTAATGAGAATTTACCCATCACCCTCGACAATTAGTATAAGTTTCATATTTACATTTACTTTACCTTTCTTTCTTAGAAGTAACTTATTCACATGCTGTGCCGGCTTCTCCAGATCTGTTTTTGGATGCAGTGATTTGTTCAAGGAGATATTTTTTTAAAGTCTTTATCAAAGTGTAATTCTCCAACTCACCTTTGATATTCAGTACTGGAGACACAGCAGGTATGAATTAAGAGAGACTTGTTAAGGATTCCTGCACAGCTGCTGGAGTCTTACAAGGTTTTCAGGTGTGTAGGACTGACAGGTAGGCCTACTAGAGCACTAAATAATGCAGGTGACAGTGACTGAGAAGGAGATACAGAGAAACTGAGGAAGGTAGAGAGAAAGAGAAAGTTGGGAAATGTTATGCATTATATTATTGTGATACTTCCTGATAAAAGTTACATTTATAACCATTCATCCAAAGTGACATGCAAATAAGGAAAACACAAATTATTTATCATACATGAGCCAACAATATTAGCAGTACTGCAATAATAGACAACAGTAGGGCTCCAGAAGTAAAAATCCCATTTATTTTCTCCATTTTCAATAACAATATGTTAACATTACGCAGACAGAGAGAGACGTACCAGGAGCTTAAAGATTATATATATATATATATATATATATATATATATATATATATAGCTTATATATTAGAATCAGTATAATCAGTAACTTAGTTAATTGTGTATATTGTAATTTCATTGTTGATTAAATCGAGTAGCCCATAATGTTACATGGGATGAGTTGTTCATTCCTTCAAGAATGTGTTGTACCTTCGTCTTTAGTATTTTCACATTTTCTTTTCTGGTTCAAATTAAAGTTTGCAATGTTGTAACTCATCTTAGATAGGATTTTTTTTGTAATCCTTATATAGAGAAATTGAATGTGCAAATACTTCCAGAACCAAGGCAGATAGAAACTGAATGGTAACTAGACCTTATAGGCTATCACTGTGTTATATCATCCATTTCATTTTTCATTTTCAGGGCTTTCTTGGTTTAAAAAAAAAAAAGAAGAAGAAAAAACTACTGTAGAAGAAAAAAGTACTGTAACTGCAAAGTCTGGCCAATAAAGTTTCTTTAAACTGAACTGAACTCAGAAGAAAAGAGAAGGCGGCAACGCATCAGCAAGTTTCTGATGCCCGAGCCAGTGTCATTGTGCTGTCACACTCCTGGAAGAGTAAACAAAGTAAGAAAGGAAAAGAAATGATGAGAGAGGGGAGAAGAGAGAGCCCTCATATCCCTGCAGGTACACACAGTGACATTAATAGGCTGAAAGACAGACTAATTAATGTAAGAGGCTTTAATCGTGACCATGATGACAGATGGAGAAAGGTTGAAAAGCCAGTGGATTTTGCAAGAAGAAAATTTGTTTTAAAATGAGAGTGTGAAAAACTGAGTGAAGAAAACTAGACTGTGTTTATAGAGGCAGGATGGGGTGAATGTTAGTTTGAGATTTCTTTCAAGGGAATTAAAAGCACAGCATAAACAAGGTCTCAAGCTGGTAAATTCAATGTACATGCGAACTATACTTTCTGACATTTTTTTTTTTTCTTTCACACCATTTATTTAATACACACTGTATGCAGACGGAAAAGTGTGGGTTGTAGGTGCATGTCAAATCTTACTGAACGGATCAAGGACAAACAATGAGTGGTGTTTCAGTACATGCAAGTCACAAGTCACACATGTACTTTCTATTTTTCAGTACCTGTCTCTGAAGAAAAAAAAAAAATGAGTGCGAGAAATTGGAATGCAAGTCGTGACAGTCTGACACTCTTACACCTTGGTGGCATCACCCTATTGAGCAAAAGAGTGAGAGGTTATGGTTAGGCCACAAAGTTTCAAGAAAAAAGCCAGCCTGACTTTGGCTGTGTTCAAGTGTTATTGTGTTCTTCCAGGCCACCGCCACTGCACAAAACTCATCTTTTCACTTCACAGAGAGCAAGGAACTCCAGGATGTGATTGAATTGAAACTTTAGGTGAATCATTCTATTGATGATTCAGTCAAACTAATTCCCAAAGCACTTGCAGAGATGTACAAAACTTGATTTAACTACTGAATCAAAAACATAATATGACTAAAAAATGCATTTTAATTTAATGCAAACAGTGATGGAGAAAGTTACTTTTAAAAGTAATGCGTTACAATATTGTGTTACTCCCTAAAAAAGTAACTAATTGTGTTACTTAGTTACTTTTTATTGAAAGTAATGCACTACTTTTTCTACCTAGGCTGGGCTCGCTTTTTTTTTTTTTTTTTGTTTTTAATAAAATAAATAAATAATAAAAAAAAAAGTTATATTTTTGGCAAATGTAAAGGTGAAATGAATAAGCCTCAGGCTGAAGGAAATGCAAATTCACACCTGTACAGTAGAGGGCGCAGCTCAAACAAACCTTTCAGCTGTGCTGCTGTTCTGGATCACAGGAAAAGAAAGTTCAACACTCTTACTTTAGTATTAAAAAAATGAAACACAAATGTGATGTTTAACTAAAATCATTTTCAATCATTTATAGGTATGGTTGAATTGGATCATTGAAGGTCAGCAAAAATATGGTGTTCGTGATGTCACCCGTAGGATTCTGAAGAGCATTTTTGAAACCTAAAGCCGGCCTTTGCCATCTTGGCAGCGCGTCACCATGCGTCACTCCCGGATAACTGAAAATGGGCAAAGAGGCAGGATGTGGGTGGAGCTGAGGTGACGTGACGGCAGCAGACAAACGGCTAGTGGTGACAGCAGCGACAATCCACCTGTCACTCAAGTGACCGCGCCCTTAATTATGCTGAACTTTTAAGGCTTAATATAATTTAAATGGATGAGTTATAAAGAAAAAAAATCACCCCCCTCACAGCTGTCAGGAAGGGCAAAATTAGCTATATAGATCAAAACCAAAATTTGTACCAGGCTGTAAACATATTTTTTTCTGCTGTAAAGTTGGGCATTTTAACATGGGGCTCAGTGAGATTCTGCTCTCTTTTGGAGCCTGTCCCTAGCAGCCAGTCAATGAATTGCAGTTTAAGTCACTTCTGTGTTGGCTTCACAAGAAACGGGGGGAGGTTACTGCTTGGTTATTTAACATACTTAATTGGACGTAGAGGACAATTGGACGTAGATATGCTCTGTAAATGACCAAAAGTTGAGGACATTTTAACTTTTGCTGAAACAAACTGTTGACCAATGAGAATTTGAGATCCAGTTGTGCTTTTGGAATCTATTTTATTACATTTTGCATCAGCTGAATCAGTGTTTCATAAAAAGAAAAATGTTCAATGAACCAGTTTTCTACCACACATTCAATTTATATTTTTTAAACATATGGAAGATTCACAATAATATAAAATAACTGTATATGCAGGAAATGATATATAATAAAATATAAATAAAATAATAACACGGAGCTTACTGTTTTAATTTTTATTGTGGCATAATGTAACTTATACTGCACAAACATTATGATAGTATTCCACTAGCATCAGCGTTGCCAAGTCTGCAGTTTTCTTGCGGAACTGGGCTACTTCAATTGTTGCCGTGGGTTGTTTTTTTGCGGATTTTACCCCCCGGAACGCAATTTTTAACCCCCAACCCACCCCACAAATGCGATTGGGCTGGTTTTGGGCTAGTTTTGAGTAGCTTTTCCTAACCAAATCTGAATTTATTTAAACAAAATTTTGTGAAATTACAATTTTTATTACAATTTAAAATAGTTTTCCTGATTTCTGAAGGATCGTATGATATTGAAGACTGCTGGAAATTCAGCTTTGACATTCAGAGGAATAAATTACATTTTACAATATATTAAAATAAAAAAATGGTTATTTCAAATTACAATGATATTTCATAATAGTACAATTTTACTGTATTTTTGATCATTTAGATTTTTTATCATGCAATCATTTTATTTTTGATCATGCCACTTCAAATGCAGCCTCGGCAAGCATAAAAGACTATAGGAATGTAAGGGGAAAATTGGTTCAAATACACATGCATAATGTCCAGTTCACAGAAAAGCACAAATTCATAATATATCTTGTTAGACTGTTTTTTGTGCAATTTTCTCTGTGTATCTTACAAGGTTTTGGCTGGGCAATAACTACCCAGAGTCCTATTCATTGCAAGGACGACAGCTTACAAATATAATCCCTGGCTCCATTGTTCTGTGACTTTCTGACTCAGTCTCCTGTCCAGCGATGTTATAGAGCTGTGATTGCACTCCACAGTTTTTCACATGCCTGCCGCTACACCATGGAGAGAAATGATAACCAAAGCTTTTCACCTTTCCTCCAAACACAGGAGCCAACTGCTGCGTCAGAGGGCACGCTATAAGCACTGTGAGAGAGAAAGACAGCAGAGAGAGAGAGAGAATGAAAAAGCAGAAGGTCACCCATTGACAGCCCTGGATAGTCATGGCACCTATATCCAGTGTGGTTGCATCCTGTAGTCATGGTTATCAATGAGAACACTTTTCAGTTTCTATCTTTTACCAGGTTGCAGACAGTAAGATTCTGACTGTGTAAAGCAAGAGTTTTAAAACAACCTCAAGAGCCATCAGATTTTATCAAAAATATCTTAATTTGTGTTCTGAAGATGAACGAAGGTCTTACGGGTGTGGAACGACACGAGGGTGAGTAGTTAATGACAGAATTTTTATTTTTGGGATTAACTAACCCTTTAATACTCACAGGACACGTGCTTCAGATGTGTGTGCTCAGAAAACCATTTATCAGAAGTTTAAATTGTTATGGCTTTAAAACGCATGCAAATAATAAACTTTCATGATGACAAAGAACTGCAATGTCATGTGAGCGTGGCCGTGATAGAGATGATAATCAAAACCAAACAGATTTTTTGGCAGAGACAGACTGACTGACTCATCCAGGTCATTGTAAAATGTCTGTAGAATTTATCTGGAATAAATTCTACAAGACACTGGGTTATATTAAGCTACTTGATATTTGCACACACACTCTTAGACACACAGAATGGACTAGTGACAAGCACCTGACCCAACTGTGGATTCTTTGTAAATCCACAGGCATTTTGGTCTTTTATTAGCACAAAAAGGGAAAATTAATATTAATCTCCTTTAAAGCCGAAATGGAGCATCTTATTTAAAAACTGTCTGAATTGGGGGCAAAAATGTGCGACCATTCTGACCTGTCACTGAGCGTTAAACATATGTATTGTGTAATTACTAAACTGTGTTGGGGAGGTAACCTAATCCTATCACAGGTCTGAGCCGGCGGTCTTCGCTTACCCCTGTGGACTTGGAGATTAAAATAGAGGGACCTGTAAATATGCCCACGCAGAATTACACAGAAAGTCGCACACACCATGAGAAACCAAAAGCAGGTGGCATTGCTGTGCGACTCAAAACAGAAGCTCAAAAGCCCAGTGGTAATTGGATAGAATAGTAAACCTGCTGGACACCAACATCAAACAGATCATTGATGTGTCTCCACCTCTTGATTTCAGGGGAGGTTGGAGAAATAGAGAGCGGTAGAGTTAGCAAGAAGCTTCACAGTTCACAGCCTCACAGTTAAGTTCTGACCCCGGTACAATCCTAGTTCGAAGGCTTTTACTGGTTTCCCAGGCAACTGCCGTTTTCGCCATTCCAAATGAAGAACAGCGGGTTCAAATGGCACTTGGTGCTTTAACTGAGGTTGTGCACTGCATGGAGGAACGGCTGCCTTCAGAAGAGCGTTCGACCTGCCTGGGCCACCTTAGGGGTCTTTAGAAGTTATGAGATTCATGATCCATTTGAAGCTGGACTTCAAAACATCCGCAACATAATCAGCGATTTGGTGATAATTGCTGAATTAATTCATCAAGCGTCTACTTATTCAAACATACCAATTATGTAAGAGTGGCTTTGACAGTATGACAGGGAAAATGACAATTGTACAGGACCGATTAAAAGTTAGGGATTATAATGAGCTTATTTGCATAAAAAGTTATGCAGAGCGTTTGCATACTTGATTACCAAGTTCATCCATATGTTCTTGAAAACACAAACGTGCGCTCGCAGATGTGGGAAACAGATGTGGGAGTACTTTTTAAACTCATATATAGTCTTGCATCTATATCTGGTGTCATTTCTCTTTTTGAAGTACACATTCTGCTCTGATGTACTTGTGCATGCTATAGGACCAACATTATCAACTTGATCCACTGTCTATGTTGAGTTCAAAGACACAAAGACAGTCGCAGTTTTATACCTGTTGTTATATTAGAGGGATAGTTTACCAGAAAAATGAAAATTATCCCATGATTTACTCACCCTCAAGCCATCCTAGGTGTATATGGCCTTCTTTCAGACGAACACAATCAGAGTTATATTATAAAATATCCTGGCTCTTCCAAGCTTTATAATGGTAGTGAATGGCAGTCATGATTTTGAAGTCCAAAAAAATGCATCCATCCATCAAAAAAATAATCCATACAGCTTCAGGGGGTTAATAAAGGCCTCCTGAAGTGAAGCGATGGGTTTTTCTAAGAAAAATATTCATATTTAAAACTTTATAAACTAAATTAACTAGCTTCTGGCAGACGGCCTATGCAAAACAACTTGCGCCAAAAGAGTAATCTCTGAAGCGATGTATGACGTAGGATGTAGGAGTATCGTAAGATTAGATCCCTCTCGCGGTTCAAACAAACAGGGCTGGGCAACAAACTCAAGCTCCTCTTCTCTTATATTGAAATCCTCTGATATTTCTCATTAAAAATTCTTGTTTTAGACTTCTAATTCATGACCAGTGGTTTCTCCGTCTGCCGGAAGCTAGATATTTTAGTTTATAAAGATTTAAATATGGACATTTTTCTCACAAAAACCCATCGCTTCACTTCAGAAGGCCTTTATTAACCCCTTGGAGTACTTTTAAGATAGATGGATGCACTTTTTTGGACTTCAAAATCAGGAGCGCCATTCACTACCATTATAAAGCTTGGAAGAGCTTGGATATCCATAATATATCTCTTGAGGGTGAGTAAATCATGGGGAAATTTTCATTTTTGGGTGAACTATCCCTTTAAGGTGATTTATTTATTTATTTTGTATAAAGTGTGTTAAAGATATCATCATCTCTTTATACATGCCAGAGATTCATCCTGCTGAGCTGGCAGAGAGCCTCTCTCTTAGATATTCAAACTAATTCTATGAAAATGAGAACTGTAATCAATTTGGCAAAAGATGCATACTTAGAACGAGACTGCATGAAATTGAGAATGATAATACATATTTCAGATGTAATTATTCTCTAGTCTATGTGTGTGTGTGTGTGTGTGTGTGTGTGTGTGTGTGTGTGTGTCAGCGTGCTGTGGATGTGTGTAATTGTTCCAGAAAACAGAACCTTCATTTTCGAAGAGATAATTGAGAAATATGGAAAAAAAAAAAAAAAAAAATGTCTGGCAACACAAGCAATTAAGTTTATTTCATGCTTGCTATAATCTGCAAACAGCATGGCTCTTATTAAATTTCTAAATTGAAATTCCAGAATTAGAAATACCAGGAAATAGCAAGTTCTATAAAGTTAAAGTCAAATAATAAAAAAAAATGACCCTCGGTATCTCTCACACACCTGCTTCTTTAGACTTTCCCCCACATGCGCACACAGGCTCAAACAACATGTCGTTAACCACAGAAAAGATGCATGATTAAACATGAATTCTCATTAAAACTCTTTTGATGCAGTTAATCACTAAATTTAAACACTTCTCAGGAGTAATTAAGGGGCGATGGAGAGCAGGGACCCCAGGAGACCACAGCTGCGCTCTCCCATGGGGAAACTGCATCAGCATTCACAATTTTGGAATAATCTCCAAGGAAACAGAACCGGAGAAACCTGCTGCAGCTGCCCACCAGCCAAACCCCAACTTAGTTTGTGCTTAAATGTGTAGTTCACCTACAAATTAATGTGTCATTATTTACTAACCCTCAAGTTGTTTCTAACCACTTCATATTTGCTCATGCAACTCTTTTGCATACAAAGACAGTTCATGATGTCCGTCAAACTCCAAAAAAGCATAATAAAAGTAGTCGACTTGTGCACTATATTCCAAGTCTTCTGAATCCATATAAAAGCTTTATATGAGGAACAGACTGAAATTTAGCTCTTTATTAGTGGAAAATCTTTATGGGGAAAGTCACTTTTAAAAGTAATGCATTACAATATTGCGTTACTCCCTAAAAAAGTAACTAGTTACTTTTTCTTTTCAGGGCTGGCCTGTTATATATATATATATATATATATATATATATATATATATAACAACAAAAAAGTTATATTTTTGGCAAATGTAAAGGCCCTTTCACACCAAAAGTGAAATGAATAAGCCTCAGACTGAAGGAAATGCACATTCATGCCTGTACAGTAGAGGGCGCACTTAAAACAAACAAGCCTTTCACCTGTGCTGCCATTCTGGAATTCAAGGAATAGGACGTAGGAGAAGAAGTAAATGAAAGTATGCTCACATTTAGTCTAGAACTAGTCTAGAATAACCATCATGTTTACACAGCACGCACAACGCCTCTGTACTTATTCTCGATTTCTCTCAACATGGGGACAGGAGAGCTGTGAGTCAATAAATTGGAAAACAACGTAACTTGCGTTACTTATTTGAAAAAGTAACTCAGATATTTTGTTGTAAATTCAAAAGTAATACGTTACTTTACTAGTTACTTGAAAAAAGTAATCTGATTACGTAACTCGCGTTACGTGTAATACGTTACCCCAACACTGGTTATCAGTATACTAGACTTGATAAGTGGTTAGGAAAGAGTTCGACAATTATTCTCCAGATACAGCAGTGAACTCCTCTGACTGCTGTTGAATGTCTTACAGCCTAAGAGGGAAAAAATCTGCCTGTCTGACAAGCATACACTTCTCTCTTTTCTTCCTGCTACTACAATGTTCTTCCCTCCTGTTATTTCTTCCTGCTATCTTTCACAGTCCCACAGGGTTTGTGATTCCAGTTCCTTTTCTACATATTTATTAGTATTTTTTGAAATTCACCTTTACATTATGATAGGTAGAGATTTCAAAGCAATATCTCGTTGTCGCCATCTATTCCTGAGCTCCGTACATGTAAGCGTGGAGGGAGAAAAAAGAAGTCCCTGTGTGGCCACAATGTAATTGAAAAACTCTTTCCCTGAAATCATTTCCCTCTAGACCATGAATTATTGAAATGAATAAAGAAATAGCTCCATACTAGCCTGATATGTCTGATCTTTGATACTTGCAAGAGCAAAAATCAATTTCAAGCAGATTGGTCCTATAGCCTGGTCTATTGCCAGAGACAGAATATAGAAAATGAACTGAAAGGACTCAGATTTTATGCCTTCATATTTCCCTATCTGCTGGCTACCCGACCAGACAGGTAATTTAGATCAATGAAAATCAGCTCATAGGTGCAACCAACCATGACCGGCGAGACAAATCAGAGAATATGTGGTCATATTTCAGCTAGTAACTCTAATAAAGACTTGGAATGCACATCGCAGGCAGAAATTCACTTAAAATGGACTGATAAAACCCCACCACGATGAAAGATATACCAACTTGCAGGGTTGTTTTGCAATATCGAGCGACGCGGCTCATGGGGCGGCATTTTATAATCAGAACTCTGGAGACTAGTGCAGCTAAATACTCCCAGAAAGAACACGAGCATCTCTCATCTCTCGTGCCTTTAATACAAGGAAGTGGAGAGCTGAGCCAGATAAAAACTAGAGAGTGAGTGATAGTACAGAGGGAAAAACTAGTGATTTGCTGTCAGGGGCTCGACTATCCGCTCGAAAAGAACTCGGAGAGCGGGTTTTTCCACTCTCCTGGTGTGTCAATTACCGTGAGCTGCTCTGCACCTGCCGGTGGAAGCCTCCATCACGGCTCTCTCCAGCACAGCCGTCTACTCTGAATTACCGGGAGCTCTAATTGGGAACTTTATGTATGGATAAAGAGGAATCGGGGACACCTCTGCCTTCCTTACTCGGCAATTAGACAGCGATCGGACTGCTGAGATCAAGATCTCGGAGATGTCTCTCTTCCTCACATTTCTTCTCTCCTCCAGGCTCACTGCTCCACCCAGATTTGGAGCGCGGATGGTGGCAGAGATGGGCCTTGGGGACTTTGTGACTTTTAGTGTACTGCCCTTTTGGGAAGGTCAGGTAGAATGTCATGAAAACAGGTGGAAAAATGAGAATATGCAACTGTTTTTTTTTTCTTTTTGGATAAAAAAATTGACTCACCTTTCTTTAACTGACACTGTCTGTTGGCATATACTTAAAGGTGAAGCATGTCATTTCTAAGTCACAAGCGGAATTGCAAAAATAACTAGATTTTTTTCAAATATTTCTGAAGAAAATGTGCCAATGCAGAAGTCACTTGCATGATGATACACTCTTTCAAGGTCCAAAGGTTTTTTTTTTTTTTTTTTTGCAGTGATGCCATTGAAGAACCATTTTAGGTTCCCCAAAGAACTTTCAATGAACAGTTCTTAAAAGAATCATCTAAATACTATAGACCTTATGTAGCCCCGCACCTTTTCAGCGCTGTGCTCGTTGTGTTCTGTCTTCCATAAATCCACTTGACCAGTTAATTACTCTTCAACAGCGATGCCATAGAAATATACAGCGCTACTGCTAAAACGGAAGTTCAAAGACAAAATTCTAAAGAAGGCTGTGCTCTTGTTTCTCTGGGACATACGGTCTATAAAGTTCCTTTCATACAATGGTTATGGTAAGGGGCGGGACACTTCCCAAAACAAGCACAAAGTGGTTGACCAATCACAACACATTGGTCCAGCCGACCAATCAGAGCACATTGCACTTTTCAGAAGGAGGAGCTTCATAAAGAAAGGAACTAAAAAGTGTTACTGACAGAAGAGAAGAGATTGAAGAGAGGTGCTGCAACAATGTAAATATGTGAAAAATATATATTTTTTTAACATTCATACATGAAAACCTATTGTATTAGACACCGAAAACAAAAACAAGACTTTGTAAAAGGGCATAATATGACCTCTTGAAGGTTCTTCATGGAACCATAGATGCCAATCAAGAACCTTTAAGGGTGTAGGCCATTGCTATGTGGTTCCTTGTAGTTCTCGGTGGTTCCTAGTTGGTTGAATCTCAAGTGGAATTTTTATGATATTGTGGTCCTATACTTGGGGACTTAATATAGGGACCACAATATCATAAATCTGAGATTATCCTGCATATTACATCATCTGTCCGGTGAATATTCTATGTCCAATCATTTAGAAATATAATATCAAACTTCTCAATAATCTGCAAGATTTGAGATATCACTACAAATCCGTAGCATTTAGGATGATGGGGCATTGCTATGCAGTTTTAGGTGGTTCCTAGTTAGTTGCTGTTCTGGGAGTTTGATAGGTGGATTAAATCAAAAGAGCCCAACACCAAAACATAGATCATGATAATATGAGATATCATACATAAAATATTTTATATGGAGTTATATGTAGCAGATATTTAGAAAAGTAAGCAGTAAAACAAGTTTATTTAATCAAAACCAACAACCTGAGGCTTTTTAATGACGGTGTTCATCTTGCCTTTTAATTTCTTGTATTATAGTGCTTGGCTAAATTGCTCATGAAGACAAAATGACTGGTTTTCTACAAGTTGTGATGTGTTTATGACGCGCATCTTAAAATCTCAAGGGCCTCATCTATGAATATCCATGCAGCTCTATAGTGATTCTCATTCCCTGCACCGACTGTTCTGCTACAGCCTTTAATGTTCAAATAATTCATATTTAAGCAGACGAGTGAAAGTCATCTCATGGGAACATTTAACTTTTCATAACAGGATGAATCTCTTAACATCCCCTCGAGGGCCATCGTTTCATTGAACGATCGACACTCGCCTAGTTAAAATGATATTGATTCAGCAGTGTCCATATGTGCTGGATTAAAGAGATTGTTAATGTATACTTAATGTACGTGCTATTCTTTATACTAGCTTGTGTAATGATTTATAGTCTTTTATTGACCGTATACTGGAAGTAGTTAAAAGAAATAGCTGTCTGGTCTGTGTCTGCTTTGACTTAAAGCCAGTGGTACTGTATTAAAAATAACACTATTGAAATATGAGATTTCCTTTGTATCCTGAGCTTGTTGGAGAAATATTCTTCTCCTCCTTCTAAATAATAATTATAATATTTATGAATTTCATTAAAGGTGCAATGTGTAAAATTTGGGATGATCTATTGACAGAAATGCAATATGATATACATAACTATTTTCAGTGGTACATAAAGACCTTACATAATGAACCGTTATGTTTTTATTACCTTAGAATGAACCATTTCTATCTCATACACCGCGGGTCCCTCCTCCATGTCAAGTCACCATTATGCCCTGGCATGTTTCTACAGCAGCCCTAAGCGGACAAACACTCTACAGAGCGTGTTTCGTCACTATGTTGTTCTTCTTCTTCTAAGAAGAAGTTCTTCTTAGAAGACTACGTTGAATCACTACGTTGAATATGTACGAAGTAGTAGTAGTAGTAGTAGTAGTAGTAGTAGTCATGTGGTTTATTAGAAGCAAAGACCATTCTTTGTTAGAAGTAAGAAGAAACCTCATTGCTTGACATAGGCTACTCTCTGCTTTCTCAGATGCAATGTCTTTGTCGTGTCGGCCAGACGGCCACTGTAGCTTCTCCGAAAGGGAGGGAGTTGCAGTTCGCAACCTCACCGCTAGATGCCGCTAAAATTTGCACACTGTACCTTTATTATTATTCTACCATGTTACATTCTTAAAAATTAATTCATTTTACTACTACTACTACACTGTAAAAAAAAATATTTTCGTGATTTTTTATTTGTTTTCTTTTGTCAAATCAACTTAGATAATTAATGTGGTACAGATAACATAATATTTTGAGTTTCTGTTGATTAAATCAATTTCCTTCATTGTATTAACTCAAATTTTTAAGTTCAATGAACTCAAAATTTTAAGGCAACCAGGTAACTAACTTTAAGTTAAACAGCTATTCTTTTTACAGTGTACTTCTACTACTAATTTATTATTAATTATTCATAAATAAGTAGAATAACAAGTACTTATATTTATGAATTTAATTGATATTATGCTACCACATTGGTTACAGTAATTCATAAATATAAATTCATTTTTACCACTACTACTACTACTACTAATAATAATAATAATGTATTATTATTACTATTCATAAAATAAGTAAAATAAAAAGTACTTATATTTATGAATTTAATAAATATTACGCTACCATATTAGTAAAATAGTATGAATTATTTTTACTACTACTTTTATAATTAATATTTGTTTGATTCATCATACAAATACAGCTTTAAATAGTCCTTTTTTGAACCAATATTGATCTAGAAGTACTATTGACAATATTAAGGTCTGTACAGTTCTGTCCCTCCAACCCAATCTCACGGTAATTCGTAAGTATTTTACAAGGTGGCTAATTCGTACAAATTTATACCATTTGAATTATACTAATTTTTCAAAAAAAGTCACCAGGAAGGACCGCCCCTAACCCCGCCTCTAAACTTACCCATCACTGGAGTCTAAACTCATACAAAAACATACGAGTGAGGTCGTACGAATTCGTATGAATTAGCCACCCCATACTTACGAATTGCTGTGAGATTGCTTTGGTCCCTCCATGGTATCTGGTTGTTGTTGTTTTTGTTTTTTTTTTTTCTTTTTCTTTTTTCTTTTTTGCTATTCAGAAAAATAGGTACTACAAACTGATTTGTTGGAAAGGAAAGGGTCGTATTTAGTTACCGATAATATGCTGTTAAGCCACATGACATCTCTTTTGCTTTCTCTTTTTGACCCCAGCAGGTCAAGGTTTTGCTTCTAGCTTTGGCAGCAATAGTCCCTGTTGGTACATGTATTATTTTGAAAAGCATGTTGTTCTTTCACTGCCATTCAGAAGTAGCCTTTCATTGTGACGAAAGTAGAAATGGCACAAATGATTAATTAAATTCATTGAATTCATAAAAAAACAAGAATTTAATTAGAAAAACTACTTTTTACTATTTCCCACTGTGGTAAAGAGTTATTATGGAGCTATTGTATGTAAAATAGTCTGTCGTTAGAACATAATGTGCACCATAGTGGGATACAAAGATCCACAGCCACACACACACATGCATTGCAATCGAAGAAATGAAAAAAAAAAAACGCTTTTGAAGACGTGTGGTGTGTAGGTGGAAAATAACTACATTCGGCATGGGGGATGGTTACAGGATGAAAAATGCTAGAGAAAATAACTCTGAGTGGAATGATTGCTCATCAGCCGGTCCTCTGTTTACTGGGGGAGGAGAGGTGGAGAATGTGAGCTGCGGAGCTTTGCACTTTATGCCTTAGCCATACATGTGCTCTGTAAAGACATCTGGATTTTCCCAGCCTCACCGCTCAAACACTGGAAATCCCAAACAATAGCCTGCCTGACACTGACCTTACCGTGCCAATAACATGACAGCATCATCTGCCAGAACCTACAAATCCACTAATATCCACTCGTTTCTTGTAAAGAAACGGGGGAAAAAAACATAGAAATGCTGTCTGTCAAAATCCTGTCTTAACTTCTCACTGCAAGCTGAGTGTTAGAGCACATGTTACTAACCTAAGTGAATGTAACTGAGTCCTTACAGGCAGCAATTCTGCTTGTTCCAGTCATTCAACACAGCCAGTGGTGTCAGTCACATGAAACCTGCTGGTTGTGTTTGAAAGGCTGTTTAAGTGTCGCTGAGGCTTTGTTCACACTGCACCCAATTCTGAGATTTTTCTTTTTTCATTCTTTCTCAAATCTGATCTTTAGAACTGACTGTGTGCACAGGCACATTGCATGCAATGACATCTGTTTTTGTTCATACAATGAATTTCAGTGTGTCCAAAACAACACTGGACCCCACTGACTTTCATTGTATGGACAAAAACAATTTAAATATTCTTCAAAATATCTTCTTTTGTGTTCCACAGAAGAAAGAAAGGTTTAGAACAACATGTGATTGCATGTTGCATGCATATTTTTGGGGTGAACTATTACTTTACGACAATACCCAGTATTGTTTTCCATAGGATTGATAAAGAAATAAGTTAAAAATCACCCTCATGTCTTTCCAAACCAGTTTGCCTTACTTTCTTCTGTGGAACACAAAAAGAGAAATTCTAGGCGATTTTTCCCATGCAATTACAATGATTGAGAATCGAAGCTTTCAAGGACACAAAAGCAACATAAACGTATCCTAAATGAGGTCCACTTGACTTTTGTGCTATATCCCAAGTCTTTAGAAGTCATTCACTACATTTGTGTGAAGAAAAGGCTGAAGTGCCCATATTATGCTATATTAAGGGTTCCTAGTTTTACTTCTGAGGTCTCTTACTAGGGTTGTCAAAAGTACCAACTTCGATACCAAGTCGGTACTGAAATTCTAAAAATGTGGCGATACCAGCATTTTCCCCTAGCATTTTGAGCACTGTTGAGCGGATTCTTAAACATCTCTGATTGGCCATTGTGTTCACGCGCTCAACAGATACACTATGTCTGTGATTGGCTACAATGATCAACGCTTCAAGTACATCTTCGCTCTTCACCGAGCGCTTACACAGATACACATGGGAGCTTTTAAAAGCAAGCGTCTATCAGCAGATCAGTCTATCAGCGAATATATCAAAGATCGATTTTACAACATAAGATATTTACTAATCCTCCGCCATCGTCTTGTCAGTCATCTCGCCTTACTCTCGTCACGTGATGAGTGAAATCTGACTCCTGCTGTGCTGTGCTGCAACTCTGCAGCTTGTGCTGTATGGAGCAGAGCAGACACTCAGTTTATAATTGTAGCGTCCATTGTCCAACTGAACTAAATGGTTTTTATTTTTTAGAAAAAAAGCTAAACGACAGTGGGGCGGTGTTGCAGTGGGAAAGTAATGTAATCGGTGTGCAGCCGAACACAGTGTAACACCGGTAACTACTGCAGCAAGACTAATATACATGCCAGTCTTTAATTCACCCGATTTAGGTCAAAAACACAAATTTATTCAGCAACAAAACAAGTGACTTTATGTTAATATATGGGTGCAATATATGCCTGTTTAATTCATATATTCTGCATAAGAAAGGTAATGATTTGGGATCTGAGGGAGCTCCGTAAATAAAAGCTAATCAAGATAATTATTCAACACCTTCAAGTTGATGAGGAAAAACTGCTTGTGTTAATTCACTGATTCATAAAGCATTAGTCATTTATACATAATGTCTGAATTATTATCTCACACACAACTCTGTAAGCTCCTGCGCATTTTGCATTTAATTAATTTTCATAACACTACCTGGATTTGACCTGGAGAGAAATCTATTAAAATAATATAAGCACAAACCTCTGTGACAGAGTGCATTGAGAGGTGAGTACTATAATGATAATTATCTTGTTTTCCATACTATTCCTTGATTAATTTTTTTGCAAAAAAAAAAACAAAAAAAAACAATGAAATGTAAATACACAACAAAATAAAATGGCTAACAATTGAGGTTTTCATGTGTGGAAAGAGGTATAGGTGGGTAAGCACAGCAGTGAAAAATTCTCATTTTGGGGTGAACTATTCCTTTAAATACCATTCATCTACTAATTTACCCAAGCTTTCTAAAATATTTATGATTGACAGTCATATGATACGCTCAAAGTAAAATAGGTTCATGTCTAATCCTGGCGCTAATTAGGAAGGTTTGCCATCCAATCTAGAAACAGAACAGAAGATTGGGGGATCATTTAGAACAGCACAAGTATACATCCATCTATTGTGTCTCTTCAGGACCGTGATTAGTCTGAGAAAAGCAATGAATAAAAACATAGCTCTGAGAAGACATGCATAGACCTTCAGACTCTGAGGATCCTCCTCCCTGGCATCTGCTGAGAGCCCACAGCAAAGAGCAATCACAGATGTGACCTCGTTCATAGCTCAGTTGTTTGTCCCAGACAAATGGAGAGCAAATAGACAAATAGAAACATTGACATTGCCATTCAATTCAATTCTCTACAATCCTTTACAATTAAAATATAATGTGTATATACACTACCAGTCAAAAGTTTGGAATCGGTAAGATTTTTAATGTTTTTTTAAAAGAAGTTTCTTCTGCTCACCAAGGCTGCATTTATTTAATTAAAAATACAGTAAAAACAGAAATATTGTGAAATATTATTACAATTTAAAATAACTGTTTTCTGTTTGAATATATTTTATAAAGTAATTTATTCCTGTGATCAAAGCTGAATTTTCAGCATCATTACTCCAGTCTTCAGTGTCACATGATCCTTCAGAAATCATTCTAATATGCTGATTTGCTGCTCAAGAAACATTTATGATTATTATCAATGTTGAAAACACTTGTGTACTTTTTTTTTTTTTTTCTTCAGGATTCCTTGATGAATAGAAAGTTCAAAAGAACAGCATTTATCTGAAATACAAAGCTTTTGTAACATTATTCACTACCGTTCAAAAGTTTGGGGTCAGTAAGAATTTTTATTTTTATTTTTTTGAAAAGAAATTAATACTTTTATTTAGCAAGGATGCATTAAATTGATCAAAAGTGACAGTAAAGACATTTATAATGTTACAAAAGATTATATTTCAAATAAATGCTGTTCTTTTGAACTTTCTATTCATCAAAGAAAAAAAAATATTGTACACAAATATTTTGTACAATTGTACACAATAAATGTTTCTTGAGCATCAAATCAGCATATTAGAATGATTTCTGAAGGATCATGTGACACTGAAGACTGGAGTAATGATGCTGAAAATTCAGCTTTGATCACAGGAATAAATTACTTTATAAAATATATTCAAACAGAAAACAGTTATTTTAAATTGTAATAATATTTCACAATATTACTGTTTTTACTGTATTTTTAATTAAATAAATGCAGCCTTGGTGAGCAGATGAAACTTCTTTTAAAAAAACATTAAAAATCTTACAGATCTGTAATATATATATATATATATATATATATATATATATATATATATATATATATATATATATATATACACGTTACTGGTAATTTGCCGATAATTAAATTAATTTTTCTGATTGATTGTTACAGGGGTGACAAGTGCACACAGATTCTAGACAAGTACACAGTTTCTACATTACAGCATATATTGTAAAGAAAAATCTGGACCGAATATTGCTATATAGGAGCCTATATCGCAAAATGCTTATAATACAAGCAAACATCAAAATCATTGGACAAGGTGTCAAATAAACTATAAGCCTTAATTCTTAAAGTTGGCATGATGTTGCAATAGTCTTTTCTTCCCTATTGTGACGTATATCTGAGTGAAACGGCTTCTTGAACAAGAAAACTGTAGTTTGGGACTTGATTTTGTCCATTAGGAAATGTCTGGTTGTGATTTGCTATTGGTAAGTCTCATGTGAGTGACAGGTTGCCCCACCCTCTCGCCAGTACATCATCAGAGAAGAGAAGAGATGTCGCTGCATGATAGAGGGGAAGTTATTTTGATTAAAGATTATGAGGGTAGATGTTTTTGTTTTTTAATAATGATGTGCACGGACATAACATTTAGAATAAATACTGCAATATTCCATACAAAAATAAGAATTGTCACATTTGATTTCATTGTGACTTTCCTCGCATAGACCTCTGAAATGAATGTGAAAGTCTCCTGAGCTCTGAAAGATCAACCTCTGAGAGTGTACGTCGCTCCAGGGAGTCTCCTGACTGTCTCTGACCATCTGTAATCAAGACAGGCAAGCAGTCAGAGGTTCAAACCAATGTGGACCAGTCTCTTCACAATCAAGACAGACAGAATAAAAGCCATTTGAGGTGGCAGACGAGAGATGCTGTGTTGATGAGAGAAGGAAGCATCGGTCTGTGGACAATCAGTTCAGAAGTGCTGTCTTTCCTGTGTCTGCCTCTGTCTGTCTCGTCCTTTTCCCTGGTCTGTACGTATTCTCATTACTGCTGCGGATCTGACGATATTCTCCACTTCACAGCGACAAAAGGACACGAAAAGACAAACGAACCAATGCTTTTATATGTTGTGATAGCTACAGTGTAAAGAGAGAAAAGGTTTTTGTTCCTCTAGCGATTAGTGTATCATTCTGCCATTAAGAGTAGATTTTCTATTAAATACATAGCTAATAAAACCATGTGCTAAAAGATTAATCATCTCGTCCTAGGCTTAAATGATTCACTGGCCTCATGTTTCTCACTGTGGGCTATAAAGCTGTCCAGCGCTCTATGAGATGGGGTCAAACACTGAAGCCCTTAGTTAGAGGGCTATGGCTGAAGCGTCTCAGTGGGGAAGCATGACACATTATATGAATTAAAGATGAATTATAGTGATGCTTTCCTTCTGATGTTCACCAGAGAAGATCTAATGCCTTTAAAGTGTGTTTTAATTTTAACACCTGTTTAGATATTAGCAAAGCATTCTTGCAAGGGTTTTAAAGTCAATGTGAAAACAAAATGTAGTCTATTTCTTAAAATGGATTGATGGTCTTATTGTACATAATTAATTGGTGCACGTTATTCCACAAAAAATAAATAAATAAATTCAAAAACAATTTCAAAACACTGCTACATGAAGCTTTGAAGCTTTACGAAACCTTTGTTTCGAATCAAGTTCGGATCGCATATCAAACTGCCAAACTCACGTGAACTATTGAAGTTTCAAAACACTTATGACGTAACGAAGCCTCATTTACTGAAATCATGTGATTTTGGCGCTCTGAAGCACTGATTCGAGTAAAGCTCCGAAGCTTCATGAAGCAGTGTTTTGAAATCGCCCATCACTAGATATTGTGGAATAAAGTCGCTATTTTGTTATTTTTGGCGCACAAAAAGTATTCTCGTTGCTTTTTAATATTAAGGTTGAACCACTGTAGTCACATGAACTGTTTTAAATGTTTTAAGTATCTTTCTGGGCATTGAAGTGTTCTTGCTGGTGATGCAGACCTTACTGAACCATCGGATTTTATCAAAAATATCTTAATTTGTGTTCCGAAGATGAACGAAGGTCTTACGGGTGTGGAACGACATTAGCGTGAGTAATAAATGACATGATTTTCATTTTTGGGTGAACTAACCCTTTAATTCTGGTTAAGATTATGGCCAATAATAGCAAATTACTAAAGAGAAGTGCTTAACCTTCAGCCTCCACTTTGCTTCACATTTCATCCTCTTCCTCCAATGTGAATCCCAGAAGTTTAATGGGAGGGCAGCAGTTCTCCACAATTGACTCGACTGGCTCTATTCTGGAATGGAATGACCAGTTTTCATAATCTAAGGCCTGTTCACTTCAATTTTGACCTCATTAAATGACACAAAACTATAAAGTATTAACAATATTTTGCACTACAACAACACAGTCCAAAGAAAAAAAAATAGTTTGGATCCCTGAAAGAACTGTTCGGCATACAAACAAACATACAGACACTCCCCTGTTCAAAGACAGTGGTCAGACAAAGGCCAGTATTATTGATTGCGATTGTGTTCTGATAGCCTCTCTCAGCCTGCAGTCACACCCTCTCTGTGTTCTTCAGACGCTCTGAAACACCAGCGATCAATACAAGCCTTGCGCTGCCACCAGCCACTGCTTATTCTCTAACCTGGGGCTTCCTTTGTTGTTTATTTTTCAGTTTCAGCTCAATGAAACAGATCTGAACTTTAATAAATATCATCTTGTGTGCAGTGAAGGATACATGGAGAGGCGTGTAAAGTGGTGGAGATTAAAACGTCTCGGTTCTTTAAATGTGTGTGATGTCTATCGGCAAGTCATAATGGTTTAATTTATGACTGCTGGATCTGAAGCTTGTCTAAATACACATAAACATGAAACAATTATATCAAAATGATAAAGGGGAAATAATGTTAATCAAAGTTTTTTTTGTTATAAAAAAAAAAGAAAAAAAATACGTTTTCGTGCCTCGTCATGAAAGTTTATCATTTGCACGCGTTTTTAAAGGGTTAGTTTACTCAAAAATGAAAATTCTGTCATTAATTACTCACCCTCATGTCGTTTCACACCCGTAAGAATTTCGTTCATCTTCGGAACAAAAATTACGTGAATAAAAAATAACTCAAAACGCTGACTTATTATTGGCCGGCTACTGCGTCAGCATCACACTCATGTATCATGCTGCTCACGTGTGTAGCTTTGGCCAATACGGAGCCGGCATTCAGACGTAAACACGGAAGCCTTCACGATGTCTTTAGTACCTTTCTGGACCTTGAAAGTGTTGATTATATTGCTGTCTATGGATGAGTCATATACCTCTCGGATTTCATCAAAAATATCTTAATTTGTGCTTCGGAGATGAATGAAGGTCTTACGGGTGTGGAATGACATGAGGGTGAGTAATGCCAATCTAAACATTCAAGCACAAGAAGACGCGAAACATAACTTGTGTGCGTTGTGGAAGAAGTTTTATGTGTGCAAACTGCACATCCGAAGCATACACCCAGAAGACTACGTCTGACAGCACGTGAATACTGAATTAAGCTCTCTTTCACATCTTGCGCTTGAATTGGCAATTTCACACAAAATTATGTCAAAATGCCCGTTTCGGCGAGTATCCTATTAAACATAGCCGGTTATGTCTTAAGCAAATGTAAAGAGTCGCGAAAGACAATGCATGTGTAACAGTATCAGTATATTGGATCAATGCATTATGTCTTAAAGTGACAGCAGCCTGATATTCCTGCTGCTGCCTGTGTTTTTAATGTTAATCAAACAACTGACTCACTGCTTTTGATCTATATTTAATTTATACAGTGAAGACTATGCAGTATTATTTTACATTTGATTACTTTATTCAATTTCTGTACCTAATCTGTATCTAACTACTACCTGAAAAACATGAAAAGCAGTATAGCTATAGCTATAGTAACAGGACAGCTTTGAGTGTCATTGTTTGTCTGGAGCTGGAGTGTTGCTGGTGACTAACAATGAGCTCTTGCTTGTATATACTCTTGTGTATATGTTCATTTGTCTGTGTGTTGATTTGTTGTTTTTCCTTGTCATTTGTTCGTCATCTTTGCTTTATTTTTCACAAAGGCATGTGGAGAGGTTTCAGTCAGGTCCAATATAAGTACGCTGCCCCATGTTTAATAATAGCCTCTTTGCAAAACCTGCTTGTTTCAATAGTTTTAATAAGTGCTCATGTTGCCATCAGAAGGAAGCTTCTTGTTCTGAAAGTTAGTGTGTTTTCATAGTACAATAAACTTTTTTATTTGAAAAGATATTTTATTTCTCATAATGTGACCTATTAAAAGCTCTTTCACGAAGCACTCTTACAAGTTCTGGGTTATACAGTACATATGATGTTTTGTTCCATTCATATGTCCTTTTAGCAATACTGTAACCCTGATATCAAAACAAAAGGACAGTATCAAAATGAATTAATAATGCTAACTCTTTTTTCATTTGATTATGTTTATATTTTAAGGACTGTGTATGCAATCTGAAGACCTCTCAATTATTATTTCTAATTCCATGAATGCTCTGTTATCCAGGTGAAAGAAAGACTCTTAAACTCTTAAGGACTTCTCTGAATACATTGGAAATCTTGAAATACTTCATTTCTGCCCTTCAGTCTTTCTTTCTCCCCTTTCTCTGTTACTTCTTATCATATTATTAATGACTTCGACTGTTCTTGGTTGGTCTGAACCCCTGCCCCCGCAGCTCTCTTTTCATTGCTCTACAAATGATAAATCAGAAGACAAGCAACTATGAGAAATGCTCTATACTAAATAAGTTCATGGAAAAATATGGCTGTATATCAGTACAACTGTGATTCGGCTGTAGGTAATCACAGCGTGCTGATATACAGCCATATCACACGGCTATAAGTGTGATATTGCGTTTATACAACAGTTAAACGGCACAAGTCTGTAAATAAATAAGAAACAACAATGGATTGTCTTAAAAACCCTCTTTTGTGAGGAACTACTTCCTTCCGCCATGGATTCAAATCTCATGTTCAAGTTGACAGTTTAACAGTTGAGTCTCCGTTACTAATTCTAAAACGTCACTTCAGAACAAGTAACGAAGGAACATTGAGTCGCTTCATTGAAACTCACTGTAATATGTACAGTAGAGTATTATGAGAGAGAGATCGTCTGAGCGAGTCTATTACCTGCATCTAGCTGATATTCTTCAGGTCAATCTTATATTCATAATCACAAAATCAGTTTGAATGTCCACTGAGGAAAGCGATATCTTTGTCTTTGTCCTTAACATCAGGCTGTCATCACTCCTATGACTAGTCAATGCATTTGTCAGTTGCATCTTGTAAGAAGTTTAAAGTAAAAACAATGTCCTTGTTTCCTTGTTTCAGTCCATTTCAAAATAAAAGTCTTTGCGACTGACTGACTCACTCATAAAGACAGTCTTGCTGCCATCTAATGACGTATTAATGCAACTTTCACTTAAAACTACAAAATAACAGTATCTATAAAAATAAAAAAATACACATTATGCATAATATAAATTATACTGCAATAATATATAATATACCGCAATTTTATTTTTAATGCTATATATTTCTATCATGACAACTCTCTTAAGATATGTAATAGATATGGCAATGTTAATGCATTTGGTCTTGGCAGAATAGATCTGCTATCTGTAGCACAGGTGGAGCTGGGGAAGGTGGAGGGTTTCAGAGGAACTCTGAAAGCGCACTGCAAATTTCTATTGTGAATGCTAACCAGCTATTTAAATGTTGAGCAGCAAGTTCATTGGCTGCAGATCCAACATGAACCAATCTGCTTGTGCCATGTAGTTAAGAATGTAAATATCATCAGATTGCATTAAGGACCCATCAGCCTGTGCCATCTAGAGTTTCATGACAGAACTATATATACTATATGGAAAGAATTTTATTTTGACATTGTGCAGCCCTATTATCTGTAGGAGTCAGATTAAGTGGAAATCAGTTAAAAACAAGTCACATGAATCATATCCAGAAAAGATTTGCAAGCAGATTCAGGTGCTGTTTGCTATTGCAGACGGATTTCTGAGTTCAAAAAATGCTTTTCTGACGTCAAACGGAAAAGCTCTGGTGTTAATACACACCCTGCAACCATCACCTGCAAAACTCACAAGCATCGAACCAAAATCAGTCCAGCAAATAAGCGTGCAGTTCCCCACATAAGTCACCTTTTTGCGAGGGGGATTGTTGACAAAGTACCGGTGGGCTGAGGTGGGAGTCTGAGGAAAGTTTAGAGCAAGTAATGATAGGGATTAGAGTTTGTCTTATCAATCTCAACCCCATTAGACTTCAGTGTCTTCTCTTAGATGTCTGCCTCTGAAACAAAGGCCAGCATCTGGAGCGGCTATCAGAGAACTCCCACCAGCTATCTGTAACAGATCAATACGTGCAACTCCCACACACCCGCTGAGTGTTGGCTGACATACAGAATCATGCATACACGCACACACACACACACACACACACACAAGCCTGTCAGCGCTACAAAACAGTGTATCAAAGCTCCATCACATGGAAGATTTCCAACGGGATGTCTTATTTAAGCTTTCGTGTCCGATTATGTAATACAGTGATGTATTTGTAATCATGGGCAAAGAGAACAGGAGCATACAAAAGCAGGCACTTGTATCCATTAGGTTGTACCAATACTGATACTCACAATTCCTGAGGTTGCATTTACATTTCTGTTACTGGCAGATGTTCTTACTTGCATGAAAATGCACATTGGATACTAAAAAATGTCAATGCATGTCATACAGGACAATGTAATTGAGTAACTAAGCTTTAGATGGCACGCCTACAAACAGCCTACAGTGATTGGCTGGATTCATTTTTCAATAGCAAGCTCAACTTTTCAAAACAACGTTGCTTTTCCGGTAACAAGCTAGTTTGTGCAATGAGTAGCAGTGTAGCAAGACAAAACACTACATGATTGTGTTTTGTCACATTGCAACAGCAGCTTTACAGTCAAGCGTCTCAGGAAATATGCAAACTCATTCTACTGAAAGGGTCTGTCTCTTGTCTTGTCTCTGATATGTAATGTCTGGAAGTTCACCTCAGCTGTTGGTTGGTTTGTGAATGCACAGAAGTTCCTATGTGATATTTAAGCACTTATTTAATAAACAATACAACCCCAATTCCAGAAAAGTTGGGACATTTTGTAAAATGTAATAAAATCAAGAATATTGATGGCTGCAACACATTCCAAAATAGTTGGGACAGAGGCAAAATAAAAGTGAAAAGATTATAGAATATTCAAGTTAAACTGTTTTGAAGCAGTCCACAATTAGCAGGTGAATTGGTAATAGGTGAGGGTATCATGACTGGGTTTAAAAGGAGCATCCACCAAAATCTCTTTGCAAGTAAACATGGGTCATGGCTCACCACTTTGTGCCAAATTCCATGAGAGAATTGTCAAACAAATTGAAATATCACATTTCTCAATGCAAGATTGCAAAGTATTTAGGTCTTTCACCATTTACCATACATAATATTGTGAAAAGATTCAGGGAATCCAGAGAAATCTCAGTCCATGTAGGGCAAGGCAGGAAACCTCTGTTGAATGTGCTTGACCTTTGAGCCCTCAGACGGCATTACATGAGAAACCGTCATGCTATTCTGTTAAATACAGCCATGGGGTTGGGAGTACTTTGGAAAACCATTGTCACTTAACACAATCTGCTACTGCATCAAGCAATGCAACTCGAATATCTGCTACACAAGGAGAAAGCCATACATCTGTTCAATGCAGAGATGGTGCCGAGTTCTCTGGGCTCAAGCACATCTCAGATGGTCCAAAAGAAATGTTTCAGCTTGTTTTTGGGAAAAATGGACATTGAGCTCTCAGTGCCAAAGACGTAAGGGACCATCCAGACTTTCATCAGTGATAGGTGCAAAAGAAAACATCTGTCATGGTATGGGGGGCATCAGTGCAAACGGCATGGGTGACTTGCAGATGTGTGAAGGTACTATTGACGTGGAGGCGTGTACTGGGATTGCACAGAGACTTGTACTGCCATCAAGATGACATCTTTCCCAGGAAGCAAGACAATGCCAGGCCTCATTCTGCATGTGCTACGTCAGAGTGGTTCATAGGCATTCTACAACATAGAAGGGATGTACTTGACTGGCCTGCCTGAAGTCCAGATCTGTCTTTTCATGAAAAGGAGAATCAGACAGTGATGACCACGGTCTGCTCAGCAGCTGTCTTGTATCAGGCGAGATTGGGCAAAAATTCCACTTGCAAAACTGCAACAGCTAGTATCCTCAGTTCCCAAACATTTAATTAAAAGCAAAGGCAATGTGACACATTAGTAAACATGCCTCTGTCCCAACTTTTTTGGAGTGTGTTGCAGCCATCAAAATCAAAATTTGTTTATATTTACAAAATACAATTAATTTGTCTCTTGAAAACATTGGAATAGTTTTCTTTGTACTTTTGTCAGTTACATACAGGTTAATGAGAATTAACAAATCACAGATTCTTGATTTTATTGCATTTTACAAAATGTACCAACTTTTCTGGAATTGGGGTTGTAAATAAATATGCTCAAGTTTAATGTTGTCACCCAAATTTAGATTGTCATTGTTGTGTATTGCAGATAAATACTGATATGATTTAACAATTTGAACAAAATTACAATTTTATACTTATATTTGGAGCAATAACAATTATACTATTGTACTATTATATTATTTTACTTGTCAGAGAACAATGAATTAAGAATATCTTGAATTAAGTTTATTTTTCTTACCTTATTGGCATTTTTTCTTGCTTAGATTTGTGATTAAAGCAAAAACAAACCAAAAAAAAAAAAAAAAAGGTGGTCATAAAAAAATATCTGAAAACAAGTATTATCATACATTATTATGCACAGTTTAAAATAAAAAAAAAAGACGTTTTTCACACTGTGCAAGATATGCAATACCTGTGCTGATGAAATCTGCAGGAAACATTAAATTTAAAGGAAAAAAGATAAATGGACAAAATTATTTGGCCAACATCCACACAGTGATAATAGTTAAAAATTAATTAAAGTAAAATATAAATAATAAATAAACCAACAAATTAACAAACAAATGATTAAAATAAATATTACATTATATTATGTTTTATAAAAAAATAAAAATAAATTACATAAAATATTTACAAATATACATGGAACCATATTACTATGCCTCCCTACTCCCACACTGCAGCTAAATTCGGTTGTCAGTTCACCTTTTAGTGCTTAATCGCGTTCTGTACACACACAGTTCAGTAAAATACGGGAGTGACAACAGCATTCTTCAACCGAATTAACTCCCGAAAAATACAGGTAGTGACAACCGCATTTACAGAAATTTAAATGTACGGAACCGAACTAAACAACTAGTTGTTAATGACGTTTAACGTTCATCGGAGATGGGTCTCTCTATGCGCGGTGAATCACAGGGAAAGCACGAGCCCTGACTCATGTATGTCACTATGTAAACTTATTCTAGTCTGAACAGTGCTAAAGAGAGAGTAAAGTGAAGTCAGGCAGACTAAAAAAAAAAAAAAAAAACACAGCCAGATGATGAAAGATGAGTAAAACTCCTAGCCGCCAAGGATTTAGCTTAAATGTTGAATTACCAAAAACTGAACAAAATCCTGCACATTTTTCTCTCCTCTATTTACTTCTGCTTTCTTCTTCAGCAACAACATCACACCCTCAACTGCCCAAACCCACATGGGCTTTGCATGAAAAATCTATCTCATTAGTTTCAAACCAACTTGTCAGAGTGCAGTAATGCAATGTTCTGGCTCCCTTGGGATGTATTCTAAATTCAGCCATGTGTGTGTGCATGTGTGTGTGTGCTTGTTTGTGGTGGGCCAGGTGTCTAAAGGGGATTTATCCACCGTTAAATGTGAAATGCTTTGAGAAAGATGATTTACATATCAATTAAGCATTAAACGCAGGTCATTTGGCTTCTCGCATAATGTTGTACACACATTTCAGATCTCTGGAGTTGACAGCAACCCTTCCAATGCTGTACACATGCACACGCTCTCTTTCTCAGTGTCCGGCTGCACGCATACGCACTCCTGCTCATTAATCATGGCGGTGGGTGAGTGTGACAGGTGAGCAGAAGGTGCGACACAGCCTCACCTCTCTCCACGCTCTGCAGGAATATAAACATCCTGCGGCGCAGCTATCCCGACTCATCCTGACCTCCCTCTCTCTTTTCTCTCCTACCTTCTTGCAATTTGATCACATTTCTGTTTTGAGCTTCCATACAAAGCGTGTTGTATTCCTGCCACCTTTCCACTCTCACTTCCTCCACACACATTACCCACGTCCTGCTCAATCATTATGACATGACATGATTCACAGCTACCTACATTATTACATATGAGCTGTAAAACCATGCTTGTGCTTTGTACTTGCTACTCAGGTAATCTAAAACTCAATTAACTGGTCAAAAATTGGCTATGTTTACATGCACACACTGCAAGAAAATACAGAGTTTCCAGCTGTCTGTGCATAATCACCTTTCTCCTAGTTCTTTATTTGTTTTAAACAGAAGACTTAATATTTATCCATTTCTGGATATTTTACTTTATAACTTGTTAAATATGGATGTTTTTAAGGCCTTTATTAACCCCCCAGAGCCGTGTGGAGTACACATTTATGATGGATGGACGTGGATGGATACATTTTTAAACAGCGTTGCGACATCAAATGAGATTAGCGTTTCAATTCGACACACACCTCTCGTTTACAAACTACAAATCACTCGATGATTAAACTAGTTTTAAATTGGATGAAACAGCCAACATTCCCAACAAGACTGATGGAAAAACAGGAAAAACGTGCCATGAATGAAAATAGAAGTCTTTTAAATCCCAAAATCACCACCCACAAACATTTACCATGTATGAACTGTAGTAAATTACCATGGTTTGTGGAAATGTGGAATATTTATATTGAAAACTATGTTATTATAGCCATTTATAAAGCAATATTTATTAGGTGGGTAGGGGAATATATAATTCATGTCTTTGTTAAGGTGTAGTTTGTTCCTGTGTTTAGGTGTTTTTTATAGGCCTATATAACATATCATAATATAATATCATTTGACAGTGGTAGTGAGTAGCCATGTATGGTTTTAACCGTGGATACTGTGAGAATATTTTCATTCAAGCCTAATAATTAATAAAATAATTTTTATCAATAAGACACCAACTTGAATCAACTCCACAGCAACGACATAAATTTATCCACTAACCGTTCAGAAACGTCCAGTTGCATTCTAAAAGTTGTAACTTCTTCCTGAGTCTCTCCATCAGTGTCTGACTCCAGTTTGAACAATGCAAGGCTGAACACTGTTACTGACAATCGTCATTTTGGCTGCGTGAGATTCTCCAGCTTTGTTTTTGTCGAACAACTGAAGCACGGGCTAAAAGCTCTGCCCTCTTCTGGAAAGCGTCCAGGAGCAGCAGCTCAAAGGGACACACACAAAAACGGCGTGTTTTTGCTCACATCCAAATAGGGGCAAATTTGATAAGTTATAATAAATTATCTTCATTTTCAGCTGAAACTTAATAGACACATTCTGGGGGCACCAGAGACTTATATTACATCTTGTGAAATTATAGATATATTAGTGCTTTTAAAGATTAACTTTACATGAGCGTTATATGATGGCAAAGGTAATGTAAAAATAGAATGATTGAGTGTGTACAATTAAATATCCAATGCTGATTGATATAAATAAATTTAAAAACTTTGAATACTGAAAATATATAGAATACTGGTAGCCTATATTGTTCTTCCCTAAGATTACACCAACAAAATGTATAGTTCACCCAGAAATTTGGTCAACATTTACTCACTTATTTCTTTCTTTTTTTTCTATTGTGTAGCTCTTTTCCATAAAAAAATAAATAAATATATATATATATATATATATATATAGTTCATAGTGACTGTCAGGCTCCAAATAAGACAATAACAACAACAAGAACATCCTAGAAATTGTCCATAAGATTTGTGCATGTAATCCAAGCCTTCTGAAGTCATGACAGCTTTGTCTAACTAGATAGATAGACAGACAGACAGACAGACAGACGATAGATAGATAGAGTACAGTACATTATCTTGAAAAACTTTGCTCACTCTTTCCACAAAATTTCTGTATTTTCCACTTCAAATTGTGTTTGAGAGAGACATGGTGGTAGAAATAGAATAGAGAGATGAGAGATTGAGGGAGACACTGGCTAAAAGTGTTTCAAACCAGATCTGATGTTTATTAAAGACTCCGCTCCCTGCAGGCCCACACTCATAGCACCTTAATTATGGAAGTCCTTTATTCATCTCTTACTTACCAAACGCCCACCAGCCCTCATGCTCTCCCCCACAGGCTCTCTCTCTTTCTCTCTTTTATTCTGTTTTTCTTTGGTGATTTCTCTTCACTAGAGGTGGTATCAGAGTATTGGATCAGTGCTGGTACCCTACAGAGAGCTGCGGTGTTATTTTACTACAGTCGAGCTCTTGATGTTTGTTTTCCACCTTCTTTAAAGCCTAATGTTCATTCAGTGATGCTAATTACTAGTGAGAAATCAAACATCCCACCAGAATAGAACTTTCTGCTGGAGTTTTCATAAGGAGTTTAAATCAAAGACAACATTTATTTCTTCAAAAAAGAACTGTAGATTATGTGTGGAAAGATGATCGAGAATCCACGCTTAATATTTTAGTTTTTATTTTCACTCAGTTTCCATAAAGCTCACAACAAAACACTGTAAAATGGGCTATACTGCTGCAAAATGCTTTGCATGGACTTTTCATGTCTTGAGTATGAAACAGCAAGAACTGACAACTGTCCCCTCCAACTTTATTGAGATCAGCGCAGGAAACGAAGGGTGCAATTGGTTGTTTTGTCTTTAAAACATTGACAATAAGAGAGAAAGCATGCGGTTTACTCATCAAGGCACCGAAAGGTTGAAGCTCTTTACAAATCACAAATTCCCAGAATGCTTTGCTCTCAGAACTGGGCTGAAACTTCAAGCCAAAGTCAAGGATTCACTGTCCGTCAATTATTTCCCTCATTTGAGGACTTCCCGCCTGCACCCCTAAGGTTACATCCATCATTATTTTGTTAACTGGTGATTTGGCCCTGTTGTGGAACACTGAGTTCAGTCATAGAGGTTTGTTTACTCTGACAATTACCTTCAACCCCCTACTCACTGATTTCTCCAAAGCCTCCTACGCTTGCACATTCTGCCTCTTTTTAACAAACAGTTATTTGCATAATTTATATAAGTTTTGCAGAAACTTTCTGGCTCTCACAAACAAAAACTATGGGTGCATGACATAAATGCACCTCTTAATTAAAAAAAAAAAATCTTTATTTTATTAATTATTTTCCATGTCATTTCATATCCATTTAGATTATTTATTTATAGATTATTAGTGAAATATATAAACAAATACATTTTTATCTTAGGAGCACAACCGATAAAGAAGACAAAACTGGTTTTCAGCTATTCAGCTATTTCAGCTAATTGACTTTCTTTTAACCATTTCATTGTTCATTTACTTGTCACTTATTTAATTGAATAAAAAATCATTTGGATGTCACCACATTGAAATAAAAAGAAAAAAAAATAACAACATTTTTAGTGAAAGTGACATATGAAGGCCAAGTATGGTAACCCATACCCATACCCAGTCCTCTGCATTTACCCCTTCCAAGTTAGTGCACACACATTAGGAGTAGTGAGTAGTGAACACAGACACATACAGCAAAAGTTTTTGAGAAATGAACCCGCAAACTTCGGGTTACCAGTCTGACTCTCTAACCATTCAGTTATAATTGCCCCTGTTGCATGATAAAACATTCATTCAGTACAGGGAGAGAGCAATGGAATGAAACCCCCTTCTCCCACATGCATCTGAATAAACACTTCTCTGAGATAACAGAATGAGTTGGTGTGAATTACAGAAAACGAGTGGAGCCGTTAGTACTGATTAAATGAACCTAATCCTCCCCCTTGTCCTGCCCTTGCAAAAGTCCCCTAGTGCATGTTCATGTCCCCACCATACACATTCATTTCATCTCACACTTTATCTCTTTGCAGTTAATTCTCATTCATCTAGCTCTCAAATCTTCCCCCCTCCCAGACGCGGGTAAGATGCCTTCCGTTTTTATTGGAAGGCAATGGGATTGGTAATTGTAGTCGGCGTGGGAGAACCCTAAATGCCTTCCCCTTGGTGAACGTTTGAAGTTCTGCTTCCGTTCTCCATGATGGATTTTTAATGATCTTCCCTATAAACGCAAAGCCAGTTGTTCATGGCAGCAATTACAATAACTATCAACAAACTCTAAAACAGGCCAATTAAAAAGAAGGTAATATTATGAACTGCTCACCCGCAAAGGTTAAATTAAGCTGTTGTAATGAGACTTGTCTTGCATAAATCCGTCTTCATCGTCTTCGGCAAACGCAGAATTCGTTGTCAGCAGAACATGCTTTCCCTGTGATCTCAAAACAGATCTGAGAATTCAGCAGGACACTTTGGAGAATAGTTTATATGATCACACCATTATATCAAAGAAATTCACACACCGCTGTACAGACATATCATAAATTTGCATAAAGCAATTATGTCCTCTGTGTAACAGTGAGAGGAGAAAAATTGAGTCAAGGTTAGTTTTATTTTAAATCACGTTTTCACTTTTGTTTCACTCTCTAAAATTAGCTACTTCTTGAAAACTTGGATATGTATATTGAAATGATGACAGACAAATGGATGGATGGATGGATTATGAACAGACAGACAAATGGATGGATGGATGGGTGGATGGATGGATTATGAACAGACAGACAGATGGATGGATGGATGGATGGATGGATGGATGGGTGGATTATGAACTTACAGACAAACGGATGGATGGATGGATGGATGGATGGAAGGATGGATTATGAACAGACAGACAAAGGGATGGATGGAATGGATGGATGGATGATTATGAACAGACAGAAAAAGGGATGGATGGAAGGATGGATGGATTATGAACAGACAGACAAAGTGATGGATGGATGGATGGATGGATTATGAACAGACAGACAAAGATGGATGGATGGATGGATGATGAACAGACAGACAAACGGATGGATGGATGGATGGATGGGTGGATGGATGGATGGAAGGATGGATTATGAACAGACAGACAAAGTGATGGATGGATGGATTAGAAACAGAAAGACAAAGGGATGGATGGATGGATTATAAGCAGACAGACAAATGGATGGATGGATGGATTATGAATAGATGGATGGATGGATGGATTATGAATAGAAAAATGGATGGATGGATGGATGGATTATAAGCAGACAGACAAAGTGATGGACGGATGGATGGATGGATTATAAGCAGACAGACAAAGGGATGGATGGATGGATTCTGAATAGATGGATGGATGGATTATGAATAGAAAAATGGATGGATGGATGGATGGAAGGAAGGATGGATTATGAACAGACAGACAAAGGGATGGATGGAATGGATGGATTATGAACAGACAGACAAATGGATGGATGGATGGATGGATTCTGAATAGATGGATGGATGGATGGATTATGAATAGAAAAATGGATGGATGGATGGATGGAAGGAAGGATGGATTATGAACAGACAGACAAAGGGATGGATGGAATGGATGATTATGAACAGACTGAAAAAGGGATGGAAGGATGGATGGATTATGAACAGACAGACAAAGTGATGGACGGATGGATGGATGGATGGATGATGAACAGACGGACAAAGGGATGGATGGATGGATTGATTATGAACAAAGACAAAAGCCTGGATGGATGGATTAGAAACAGAAAGACAAAGAGATGGATAGATAGATAGATAGATAGCTCGACTGATTGTATTAACACAGTTCTAATTAATTACCATCAAACTCATGTTTACAGTATATGACTGATGATTAGTCCACTGTCTAGATAACCAGCTTCTGTTGAATAAATCCACACACGTATTTACCACTTTAAGCCATGCATGTTTGTGTTAACAGCACACAGGCTTTGGAAATTTCCCAGCCTGCAGTCAAGCGTGTCCTTCAGCCTACAGGTGACCCCTCCCCTCACAACATAATTGTTGCAATTACAGTATAATTTGGGAGTTGTTTGGGGCTGTTTCTCTTTTGGGAGATCATTAAACTGTGTGTTTAGTGAGACCTGTAGGCCAGCGTTGGCCACAGATGCACGCTCAAATTAGCAGTAGAGTCATTCTAAGGAAACCAAATGAAACGAGCCCTTGGGTTTGCGTGGTGGGTGTTTGCTGTGCGCAGCTGGGCCTCATGTAAAGTGTAGCAAGCAGTCATGGGTAATTAGCGCCTACTCAAAAGGTGAAGAGGCATTTCAAAAGCTCATGAAGCCTTTCAAGGGTGATAACTCCACTGGAACACACTTAGGAATTTGGCAAAGGGTAATCCGTTTTGGAGTGGGTAAGAGAAAGATTATGTACTTTTTAATGGGACGTTTGGTGCAGATGTGTTGACATTACGCAGCGGACCATGTCAAGTTGAACTATCTAATTTTCCTGTAACATTATCATGTAATCCATTTTTTATAGAACAAAAAAAGTAGGTCACAGCAAAGTTTTGGTGTGAAACAACAGAGTAGTCACATAAATCGCATCGTAGCACAATGAACTGAACTCTACAGTACAGCATTACTTCTTTTCACTCTGCTTAATCTGTGTAATATGGTGCTCATGACTGAAACAACTGGAACTCTGACCTTTCAAAGTGCAGACAGTTTATATTACATTTTGCAATGTCTGTCTATGCAATGAGAAGCCCAACTTTGCACCTAAAATTATGATTTTCATACATCATTTTGGTAAAGATGGCATTTAGAGGACAAAGCAAAGGAGGTTTTTGGAGATTTTGTCAGGTTTTGGTCACTTCTGGGTACAAATTTGTCCCCAAAATATAGTTAAGTAGGTACACACACATCTGGTTCACTATCCTTGTAGGGACTCTCGATAGATCTAATTGTTTTTATACTTTACGAACTGTATATTCTATTCTATTCTAACCCTACCCCTAAACCATCACAAAAAACTTTCGGCATTTTTATATTTTCCAAAAAACATTTAGTATGTTTATTAATCCATTTCCCCCATGGGGCCTCACAATGTAGGTTATCTCAGGTTTTACTATCCTTGTGGGGACCATTTGGCCAATTCTAAAAAATCTATTTATTATAAAAATTGTCAGTTTTAGGCCACTTTGCATGCAACTTTTTAGTCTTATATATACAGTGCTGGGTAAATTGCTTACAAATTGGAGTCTGTTACTGATTCCAAATTACAAGACAAAAATTGTAGTTAGTAACATAATCTGTTACACTGCACATTTTAGGTAATATAATCTGACTACTTTATAATTACTTTTAAATTACTTTTGACCTAACTTATTTATTACACTGAATTGAATATGATAATCTGTGTATATAAAAATATATTAAACATTACATTGCGTAAGGGTTTCCCAGACTGGGAACTGGTGCATTGCTGATCATAGTTTGAAGTATTGATGCATGTGCCCTTTTCTATAAACAACAGAAATGTGTAATTATCTCAATCAACAACTCAATCCAGTATACAAATCAAATCTGCACATGCGTTTGAAGAGGCAAATTAGCCAGAAAGCAAATTAACATGATTACAAGATCTAGTTTACTCATGTTATCTGGGGCCTAGGACTTTATTCTGTTTCAAGCTTTTGGAGGTCAAAGCAGCACATGATGCTTGTGTTGAGAGGTGCACAGAATCCTTAACAAGAGCATTGGTTTTATTTCCCACTCAAACAAACAGCAAAACCACAATCACTCCACAATTTGTTAATAAACTCTGATCTATGTGACAGAAAATTAAAAATCAAGGTATTGCTTTAAATAAACCTGTAAAGAATCTGCAGCTGTAACTTTGTCTCTGCCAATGGCTTAGATCTCATAGTGCCAAATCAAGACAGATCATAGCAAATGAGAAATGAGAGAAGAAGAGGACAAGGAGAGCTGATGGGAAGATGCAGCCATAAAAAAAAAAAGAGTGAAATGGAGTCACTGATTGGGGCGAGGGAGGGGGCGAGACTGAGCACTTGAAATAGAAGGTCTATTTATTGGAGTCTGATTGCATATCCATTCAGAAAGGTCACAACAAGAGGCCCCTGTTTCATGTCTGTAATCTGGATGCTGGATGCTTTGTAATTAACACATTATTTACATAAGCTTGCATGTGAAAACCTCTTTCAGACTTGTCATCTTTCTCATTCGCTCCGACAAACCCTTCAAAAGTCTTTCTTCTCCGTTTCTTGTTCTCGCAAACCAAACAATCTCAATCCGCTCGCCTCATTTCCTCACTCCCTTCATTAAATAGTGATTTTCTCAGCTTTCTTCTTCTAGGTTTGATCGCATTTGGCTGACGCACTGGAAGAGCTCATTGATATTAACGTTTTTCTGCCACTTCTGAACTACATAATTGTAAATCACTTACAGAAAATTAAGGGCATTTTTATTGTATTGGTTTCTGGGTTATGATTAACTGCTGATAATTAATATTTATCCTCTTTAATTCTTAATTGTGCTTTGGGTCAACGTTTGTGGCTCACTGGCCATTCATATTTCAGGCATAAGATCATGAGTTCTCCAACATGATTTGAAAAGCAAACAATAAAGAAATTAAATTAAAAGTTAAATTATGGACAGAGTGCCAGTCTCCTCCTCCCTTCAAAAACAAACCACAGAAAGACATTAAGAACAGCTCCTTGTCTTTAGGTCAATATTAATACATACAGTACTTCTTATTGTCTGTTTTTCCTGAGTGGATTCAAGAGACCTTTGAACATCAAAGCCCCTGCCTCCTCTTTTCTCTTGTGCTCACGTTGTCTCTTTCACCCTGTTTCATGCTCCTTCTTTTTTGACCCCTGATATGATATTTAAAGTTGCACTTTGATGTTGTTCAGCCTTTCTAAAACTCTCTGTCCTATTCTTCCTTTTGTCCATATTGTGTTCTGTTGCATTAGCAGTAGCTGTCATCTGCAATACTCCCGTGTCCTTTTCACAGAAAACCTTCTAAAAACTCACCCCCGGGGCTACCAGCTGCTGCTGAGTTGATGCACTTCCTGTTGAAACAGGAAGTTGAGGTATCAGATCACAAGTGGACAATGCTAAATACAGATGTAAATGCGGTCTAAAACCTTTTTGAGCTTGAAAGTGTACACAAATATGTTTTGTTCTGTTTTATGTACTGTTAAATGAAAATCTTATGTTGTTGTTTTTATGTTAAACCTAAGTTTTGTTGTAAATGGTCGTAAAAGGTACTTTAAGTAATGTAGCTATAGAACGATGTATTTTAATGTAAAAACATTTAATTTACATGATGAAAAAATGATTGTATACGTATGTTTCATGTAAAATTATAAATTGCATAAAAGAAACAAACAATGAACAGAACAATTCTCTTTTATTTACACATGTGAACATGCGTAAATTTTTTTTAACAGAAATTACTCCGGCTCATTTACAAATAAATTGCATTACAAATATAATGTATACAACTTATGCATTTCATTTTTAACTTACATCACAAAAATAAACTGTACATCATTGACAAAGTGACATTTAAATAATATTTATATCGACACATTTTAATGTACCCATTTTATGCACTGTATTCTGTTCTTGAGAAAAGTGGGGGGGAAAGCGGCCTTTGAACTGCGATTCACCGCGGCGCGAGGAAGGCTGACATAATTTGAAAGCGACTTCAAATGCACCCTCTCCGTTTCCCCGTGGAATGAAGTGGCTCATTGTTGCCACGTCTGGGATTGGGATACTTTTACACTTGTGCTGTGATTACGCTACTTTTGGGGTGGTTTTGTTGCGCAGACCTGGCAACCCTCCACTCCAAAGCCCCACCCCTTTCATGCATTCCAAAGTGCGTAACCCCTGAATTGGGACACAGCTAGAGTGTAGACAGCACATCTACATATTAGAAGTAACACAGCACCTGAACACAGAGACCTCAATACTTAGTACACAATTCACAATGACGGTAACACTCCAAATATCACAAAATGGCAAGTTACTAAACCTAGCCACAAAAGCAATGATAAAACAGTGTAAATACAACTGGAAAACAGTGAAAAAAATCAACCTTATTAATTATTCAAGGCCCAGTGCATGATGGGAACAACAGTATCAGAAAAACATACATAATTTTACATTTTACATAATTTTATAATGTTGATATTTATACTTTAATTTTTACATGCTTGAATTGAGTACTAATATAGAATTTACTTCGTTTTTTTTATTCTTGCCTGAACTAATGTTTTTATATAGAAATTGCATTTGTTTTTGTTTTTTTGTAGTATTTACTTCATCATAAAATGCAGATGTAAACAAAGCCTCAGTGTCCGAATTCACTCATTGGTTTTTACGGAAAAAACGGAACTGGTGCCACATTTGTTCCTTAAGTTGAATAGGGAAGGTGTAGGACGTACAGCGTAAGCTTTTTGAAGAATACGGAAGGCGGTCTGGCAGAAGCACTTGCGAGGCGATCATTTATGTTTATAAAGCATATACATTTTTTTTTTTTTTTAGAAAATGACTGATCGTTTCGCTAGATAAGACCCTTATTCCTCATCTGGTATCGTTTAAAGCCCTTTGAAGCTGCACTAGAACTATAATTTTGACCTTCAACCATTTGGGGCCAACTGAAGTCCACTATAAGGAGAATAATCCTGGAATGTTTTTATCAAAAACCTTAATTTCTTTTCAACTGAAGAAAGAAGGACATGGACATCTTAGATGACATGGGGGTGAGTAAATTATCAGGAAATATTTATTTGAAAGTGAACTAATCCTTTAAACATAGCAGCAAACAGCAATTACAGGGCCAATCATGGCAGCAGAAGGTCTGCTACTAATATGGACATAACATCCCTGAAAAATGTGTAATAACTTAAACATACTGCAGTCGCTTATTTTTTCTCCAACAGCTGGCACTTCCACCAAATTATTAGAGCATTGCAACTACTACACATACTAAATTTGACAAAAGTACTGCAAAGATATAGCCACACTTGCACTTGTGGTTTTTGCACTTGATCACTTGCCTACTTGTATTTCCTGTATTTGAACGCAAGTATGTGCTGATATTTATCATTTAAAAACCAGTGGGTGACACTGTCCCCAAACTGCTACCCTCAGGGCTAATAAAAACATTAGCTGTTATCACATCTTCAGTAGCTAGCCCCTAATAAAATAGAGCCGTCTAGCTAAACCCCTCACTGACTGTGGTATATTAAAAATATCATGTTTAGTTTTAGTTGTATTTTTGCTCAGAGACACAGTTTTAGCATCCTGCGCCTCTGCCAGAGACGATAAGCTAAAACCACCCTACTAATCCCTCAAAACTGTGACCAGTAATGTTACAAATAAGACACCGATGTCGGGGTGCAGGGGAACATGAAAGCTAAATCCTCAGACATTCATTTTAATAAAGGTCTCAAAGCGAGGTGTTGAAGCCAAGTCGTGTAATTCCTGACATTTCAAGTCAATGCAATATCTCATTGTTCCTTGCCTTCGCATAGTGAGACAAGAGTAGGATTAATTGTACAGTAGATGTATTTGGGGGTGTGTGTCAAAAATGGAATAAGAGCCAAACCGGTCTAAAAGTTCAAGAACAATTGGCCTCAAAGTCTCATGCTTTATTTTCAATAGTGAAATAAAGTCACCTTAAGCTGGATTTCTTTGGATTATTTATTTGAGTATTTTCAAGTATATGATTTCATTTTGTCCATCAAGTAGTCAAGTAGCTGTGTTGTAATAAAAGCTTAGATCAGAACAGACACATGTATATGCTTAGCTGAAGTTCTTTATTTTAAAAAGAGGTGCAATGTTAGATTAAAATAATATAAATTAACCAAATTGATTAATTAAAAACAATGATATTTATTTATTGGTTGATTTATTATTTATTTAAAAAAAATCTCTATTATATTTTTTCAACACGCAGTGTGTGTGTGTGTGTGTGTGTGTAGTGGAATTATGAAAAACTTGATTTTAAATAGAGGTGAAATACTACACAAAAAATAAAACTAAATTAATTAAAAAAAATGTAAAATATAAATAAATACATTATTTACATTATTATTTACACACAAACACACACACACACACACACACACACACACACACAGTATTAAAAATCAGAATTGTATTTATTAATTTAACAATAATATTTGACCTATATTTATAAATCACTTTTGTTTTTATTCTTCAACTAAGGTTAGTACAAGATCAAATTAAATCTCTGTAGTCCAATTTTGTCATATTAATTGCAGAAATGCACTTATCGCAGCAAACCTATTACACTTGAAATAGATGGCTCTGTTCCAAAATGGCACATTTGATATGTACTTGTGGACCTGTGATAGTCAACAGTTATTTTTATGATGTCCACAATGCCACAGGTGCCACACTAGGCCTCTACAACACATTTCTACTCGACAGTCTGCAGCTTTACATCACCAAAGTGTGGCCACAAGGACTGTGAGGGGCTGTGAAAACTGTGAATAGCAAAAATGTTTGTGCTCAAATATCTTAAGACCTTCTGCCCTTTTACTTACCAAACTATTCAGAGAGGTTGTCAGACTTTCTCAGGGACTTCCTCTGAGTAGTTCTGGAATTCTCCAGTATTGTGTAGCCCAATAACCATTTCACATTCTTGATCTTAAAGAACAAATCCAGCTTTGATCAACAAACTGCTGGAATGCAGAGGCGCTGCATAGTATTTTCATACAAACAATGTTTAATAAATAAAATAATTCCAGTTCCATGAGTTGTTGCTCTTTAAATAATTAAATTATTATTACTAAAAACAGCTAGAATTTGAAACTGTAAGTCTGGAATCATTAATTATGAGGTTTAAGTGGTTTAATGGAAAAAAAAAAAAAAAATGTTCCATGCATATATGGGTTTGCGACAACATTTTCATAGAAATTAACTGTTCTTTAACGAAGAAAAAAATGAAAAACTAGTTTTCGAATTTCACAAATAAAATGTCATGAATACCTGCTGAGTCATACTGTTTTATGTGGAAAGCTGGGAAGCACTACTTAATCACATTTCAGTTCAACAGACAAAGTAGAGGAGTGGGGTGGGGGAGGACAACAATAACAGACACTTGGATAGAGAGGCGAGAGCCCATGGGAGTCTGCCTGAAACAGGGGTTGTTGAAAGCAGGGAAAGTAAGATTAATGATGGTGGGAGAGGACTTCTCAGGACGGCGAGACTAACACTGATCTCTGGTCAGTCTGCGGTTCTTTTTACACGCCTGTGAAACACAGAACCTGTGAATTCCTGTCTATACTGTCCATTCTACTTCCGCCACAAAGTAGAAATTAAGATAAAAAAAACAAACAAAAAAAACAGCAACAGACATTTTTTGACATTTTTCAGTTTTTAGCAGTATTATTTAGCCAGGAACTTACAGGGGTCATATATACGGGTGCACTGATTTTCAATAACTATTTTCAACTGATAAATGGTCAATATTCAAATTCTATACTATTTTGTCTAAGAAAATATATTAAAGGTGCTGTGTATTATTTATTTATTACTGTACCAAAGCATAAAAGTTCCATAATATATATTTACGAAACATGCTAATTTCACATGCTTGTTTCTCTGATAAAACAATGCTACAGCCAGTTATTCTACTTTGTAATGTGCATTCTGTGTCGGAATATCTGTTTTTGTTTTGGTCTCTATGATCCCGCCCACTGCCAATTTACCCAATAGTATTTCAACACCCCAGGTTGCCAGTTGGCGGAAAAAACAGTGTATTGCAACCATGGAAGCCAACAAACGTACTGGGTCAGAGATTGCAGATTCTACTCGACCTAGAAAGCCTCGGCATCCATTTAAAAAGCTCTATGACCAGACAGGCATATTAAAATGCGGATAAATCAACCCATCAACTTATAGTGTAAGGCCTGTCACCTTCCATTGTCAATAGAGCTCCGGCAGTCACGTGACCCTCTATGTTTACACCACCATGCTGGCAGGCAGCGACAGCCGGGAGCGAATATGAAATGAATGGCGCCACCATCAGTTTCAAGGCAACAGAGCTCACTGCGCTCGTTCCTGTTGCGTGCCGTCAATCTGGCAACCCGCGTGAGCGTCGAGTCTGAGGAAGAGGTGGAGGGGGACACAACTCTCTCCAGTATTTTGAATTTGGACTGCAGTATCCATTTCAACCGCTAGCTGTCAATTTTACATATTGCACCTTTAAAAAACATAAATAAATAAAACACCAAAAACTGAGCATTAGATGACCGCAAAGGTAATCCTAATGTAGAAACAATAGAAAGGAGCATGCATAATTAAGTCCTATATTAACTAAAACTGAAAAATTGAAATAAATAAATACTATACTATATACTATATAAAAACTCTAATATATCAAACAATACTGTATGCTGCAATGAACTGTACATCTCTACATATTTATTTATTAAAAAATTCAACTTATGATGGTAGTAAAACATTGTTACAACTCTCACCAAAAATATATATAGATATTTTGTAAGATATTTTCAGAACACACACACACACAAAAAATTAAAATTAAATTAACAGCTAGAATCTGAATCACAAACCTGTCCTGCATCTTTAATTGTGAATCAATTAAATAATTATACATTAATTATTTAAAAAAAAAAATCTAATTATGGTTTTTAGGCATTCTGATCTCAAAAATGGTATCATGGTTACACAAACACTATTTTTCTAATATATCACAATTGCCCAAAGAACTGTAAGAGATTATGAGAATATATGTGGGAAGTGCTTCCGTGGTTCTCAGTTCAGGATGCAGTTACCTGAGCCTTAAATGTCATGTGACTACTGACTAAACTCTGGAGTCAGAGAACAATCATAAATGGAGAACTCTTGCCAAAGACACACCAACCTCTAGGCATAATGAAATTACTTATGTCCAGTAATACTTTTTGTACTTGTTTTTCATTGGCCTGTTGCTGATTTTTCCTATAATGCATTGGCAAGATAACTACATTTAGACAGAAGGAGCAGTTCTGTACTGCCAAATGCTCATCATGAATAAAAAAAAATTGGCTTTTAAAAGCACAACGTAGGCCACTCAGTCCCTAGGAGGCAGAAACGGACGCAGATCTTCTTGCGTATTTGTTTCAGGACACATTCACCTCCAGCTGAGCAACAACAGCGGAGACCGCACTGCTGGAGGAAACTTCAGACTTTAATGGGATTACTCAGACACACGCTAATCGAGTGAGAGCAGGTGGAGAATTAAAAAGATCACAGCCTCCTGACGAACTGAGAGACATGCTTAAAATGGAGACGGCATTACGCAAGCGTCCTCAAAACTCTTCTTGACTTATGTTGGGTTTTGCTGTCGCTGCTTGTATAACTGTACTTGCCGTGAACATCCGATCTACTTTTGACCTCTGGTTCACTGTAACTTTCCGATTATATTTCATTATTATATTTCCAATTACAATTCATTGTGATATTTACACTGTAATCTGAATATATTTTAGATTTAGTGTTTTTTTTTTTTTTTTCCCAAAATAAAGAATGGTGAAAATTATACTCTACTTTCTGCGATATGTATTTTGAACTAGAGAGAAAATAACTTTGTGAATTGCCTATTCGTTTATTTTTCATTCAGGAGTTCCTTAAATCATATAGGAACATTTTATTTTTGCAAGCCATTTTGCAGAGAGAAGTGAAAAACTACTCAGATATAAATTTACAAAGTGATGGGCAATCAAGTCATCAGAATTTCTCAGCACAAAAAGATCTGTGGTCTTGTGCCACAATCGTGATATTCAGTATTGGATTACCTAAAACTCTCGGCAATTCCAGTCAAATTCTAAAGAAAAATAGAGGGTTGTTAAATTGATTACATTGTTAAGAATGATTACAAATGACTCTGTACCAAATGGCTGTTTATAAAAGAATGAATCAGTTTTGCAATCACCTGTGCTTTGAGGACCAGAAATGAATCATTTTAGGGAGAAAAAAAGAAGAAGAAGAGTCATTTGAGACTGGCATAAGAAGCGTTTGATAAGTTTCTTAATTTTCTTCAGAGATTGCAGCTTCCTAATCTTTCGAGGCCACCTCTGAATGAACTTTTCTGTCGCCAGCGAAATTGGTGTGCGTATTTACCTCAGGCAAAGCTAAACAGCAATATCCTGCATATGCAAATGAAACTCAAACCAGTCATATGCAACCTTATTAACATGCACAAAAACATTTTTTTTGCCACTGTGAGTTCAATGAGTCATCAAGATGGTGTTGCTAACAGACAATTAAAACAAGCTGGGGGGGGGGGGGGGAGTATTTTACAGATACTTTCTTTATCCATACAAATTAAATACTGTTCAATCTGCAGAGATTTCTTCCAGTCCCTTGCTTGACTTTGAGAGCGAGCTAAAATTACATAGTATTATGAATGTCTCAACCACTGGGAAATTAACAATGTTCCTCAACACCCTCTTGCATGACACTATTTCCAACAAACAACCAAAATTACGTTTCCCAGAGCATATTGAGTGTGGATAACACAATGACCCGATATTCTCCAAGGCCTGCGAATTATGGCCTTCTGTGCTGACTCCGCAGCTACGGTATTAGCCTGTTTGCTGCCCTGAGACTTACAAATCCTGTGTCTGAAAGCCAATTCAATGACTTCACAGACAGCATTTTAGTATGAAGGATAGTGGGTTCAGACAGATTTTCAAGGCACCATATCTTCATGTGGAAGTGCCCTGAGGTGGAACACAGCGTGACTCTGCAAATGTACACTATAAAACTACTATGGCTGGGTACTGACACAGATTTCTCGATTTGATTCGATTCGATTCTGATCTTGATTCGATTAAATTCTAATTCATTTGGAAATAAATGTCCATTTTCTTTAGGAAAAAAAAATATCTCTCTCAACTAATGCTGTAAACTATACAGGGAACCCTCTCACTTTTGATTTTTGGATTAAAATATCCAAAAACCACTAGAACAATGTTATATATTTTGTTGTACTTACATTATCCCAAATGTTTCCAAGAATGTTTTAAACCAGAGAAATAAGCGATTTTAACCAGGACACGGACCATGTCCGTGTGTCGCCCCACGTTACCCTCGATTTCTGGTTTTAGTTTGTAGAAACCATGGAAACACCAAAGACGCTTTAATATATTATGTGTTTTATTAGACAGGTGAGCAACTGTTTGGATACATTCATCAACAGAAATCTAATCATTGTTACATAGCTCAACACAGTATTGATTTACCACGAGTACCATGTTTTACCATGCATAATACCGATCTAGCTTACTGCAGTGTGCAACAAGTGTCTGATAGTAGCCACCGAGCGAACGCACAGAGTAGCATTATAACAACTTTCAACACACAAATGTATCTAATACGATAAAACAGTGCTGCGTTACCCCACATACGCATGACTGGAAGAAACAGAAGTAGTCGTCTGTGGCATAAATGAAAGCTCCACTGCTCTCGAGCCGTGTGTCACGCTCGCGCTTGTCTCTCATTAGCAACCACTCTAACGTATTTTAGCCATACCCTGCTTTTATACATTAGCTCATCTATTAATATGATTTCTGCCCGAGCCCTGTCTGATTCTTTTCCTCCGGCTGTAGACATCAAGACAACACATCCCATGATTTTACGAAATCAAAGCGTCATCAAGCTACGCCTTTGTTTTGAATAAGTGACCTCTAGCTGCAAAAAAGTACATATTGTGCCTTTAATAAGTAACACTAAAATAAAAACTTGTTGTATACTGTACAAACATTTAAATTGCACAAAAAGCTTTTTTATATCAACTTTCCAATTACATAATTATGTTTCTACTCCAATTAGTTGGAATGGTGGATGTCATAACTTGTCTTTGTGTCAATACATCTGTCATGAAAACATCATTATACAATATATTCCGGGGTTAGTGACATCACTAACCCTACAATAATGTGTACAATTTACATAAACCTTGCCCCCGAGAACACATAACAAAGGGGGTGAGGCTATGTTGGTCTGCTTTAGAGAAGATGGAGAGTTGTTGTCATGCCGTCATTTTATGCCAGACTGCTTCACAAACGAGGGTCAATTTAACACTGGCTTTGCACAAGAGATTAACATGATGGCACATGTTAGTCGATGAGTTGAATCAACTCCACAGCAACTACATAAATGTATCCACTAACCATTCAGAAACATCCAGTTGCATTCTAAAAGTTGTAACTTCCTCCTGAGTCTCTCCATCAGTATCCGGTTTGAACAATGTAAGATTATGTGTGAGATGTGTGAGATTCTCCAGCTTTGTTGTTGTTGAGCAACCGAAGCACAAACTGTTAAAGCTCCGCCCTCTTATGGAAAGTGGGCCGGGAGCAGCAGCTTATTTGCATTTAAAGGGACACACACAAAAACGGCGTGGTTTGCTCACACCCAATAGGGGCAAATTTGACAAGTTATAATAAATGATCTGTGGGGTATTTTGAGCTGAAACTTCACAGACACAGTCTGGGGGCACCAGAGACTTACATTACATGTTGTAAAAGGGGCATTATAGGTCCCCTTTAAATTAAACAGCTTGATTATGGATTACTGTTATGATGTGTCATACATTTTGAAGCTTAAAAATATTGATTGCCTAGACATTCAATGGATGGACAAAAGAATTTGAGATAATATGAGATATATGATATATACTATAGCTACATGCTTTTTCCCCCCATGCAAACTAATGAGTTGTGAACATTAAGAGGCTTTGAGGCATTACATGGCATGTTGTCCACAAGCTATTTTATTGATGTCTTGCCAATGTTGAAACATGATTACATAAACGATGATACATTTCAGTAAGTTGTATGTTATCTTTAATACCTACATTCTGATGTTCATTCATGTTTATTTTGTGCTATAAATAGTAGCAAAAAGGAGGAGACGATGGGCTCATGTGCTCTAAAGTATAGCGGCTACAGCGATGTCGCACCAAATGAAAGAAACAGCATTTATTGTTTGAATTTCATGATAAAATTGACTGAATTTTAATATCTGATTACGATATTAATAAATAAGCCTAATGTCTACATAGGCAGTAAGATAAATATTTAATGTTCTCTTTGACATTAAATTTTACTCTTGTATGAAAAAAAATGGCTAAGATATTCGTCTGTGAGCTTGATTTCCTGTTAAATTTTTTTTAAACAATATATTGATAATGAAACCAGACAAGAGCAGTTCGTGCGCTTCAATTTTTAACATAGACTAAATTGCTGACCTAGAACAAATTCAAGTGAGCTTTTACCATAACCAGTCAAATACTTCAACTTCAAATAGAATCACAATGAAAAAAGGACACAATTTTTACATTTTTGAATTAATTTACTTTATCAAATGGACCTTCAGCTTCTTTTTATTCTTTCTACCTACTGCAGAAATGAATGCTACGTTTTTGTGTTACTGATTTGAAACTAAAAATTTATTCAGATGTGCCTTGATGCCTTCCTGCTTCCATATGCTGTCGGCAAAGGCAGCACTTTTCAACTTTCGGAAGCAGCCACAGAAGAAAAGGGAGAGTGTGTAGAATAGATTAATCCTACTCAGACAGTGTGGAAACTCTAGCTGGACAGTGGTTGATGATTCAGAGGCTTCAATCAGAGCACACAGGAGATGAGGTAATCTGAAGTCAATAAAGGCCAAGCAGACTGAAGGGTGAAAGCACAAGCACTAGTCGACTATAAAAATAATTGAGCTATCAAAAATGAACCAAAAACCCACTAACTGGTAAGTTAAGGCCCCGATATACTTAAGACGAAGTTCTTTTTTGTTTTTCGTTTAGGGGTAAAACGAAGTTTGAAATACGTGAACAGCGAAATACTGTTATCAAACATCTGACGCCGCCCACACTGCTGAGAGAGACAGTTAGATGAATATGTAAGTATGTACTGCACACTTTCCTCTCAGTAACATAATAAACACACAACAAAAATGAGAAAACAGCAAGCATTTTTTATCGAAAGCATAAGAAAAGCATCTGACAATAACATCATGGGTATGTTAGCACAAGCTCTGCAAATTAGCACTCCAGTAAAGTCATGTCACGTTTCTTTATATGACATTTTATTCAACATATTGCTTAAAAGCATGCCGCTTTACAGTATCAAACATGAAAAACAGTGTCAGTGCCTCATTTCTACTATAAAACGGCTATCCAGTGTGTTAATTTTTTCACCCACGGAGATAAAAGAAGGCAGAGCCTCAGCGCACACCTCCTGCCATGGACCAACAGTAGTATGAAGGTGTTTTGCAGCTGGAGCGAACTTTTCCATTTCGAACTCCCAAAACGACCTCCAAACAAACTTTCTCACATCAGTTCACTCTTTGATTTTGTTTGAAGTATATCAGGGCCTTTAATTACAGTTATGGGTGTTCGATTCCAGGATTTTTGGAGCCGACTCCGACTCCCACTGTAGGAGTCGATGGAATTTACTTTACATCAAATCAGGGTCATAAATAAGGCAAGATGGCAGTCCTTACACACTTAATTTATTTTTCCCCCACACGAAGCCTTAAAATCCACAACACACGTTTAGCGTGACTGTCCAAATTAGTCCAATTTAGAGATGACTTGATGAGTATCAATGTTGCTACCTAGTCAATTGCTGATACCTAATTTTACAGAGAGAAAAGTCACGAAAAAAATCTGTGGTTGAATATTATGTCAGAATGAAATAAACGAGAAAGAAGGGATTCTTTACTGAATTCATCTCATTATAATGGCCAGGTGATTGTGCTAAACACTTTATCAAAAGTGCTTGGACAGGAGAGTTAAAGATACTAAAATGAATACATTACATACAAAAATGCATAGAATAATGTAATTGATGTGTTTATTGTTGATGTGAGTTTTTTATTATTATTTATGGTTAGTTTAATGATTATGAACCATGTGAACTATATTCATTGCATTAATATAAGCTACCATTAATACTAAAGCTGGCACGGAGGTATGTATCATTACAATCTAAAGTCACTATGACTGTTATCCATTTCTAAAGCAAGCTACATGTAAGATACATGTATTTGACAAAGTTTCTGCGACAGCTCTCTGACGTGATTCGTGAGTGTCCGAATTCCTTGCTTCATTTTGTTCACTCCTTGCTTCTAGTGCACTCAACTGCAGTGCACTATATAGGCTATATATATAATGGATTCGAGAATCAGTAAACAAGTGAGCGATTTCGGACGAGTTAACACCGAGAGTCGATTCCTGTGCTGAAGTTGACCCCGACTCTGGGGCTATTCAGAGTCGAGGAATTGACTCTTTTGGAGTCGACTCCCCATCACTGATTACAGTCATGTGGCTGCAGAATGGACTAAGTATATATTCAATGCCTTCGCAAAGCAGCACAATTGTGATTTTACAACCATAGGTACAATATGGTGCAATATGAAGAGGCCCCAGAGCCCAATTTGTCCTTTTTTGGAGGGCTCCAAAGTTGATTGTTTTTGAAATAGACACATGTAAGACGCTGAAATGTAGGTTGGGTTCAACACTGGTGGAAAAAAAAAAAATACACAATGTGCGTATGTATGAGGGTTAATTGGAAGAAAGATGCCTTGCGCAGGTCAGAGCTGGGCAGCTCAGTGGCTGTCCAGAGTCCTATTGTCCTTTCCACACCAACTTGCAGACAAAAGGGGAATCTGGGATTAGACCCAGCAGATGTTGAGGTGCCAAATTCCTGACAATTTCTACAAAGAGTTGAGAAATAACCAGTTTCATCAGGCACAGTTTGTGATCTTTCTGTATGTGTAGAATATCTGAATGACCTACAACATTTCCTAAATGTGGGAAATACTGTGTCCCAATGCACTGGTCTTGACCTTCTATTTATAGTGATTAATGAACTAGGCATAATTTCAGCATCTTTTTGCTTACTACTTACTGATCTCATTAGTATTTATACCGAACGTTTCCATGTCCAACATACACTGACACACTCAATATGGACATACCGACAGCATCTAAAATGTGTAAGTATTTACATAATGCATGCACAGCTTTAGAAACATAAGCATGTTTATGAATCCTTGATATTATATTTACATCATAAATATATTTGTATTGATACATTTTACAAATACATAAACTGTTTTGAGTCCATAACCCCACCCCTACCTTAAACATCACCTTCTCAAGAATATAAAAAATAATTTCTTACATTACATTGTCCAATCAAAACACAGCCAATGTGGAATACAAATAGGACGGAAAATTGTTATATATTTCAATACAACAAAAAGTTATGGATATTATTCTGTTGTGGCTTCAAGAGATGGAAAAATAAATATATATATTTGAATGAGGAACATCCAGTCCTGAACTCTAACATTGCTAAGCGCTCACTATCGTTTTGGAGCGCAGAGGAAGGAAGAAAGCATTAAGCAACTAAGGAATGCAGATAAAGCATTTTGGAGAGAAAGGAAATGAAAAGGTGAATGACATGGGTGTGAAAAGACAAAAAGGAATAAAACAGATTTGTAAAGGGCACCATTTACAAATCTATCGTACTCCCTACCAGGCTCGGATTCAGGGATTAGACCGTATTACTTAGGCTGCTTTTGTGTAGGCAAATCCTGGGTGGAAAGAAACCCAGTGAGGCTTCTGCTGACAAGAAAGGGGAAAAAATAGATCCTCTGCAAAACCTTGTGCTTTCCATCTCCCTATCTGGCCTATCTTTTCACTTTCAACGTTCTGTGCTCATTCTCTTTTTACTCACAGCTCTCCCCCTTTTTCTCTCACTGTCATGCTCTGCCTTTTTAACACTCTCGCACATGCAGTCTATGGAATATGACCCGAGATCCTTTTTTTTCTTCTCAGAGCACACTCATTGTGCAAACCTTATTAGCTTCACACTCGCATTCATCTCTCCAGCAGGCTGCTGAAGTTTTATGAGAAATTTTAGGCCCCGCTGTTTTTGCGTGCAAACAAGCGAAAGTGTGAAAAGAATACTGACTGAAATGCAGGAAAATGAGCCTAAAGGAACTGCTTTCTAATATTAAAAAAAAAAAAAAAAAAAATTATATGCCAGTTTCGTGGTTCAAAGAAATATTTCTGTAAACAGACAGAAATCTGATCTGATCAGGATCTGATCAATATAAGAAACTTAAACTTGGGTACCTACAGTATTCAAACCCTCGTCTATTAGAATATTTTTTATGAGTTCTGTACTCCAAACAAACAAACAAACAAAAAAAATAACAATGTGTTTGCTATACTGTAGGTGTTAGGTAAACAAGTGAACACAATAAATTCACACTAACTTACATACAAACAAGAGTCAGCTGATTAATTTGGGTAGATTTTTAAGTTTGAACTGTATTTTTTTTTTCAGTATTTTTCATGTCAGACTGGGGCAAGTTGTTACATATGTTGTAAATGTATTAATTACAAAGTTTGTTGGCCAAAACAATAGTTTATAATTGGTTTCATAATATATTTTACTATTTACATTATGTGAAAAGGTTCCATTGTAACAACTTGTTTATTTATGTATTTTTTCTCGGGCAATAATGGTGGTGTGTTATTGAAGTGTGACAACTAGCCCCACTCTTCCCTATAGACATGAAAAAGCATAACAGGAATATCTGAGCTATGAGATCTCGCTCTGCCTCTCATTTCTCATTCATATGAAAGCTGCATGCAATATGATTCATGCAATTTAGTTTTTTTCTACTGCTTACACACAAAATCCTTACTTGTCACACAATTTCTGAAACCTGACACTCAAACACCAGAACCACACACCAAATCTGCAAAACCATACACTGAATCTCGGCCTTCAACTCAGTTTTCAATTTTATAAAACACTTTTTGCAAAACACAACACACAATTCTCTATGTAACACACAAAAATCTAACAGGAAGTATCTTCATTTCCTTTTTTAAAGACAGCCATTATTTCTGTCCAGCTACACATGGTTGATGTATTTCTTTTCTTTCATACAGTGGAATACTGTATTCACAACCACAAATCTTACAGTAAAAAAAAAAAAAATAGTTTGGTTTCAATCTTGCTTTCGTGTTTACCGTGAATTTTTCAACATCTCTCTGCCAATTACTTTCAATCTTGAAGCTCATGAAAGAAGAGGTTTTGAATAACTGTGTATATATCCAAAAATAGGATATTATGGCAAAGGTGATTGCAACACAAGACAAATGCTTGCTTTTGAGATGTGTTTGTGATATTTTGAATGCAGTGCTTCATTTTGCAAGAGATGTGTGCAATTCTTGGATTTGTGCGCAAAGTTTTGAAAAAAGGTGGCAAAGTTTTGAAAATGTGTGTAAGCAGTTGAAAAAAAACAACCTGTAATTCATGGCACTACACATTACTGGAACATGCCTCTATGTGATGTCGGACCTTCAGTATATAAAATGGTTCTTCATGATAGTACCCTACAGTGACAAGCTGACAAGCTCTTTTTATTTGCTGCTTTAGAGGCTTTTCCAGACATTTTCTGCTGCAAGAGCGACTTACAGCAGGGTTTTCAAACTGGGTGGGGTCCAGAGACCCCCGGGGGCCACAAGAAAGTCCTGGTGGTCCCTCACATGAGGATAATAATATCTGGGGGTCCGTGGCATCTAAAAGATTAAAACCCCTTGACTTACAGTCCTAAATGCACCAATAGTCACCAGGGTCATAAAACAAACCCATTAGGTTACACCTAACATTGTCTTTAAGTGCAAGAATTCCTGGTTATCTGTCTTCTTACTGCATTTGAATTGAAAAACTCTGCAAAAGGGAACAATGTCTATAACTGTAAACAGTAGGTTTAGGCTAAGCTGGGCTACAGTAAGGGATACAAATGCAGCCAGATAAAGGACAATTGCTTCAACCGAAGATACATTAGGCCTACATAGCACTGTCTGCAAATTATAACTGGTTGTCTATGACAGGTTTCTTGATATACTGTTACAGCCAAAGCACTGTCAAATCAACTGAACATAATGAATGTGTGAAAATAATCCCCTTAAGAAAAAATGCCATGTTTGGCTGCCACCAATGAATCGTAAAAAGAAAACCAAGCAACTGTGAAAACCTCTGATTTGTCAAGTGTCAAAATGATAATCATTTATTCCAGGAAGGGCACAACATCAGCCCTTAATGATATATCTGTGAGACAAGCGAGACAAGCTAACAGGCCTCTGCTATCAATGGCTAAGCCAGTGTGCTGAAGCATACTGAATAGAATAACGTAAACGCACTTTTAGAGTAAATTAGAGTTAAAATCGCCCCTTTTTGGACGTAACGCTTTGTGTTTGACTTCATGAACGCTAAACGGCACTGTTTCGGACATGTCACATGACCGACTGACTCTACGCGTTCAAAAAAAAAAAAAAAAAAAAAAAAACGAACGCGAATGTGACACGTGAGGGCAACGGCGAACAGATTTTGAATATTGTTTATTGATCATATGGACTACTACCTAATGGATCAATTTTATGTACGTTATTTGTCTGGATTTATGCCAAAACCTTCTTGAGGAGGCTGTTATCAAGTGATTATACCGCCTTTGGAGTCGAGGTATGTTCCTTTAAGTTTATTTATTTGCTGCATTTGTACTGTCAAAATAATAGAAAAGCAAACCGCAATTTTTCTAATGTGATAAATAAGCACTTACCTGTTCAATCACGCGAGCTCTGGATTTGTCTTGTCGGTTATTCCATTGGGGTTAACTTAGGTAAGGTATTCTCTTATGATTACTTATAATATCGTCATCAGTCATGTCTTTTACTTTCTTTTCTTTCTTTCCTTCTTTCTTTCTTTCTTTCTTTTTTTAATACATTGTGCCGATGTGATGATGAGGCCACTCATGAGCTTTTATGACCAGCGAAGTACATACGGATATCCGTCCTCACATTCCATATATGGGTTGCAGAATGTTTATATTCATAAAGATTATAAGGGAAGATGTTTGACAGATAAAACATAAAGCATTGCATCAGGCGTGAGTGAGTGCTTGGTTTATGTGAGTGGATTCATTTTGTCCTTCGAGAGTTTCCCCATGACATGATCTAATGTTTCATAACTAAAGTCTGCTCTCCGTCAACTCAACACGCATGCGCCGTGGTGTTCTCGTGAATGCGCATTGGAGATTAATATTTTGTAAATAAAGCTGTGAATTATGTTTTTTTACGGAAACAAAGCACTCATGTCACTTCATAAATTTGAGGTTAAACCACTGGAGTCACATGGATTACTTTAATGATGTCTTTACTGCCTTTCTGAGGCTTGAAAGTGGTAGTTGCGTAGGCTGTCAATGGAGGGACAGAAAGCTCTCAGATTTTATTAAGGGTTAGTTTACCCAAAAATGAAAATTATAAAAGCCTAAATTAAATCTGTTCATCATATAAAGCAATTGAGTCTATTCAGATAATAGTGGTAGTTAAATAGCTGTCTATGGAGGGACAGAAAGCTCTCAGATTTCATCAAAAATTTCTTCATTTGTGTTCGAAAGATGAACGAAAGTCTTACAGGTTTGGAATGACATGAGGGTGAGTAATTAGTTTTTGGTTGAACTATCCTTCAATGGAAAAAAGTCATTTTATTACATGTGTTTTTTATTCCCAACCCTAGATTTTACTCTGATGGTTCCTAAGCTAACTATATAATTATAATTATTTATCACATTATGCTGAATCATAGACCCATTTACAAAAGTCTGTGAGTTAGATCTATTTATCAGATAAGGTTTATACCAACTCTGGATATGTTGCACTAGAGGCAAAGCAAAATAAATGTCTGCAATATGCATTTTTAAGTAATGCACAACTCTGACTTCAGCAAAACCTGGTCATTTCACCGCCTCCTTGTAGCAATCATGCATAATTCATCAATGTTTATTACCATGCTAGCCAAATTACCAAACCCACAGCATAAATATCATAAGTCTTCTGGCATCTTAAAAGTGCAGATGCTCCGCTTCACTGTGCCTGATTTTTCCATCTTACTGTTTGTTCCCTTAATGACGCCTGTCTACGAGTGTGACACTTCTGCTGTGAGTCCCTCGCACACCTTTCATCCTGCAAATTAACTTTCAAATATGTATGGTGAAATTACAGTGCCAGTAAGCGCTTGAAGCGGCACTGTCAAATTTGAGCCACTTTAGTCATTGCTCGCTTCACTCTCAGGTTTTCATTCACTACCTTTGCCTGGACTGCACGAGGCAATGACTGTGTGACTAATCTATTTAAATGCTCTCCCATTGGTTCTCATGTCGGGTTGGATTCATCTTTGCTACTTTAGTAAACGTGATATGAGGTGGTGTCCTATTGTACTGCTTCTTATCTTCTTATCTTTTTCTACACCTTTATCTTCCTCATCTCTTCCTCATCATTCTCTTCCTCGGCAAATCAGTTCATCTGACTATTTTCTTCAAGGTCATTGGCAGCGGCAGGTATTTTTTTCTGTATGAGCTGTAATGTAATCTTTCTGTAATCTTCTAAAGGTGCTCTCTCTCTCTCTCTCTCTCTCTCTCTCTCGGTTGACAAATCACACTCATATTCCTAGTTTGAGATGCAAATCCTATTTAAATCTGTCACTTGCTGACAAGCACACCATAGGCCTGAGAAATCAAGAGCGACCTGTGTCAAGTGATCATGACAATTCGCAAAACAAGAACAAAAATATGTTATGTTATGCGCTAAGATGCGCTCTGTGGCTTACAGTACAATACAGGGATAAAACTCGATAATGCTACTGATCCCTGATAATCACATGATTAATGCTTCTATCCTATATACTTTTACAGCGAGACAATAGCATTGCGTTCCTTCAAGCACACTTGAAATGCATTATTACAGAATATGTATGTGATTATGAATATGTAATTATGCAGTGGTATAAATGGTCATGAGGGTTTGAATATGAACCCTGGTTATTAGTAGTGCTGCTGACAGAAATTACATTAACACTACTGTTCAAAAGTTTGGGGTTGTTAGATTTTGTAATATTTTTGAAAGAAGTCTCTTATGCTTACCAAGGCTGCATTTATTGAAAAAAACTGACATTGCGATATTTTGTTTTTCTGCGATATATATTGCGAAATGAAATAAATTCACCAGAATACTTGAATAGCTCTATTTGGAAAGAATTAATAATTCTAGAATGATTGGGGTGATTTAAATGAAATAAACAGTACTTTTTTTTATTTTCAGGTACAGAAAATGAATAATCAAATGTAAAATTTCACTATATAAAGTGAATATAATTATTCTGTGTTAAGCTTCAAAAGTGATTTTCTCTTTGTATTTTGTTTGATAACATTTATGACAGAAACCAGAATATTAGCCTGCTGTCACTTTAAGTCCAAATGCACGGATTCAATATAATGATACACATCTGTTTTCTATGTTAATATATGTAAAAATGTAATTTATTCCTGCATGCAATGCTGATTTTTCAGCAGCTATTACTCTAGTCTTCATTGTCACATGATCCTTCAGAGTTCAAAAATCTTTTGATTTTTTTTTAACAGTTTAATTCTTTACTGTCACTTTTGATCAGTTTTAATACATCCCTGCAGAATAAATGTCTGTCTGTTTAAAAAAAAAAAAAAAAAACCTTTAAGTACTATCTCCAGCTTATAATATTTCTTTCACATTAGAGCTACAAACATGATTTATATGTCAAATTGTGCGTGTTTAAAAGGTGTTTGTGGTTTGTGAAGGCCCTGATTTGCTTTGAGTCAAGAGGGGATTTTTTTGACATTTTTATGTTTGCACCTGTACAGAGGAGCTTGTGTGGAAATCCTTATTTGGAAATGATTTAGGTGTGTATTATGATAATTAATATAACAACAGGCCTGGGCTTCTTCATTTAGAATAATCTGGATTCATCAACATTAGAATGTTTAGCCGCTTTCCATCGTCGGGCCAAACCGCTCTCATTGCTCAACCACTCCACTTTGTTTGACATAAAAGTTTGTGTAATGTCATATGATTAAAAGATAAATTAAATTAATGTGTAATGCCTTTATTTAATTGCCAGACAAATTAAAATACACAACACAGAATTTCTGAAAGAACAAAACCAAAACATTTCATAGAATTTTTTAAAAACAATTAATAAATGTTTTTTTTTTTTTTTAATTCAATTAATTAGACATGCTTTTTGAGTATTAACATTTAATTAAACCATGAAAATTTAAAACAGAAAACATGGAAATAAAAATAAAAAAATATTTTTTTTGGGCCTGATTTCATAGGGCCCTAAAAAATGTAAATAAATAAATAAATAAAAAATAATAATTTTTGTTAAACTTTTAATCAGTTGTTGTTAAATTGTATAAGTCTCATGATTTCAATTAATTAGACATGCTTTTTGATTACTAAAATTTAATTTAACCATTACAATGGAGAAAAAAAATGGAATCCAGAAAAATAATTAAATAAATAAATAAAACAGAATTTGGGAAAAAATAAAACGGATTTCATAGGGCCTTACTAGAACCGATCCGTTCTTGGAACCGTTCGGCCCAATGGTGGAAAAGCGGCTTAAAGACCATATTTTGTGTGAAAGCCTTAAATAAGAACACTTCTATGCAATTATTTGTGAATGAGGCCCACTCTGATCAGTAATGATCCTACACTCAAGCAGTAAGTCAAAGTGCTGTCTTTTCATGTATTTTAGATTCCAGTTAATGTTACAATATAGATTTGTTTAGCCTGGATAATCCTGTAAAACTTCCATTTACTTCAGGGACACTGCAATTCACATCCAAAGAGATCTTTAGGAGAACAATGCTTACTACTGCATTTTCTGTCAAAACAATGATATTTCTCTGACCTCCATTTAAGAAGTTAATCTTTTGAGGTATTTCTGTGCCTGTCCAATGCCGCTCTCACTTTTCATCTTCTGTTCTTGTGTTCTTCTGCTGTCACCTCCTGCCCTCTTTTTAGCTATACCCTCTTCGCCTTCTCTAAAGCAATTCCTCCTGAGAGCTGCACTCTTGTCATTTATATGTCCAACACCAAGTCCCTGTGCGGTCCTCGTGACCTCTTCTGTGTACAACAACAAACCTGAGCTGCGCTGTTGCGTGTAATAGCATGTAATCACTCTGACCCCGTGACCTGTGCGGGTCTGCCGGGATGAGATTGGAAGTGAGACTAGTATTCTTGTCCTTACTAACTGCCCCCAGCCATCACACTGAGTCAGGCATCATATTCTCAGTCTTGCCCTCTATGCTGACCTTCAGTTTTTGTCTGTATGATTTGGCCCACCTGATTACAGGGATATAAGGCTGAGATGTCAGAACACGTCTGTGTCATTTTCAACCTGATGTCAATCTCAAGTGAGTGGGGATAAAAAGGGTTGGCAGGGCCCAACAGTATGGCCTGATGACCTGGAGCCTGTGTAAGAGAGTCTCGGGCTAGTTGACAGAACTAAAAAATGCGTTTTAAAGCTTTGAGCATTATGCTTGTTTTTTTTTTTTCTGAATTGGTCTGTCTGGCATAGATTTTTGTTTTTTGTTTTTTGTTTGTTGGTTTTTTGAGAGAGAGTGAGAGTGAATTGTGAAGCATTATTTATAATGGTTATAATTATCCACCATCACTTCCCAGCAGGCAGACATATCAGTGAGTTACATTATAGCTGCAAAGTTAGTTAAAAAAAATGAAATGTATTAAAATAGATATTACAAATAATAATAATAATAATATAATTTTAGAATATAATTAATTTTGAGTGACATATACTTATTTGTTCATTAAACAAAATATTAATAATAAATTAAAACATTAATCGTAATTCTGTATATAAAAACCTTATGCGTAAATCTGTATATAAAAACCTTAACCTTATATATATGGGTCATTGATGCATAAGGTTTTTAAAAGAGTAAAAAAACAATGGAGGTAATTTTGAAGTTTTATTAAGTGTTAACAATGAGATTATGTTGTTTTTATAATCAATTAACACTGCTTTTGTCATTTTTTTTTTTACAAGATTTGTCACCAAAAAAGTTGATTTAACCAAAATTTCGGTTTTACCGAATGACACTTTTGGTTATACTGAATGACAATATTTTCAAGCAATGCTAACAGGCTGATATCTAGCTAGCTAGTGAAATGACGATCAAACATTTTATATTTAGTACAAGTTTTTAAAATTTTACAACATTTTCCATGTTTTATAGCGGTTGTACCGAATGACCTGATGTTTCGGGACATGCGTACGAGCAAGTGAAATCATGAATTTTTCAAATAGTTAAAAGAGAGGTAATTACTTTGCTTCACAACCATGTGGTCGTTTGCAGGTTTCTGAATAATGTCACATCCTGTCATATGATATTGACCACATGACTTGATCCAAAATGGTCCCTTTATATTGTTTACTCCGAATGACATCAATGACATTAATTTTTCCGTACATTCTTCCTCATAACAAAGCAATGACTTATACACATAATTTATAACACATAATAATACCATTTTGCACTATGTTGATATATGATGTTATAAAATCATGCCAGAATGGCCTTTTGAATGACCTTTTGACACTTCAAAATCTTTAAAATACCTTTATATGTAGCAAAATATAATTAAAACCTTTACTTTTTTTATTATTTTTAAGGCCTTTGGACAAAAAAAAAAAAAAATGACCCGTTATGTCTTTGACCCATATATATATTTATATATATATATATATATATATATATATATATATATATATATATATATAAAGCAAAGTACTGCACATGTAAATAATTATATAATTATTTTATATAATTTTTATTAGGCTTTTTTACTTTTTTACAATATTATTATTCTTATTATTTTATGTTTAATAAATATACATAAATAGTCATTGAAAAAAATATAATAAATGGAAATTTAAATAAAATATATTTATATAAAATGTAAGTCATATGGTGCAACCAGTTCAAATGTTCGCAGGAGTAATTTTGTCCTCAGTTGGTGTCTGGGAACTAGGGATGGGCGTATTGATACTGAAGTATCGATATAGCGATACTGATGTGAGTATCAAAAGTATCGATACTTAAATAAAAAAAATATGGATACTAAGATGTTTTTTTTAACCAGTGATTTTGTTTATACAAGAAATTGAATATGTACAATATGCATTAAAATGGACGAATAACCTATGTTAGGGAATAATCGTGTAGGATTGAACTATTTTCCTGCTCATCTGAACACACTCAAATGTTTCAAGACAGAACCAATCAATCACAGAGTGCGTTTGCTTTCTGCTGACACTGCATTCAAACAGGGATGCATTTCCCAAAAGTATCATAAGAAACCATTGATGCTTTTTGGAAACTCGCAACCCAGAACAATGCTAATCAGAGGACAGAAAAACATAATACATTTGAGTTATTTCATAATAAACAATTTGAAATTGTAGCCTACATAGTTTGTGCAAATTTATTTAAATTGATCGTTAAAAGTTGATCATGTTCTTTTCTGTAACTAATGTTAATATAAATCATACACTGTCAGAATAAAAAGTTGCATTTTATGGGTAAAACAACCTGTCACTCACAGTCCCTTATGAAAATGAACCATGTTTTTTTGTTTGTTTGTTTGTTTTTTTTTTAACAGCGTATTATTGGTAGATTTCCATGGTTACCAATTCCAATTTTGTGTGTTGTTCATTGTTGATTGTTCTTTTTTTTTTTTTTCTTGCCTGTCAAACCATTTTCGTTCATTGCAAATAAAGTCAAATCAGAAAAATTGATCAGAAAAATTGAGTAAACAGGCTTGGCTAAATTCTTTCCACGTTTTTTAGAGACAGCTAAACAGGTGATAGCGGTCTCAAAGCACAATCAAATACATCAATCACTTTCTTCTGATACGAGCCAGTAAATTATTCATTCTTTCCAAATAAAGGTCTCATCATGGCTGCCAAGATATCAGCTTGACATATGCATTAGACTGAGAGACGGTGATGAAATCCACTTGCAAAGCTGTGAAACCTCAAACCTTATAACCTAGGGACTCACACTTTTAACGAAATGAAAGACAGCGAGAAGAAGAAAAAAAGAGTGTCGTCAGATCAATAACCCTATACAACCGATTCTCTGTTCTCACCGTGTTCTGCTCCCTGGTCCCTTCAAAAACGTTTTGTGTGATGACAGCATGCGAGATCGTATGGGAGCGGTAAGGCATTCATATGGGACGAGGTCTGCTCTACGGTGTTGATTGAGGGCTCACAACGGAGTCTGAAGGGAAAAGTGCACATGCTCGCTACCCACACTGGAGCGTGCAATCCCACCCGGAGCAGCTGCGGAGGAAGTCTGTCGAGAGTCTGCTCCAGTGTCCGGATGGAGTCGCGGGTTAATGTGGCGTCTCGTGGCAAGAGGGGGCAGGGGATGTAATTATGCTCTGGCTGAATGCTTACATTAATGAAGTTTTAGAGCTCCACGTTTCCTCAGGCCTCGCTAATGAGCCTTGCGCATAATTAGCAGCTCGCCTGATGAAGTTGTTAGGCTGAAGACTGCTCGTGATGACGTGCTCTACAGCGCCACTGATCGGCTCAAAGAAACTCACGCTGATCAAAAGCAGGCTTCCCAGATGGCTTTTATTGCACGGGGCGCGAGCGATCAGCTATATCAAGTTCTGCCCTCAGGCATCAGAGTGTCTAGTTTGTCTTACAGATCTTACAGATCAGGTCTTTTGTAGTTCAGTTCTGTTATTCTTTTCCTGGACGTGTGTTCAGCTCTTGAAAATACAGCATGAATGACATTCTGCTAATTGCTGCAATGTTCAGGCCACCCTGATGAAAACTCCAGCAAATGGTGTGTTTTGGTTGCTGGTATATGGTGTCTCTACCAGGCTAACTAGCTTAACATATACCCACCAAAAATACCAAGTAGGTGGATGCTAGTATTTTCATTTGGCAGATGCTTTTATCCAAAGTGACTTGTGCAGGCTATACATTTTATCAGTTCATGCATTCCCTTGGAATCAAACCCATGACCTTGGTGTTGCTAGCAGCGGGCATTTGCCTAAACTATAATTGGACTGAATCTTTTCAAGAAGAAGTGTGTTAAGGCCCATTTACACCAAGAACATTAACTATAAAGATAATGATAAAGATATAGTTCTAAAAATCATTCTAAATATAAAAGAATAGCACTGTCCATAACGATATAGAGAAACGATATCATTGGGATCTATAAAACACTGACAGCCAATCAGAATCCATTCTAATTTAAGGGCTCGCACATTTAAAATGGCAGAAGACATTGCAGAGAAGTTAATCGTCGACGTCCAGAAAAAGCCACCATTGTTTGACAAGTCAAACTCCCCTTTCAAGGATACTTTAAAGAAAATGGATATATGGAAAACAGTCGGTCATACCCTCGGAATAAATGCTGAGAGGTGTTAAAGATTAGATCATTATGCCAAGCTAGCAAACAGTGTAACATAAAAATTACCTCAGGTATCCAGCGCTAGTTTCGACAAACATCGTCTTGCTTCTTTTGAAGTTGTAATGAAAAATTCCACTATATTGACTTTGTCAGCTAAATTTGCTGTTAGATTAAAACAATTACGCTAGCTATTCACTCAAAACATAGCATGCTGAGGACATCTGCTGGTTAAAAACGTGTAAATGCAACAAGAACAGCAAAAATATGTACACACTTTGAAACCGCATAGATACGATGCAGTCAAATACCACCTTGCTTTAGTAGGAGATACTTCTTTCAAACTTTTAGTTTAAGAGTAAACGTGTTGTGGGAGTGAGTTACTTTCGGTTTCCAGGGAAGTTCCAGCATGTTGAAGGCCGGCTGGCAGCGGCTAACGGCCACAAAGAATCGCAAATGTGGAGAGAGTGCTATAACGAAAAATCTGAAAAACCTCTGTGTTTGCAGTCATTTCAAACTGAATAACTACGAACACAATGTTTTAGGCCAAATGGAGAGGAAAAACTGAAAGAAACCGCCGTTCTGTCAGTTCCACCCAACTACCCCAAGCAAAACGTCGTCGCTTACAGGTAAGAAAGTTGTTCCATTTTTACCATAATCGGGTGATTCTTTGGGCCCTATTTTAACGATCTATGCTCATTGTCTAAAGCGCACAGCGCAAGTGCACTTAGGGCATGTCTGAATCCACTTTTGCTAGTTTAACAATGGGAAAAATGGTCGGCGCGCCCGCCGCATGGTCTAAAATGGTTGTCTCTATTTTCTTAATTATTAATGGGTGTGTTTTGGGTGTAACGTGAAATAAACCAATCTCCCATTCTCTTTAAAAAGCAGTTGCGCTCGCGCCATGGCGAATTCGCTATTTACATGGCGGAATTTGCAAGCAGAAAAACTGAACGCTTCTCTAGTGAGGAAACGAATCTGCTTGTGCGCGAGATTAAAGCGCGTGAGCAGACATCTACGGGAAAAGCCAGACTCCACCAAAGCATTTTTATCTTTATGCACACAATAATAATCTTTTACATTGTAATCCTTTTATTTTTAATATTTGGCATGTTTGTGTGCTGCTGCGTGTCCCTGTGTGTGTGTAATAAGCAAAGTGTATTACCAATGCGCTCTTTAAATATAAAATAAAATAAATATTGCACCATTGACTTTAGACCAGGTTTTTGTTGGTCAATGGCGCAGTCTATTTCAGTTGCCTCAAAATAGCAATGCGCCGACAATGCACCTGAACACACCTCGTTTTCAGACCAGCACACCCATGGGCACACAAATGGGCGCAAATGCATTTGCTATTTAAACAAGGTGGCGCAGGATGTGAAAATCGCCTGGCGCCGCATTGCACCAGGTGTATGATAGGGCCCTATAATTTCAATATTAGGGGGGCTCAGCCCCCAATAAGGGTATGATTAAAAATATGTAATAGTATTTGTATACTATGGTAGGCAGAAACAATACATACGATAGTTTCTACTACTCTTAAATGAACTAAAATTTTTAAGTATTTCAAGTCTGTAAGTCAGGCAACCAGGTTACTGGAAGTAGCCTAACCTGGTTGTCTGACGTACAGACTTGAAATACTTGTGAATACTTAGGATAAATAAGATAGTCACCAATGCTATAGGCAGCCAGTCAAAATACATATCCAGGACACTATGTTCTACTTTTGTTAAACCACAGCCCCTGTGGTTCACTGGAAGCATGTATGCATGCACGCACACAATCATTTCTCAATATCACGCTCTGTCAGTCGTGACATGGATTAACACTTTTCTTTCACACCTCTCCCACTTCACTTCCTCAGTTTTTTTTTTTTTTTGTTTGTTTGTTTTTTTTTTTTTGACAGTTAAAAGCTCGTATCTCAGGCCTGGTTCAGACGAGACAAGCAAACCCTTTCACATCACAAAACCTTTGTGCTTCGTCACTTATTGTCAAAGCTACATCTCAGCACATAGCAGCAGGCCTCTTTAGTACATCTCAATGCAACAAAAGAGCCGGGCGAGACTCTAGAGACCGCTAGATTAGTTGGAAGGGGTGTTTGTTTTCATCTTAGGGATCTGGAAAGCGGCACAGAAAGTGTAGACAGAGCGGCAGCCGACTCGATGACCTTTCCTGTAGCGCTCACGTCACTCATAGCTGGCTTTGAGAGTAGAGACTGAGTAAAGAAAGATGAAGGGTTGATGGTAAATTGACCTTGTGTCATTTCTACAGGTTTAGCGAGACCACCAGGGTGAAACCCCAACGGACATTTTAAGTAGTGAGTGTGTCGAGCTGAATGTGCTAGAGGAAGTCCACCTGACAGCACATGCACATACATACATTTCAGCCCACGGGAGTTTGAGATCGATAGAGTATAATTGCTCTCCGCACACCGCCATAGCCATGAATCACAGAGCGTGTGAAGAGGACGAGGGTTGCGTGCAGAAGTGTGTGTGTGTGTGTGTGTGTGTGTGTGTGTGTGTGTGTGTAAGGATGGGAATCTTAAGTAATTTAGAGATTCTGGTTCTGATTATGGTCCATTAATGATTATTTTAGTACTTTTGAGGAACTGACTCATAAGAGTCATTCGCTGTGGATTCAGACTTCACTGGTCATGCTGTATGTGTATGATTTACTTCAAAGAACCGCCTCATAAGAGATATTCGCTCTAGATTTGGATTTCCCTGGACGAGCTGTATGTTTATGATTCACTTAAAAGAACTGACTTATAAGAGTCATTCACTATGGATTCGGACTTCACTGGTCGTGCTGTATGTTTATGATTCACTCAAAAGAACTGGTTCTTAAGAGTCATTTGCTCTGGATTTACACTTCACTGGTTGTACTGTATGTTTATGAATCACTTAAAAGAAACTGGCTTATAAGAGTCAATCGCTCTGGATTCAGACTTCACTGGTCATGCTGTATGTTTATGATTCACTTCAAAGAACCGGCTCATAAGAGACATTCGCTCTAGATTCGGGCTTCACTGGTCATGCTGTACGTTTATGAATCACTTAAAAGAAACTGGCTAATAAGAGTCAATCGCTCTGGAATCAGACTTCACTGGTCGTGCTGTATGCTTATGATTCACTCAAAAGAACCGCTTCATAAAAGTCATTCACTCTAGATTCAGACTTCACTGGTCGTGCTGTATGTTTATGATTCACTCAAAAGAACCAGCTCATAAGAGTCATCCGCTCTAGATTCAGACTACACTAGTCCTACTGTATGTTTTTGAATCACTAAAAGGGTTCGGCTCAGGAGTCATTTGTTTGGGAATCAGATTACACTGGTTGCACTGTAGGTTTTGGATTCACTAAAAAGAACCAAATCATAAGAGTCATTCAATTGAGAAATGTACTACACTAGTTGCGATGTATGTTTTTGACTCACTAAAAAGAATCAGCTCATAAGAGTCATGCGTTTTAGAATTGGAGTACTAGTCACACTGTGTGTTTATGACTCACTGAAAAGAACCAGCTCAAGGAAAAGATTCACTAAAAGAGTCATTCATTCCGAAATTTTATTTCAACAATTACGCTGTATGTTTTATGCTGTAGATTCAGTTAAAATAGTTTGTTTGTATGGTGTTCACACGTTCAAGAACCTTTAACGCAACAGAATGTCATGAAAAACATTTGGTTGTGGTATTTAGATAAAATAGATTTTTAAATTCTCTGTTCCCAACCCTGCGTGGATATCACACATTAGAGCTTCTTGCCATAATCCTTCCCTCTTGCTACAGCTGCACACCTATAGTCATTACACTGAAACACTCCACTGATGCACTAAATTGGTGTTTTGGCAACAAAAATATTTCTCATCAGAGGGTTAGACCTTTTCAGACAGTAATTGGTACGGTACAATATTGTCTTTTAGCTGGCCTGCGTTCATCCCATCAGCCTCTGAGCTCCAGGATGCCACTGCTGTACTCATTAAATTCATTGCGATATATAGTGTCAGCCTCTTTAACACGTTGTAGAGTGGAGCATGAGGACAGTCTCTTGTTTCACACAAGGGAATGATATGTGTGGAAAGATTCTAAGAGCTTTACAACAGGCAGGAAATTAATATGAATAGCTAGTTACAACATTTTGGACATTTTTGGCTGCAGAATAATAATGTTTAACCTTGTTGTGTATTTTTTTCTATGGTACATCTTGCTTCTTATTTTCACACTTTGGATCCAAATTATGCTCATTAGATGAAAATAGATATCACACATGAGCAATTATAAAGTTTTGGCTTCCTATAGGGTTCTAAAATGTTTCATACATGTCAACAATTAATTGTCTGTTTTCATAACCCTCACTATATATGTCTTGGCAGTTTATAGCAATTCATTAAAGTAGTGGTCATGGTCATGAGATGATAATGACAAGGTCACAGTCACTCTGTCATTTCGAAACCCTCTGAAAACTTTCACACGGTAGTTTTATCTCAAAATCAATGTCAAGACTCCATCATGTTGCTCATTAGCTTGTGAAAGTCATTAGCTCTTCTTGAGAGGCTGTTGTTTTGTTTAAAAACTCGAAGACAAGCGTGGTGATGGTTTTGAGAGTCAGCCATTGTTTTTTTTGCATGTGATCAAGGTGATGAGCCACCGCTCTACTCTGAGAAATTACGGAAAGTTGAAATAGAACTGAAAATATATTGAGTCATGCTGACAAGGTGACAACAGCAGATGTGGACCAAAACACACCAAGTGTTGCTAAATAGAATCGATTCTTGAATCGCCATCAGTCAAGATGATTTCAAAAAAAGAGCCGTCCTGTCTCCTTTACTCGCTGCTTTCCTCTTCCTTAGATACCCCCCCCCCCCCCCCCCCCTTATTTATTTGCCCAGGTCTCATCCAATCGAGCGAGAGATCCCTCCATGAAAAGGGCAGGCTGCCAAGCCACGGCGACTGTGACAGAGCAATGCATTAGGACATTAAGACACCCACTCCCTTGCTGAAAATCAATCACACACTTCTGCATGCATTACGGGCAGAGAAGGGCACCCGGCAGATTGCTTACTACCTCTACGCCTGCAGTCGAGCCAGCCCTACCTCGATGTCCTTTCTGTTCTTATCATTCCTGTTGAAGAGGAGGGTTGGGACCTGAAGACGCCAAAATGTCTCTTCCGTGGCTTTATGGGCACTTTGGCTGGAAGGTTGTTATCTTGAGTTTAGCAGGGCAGCCATAGGTGTTTTTGCGAGATTAACCCAAAGCATGTGCAGACTGTAACACTGGGAATTATAAGTGCAGTTTTCAAAAAAAAAAAAGGTGGGGGGGCCCTGTTGCTGGTCTTAGACCAGCAAGATTTTCTAAGCTGGTTTAGCACTTGACTTAGCAAAACTTAGCTTGTTAAAGGGTTAGTTCACCCAAAAATGAAAATTCTGTCATTAATTACTCACCCTCATGTCGTTCCACACCCGTAAGACCTTCGTTCATCTTTGGAACACAAAGATATTTTTGATAAAATCCGATGGCTCAGTGAGGCCTGCATTGCCAGCAAGATAATTAACATTTTCAAATGCCCAGAAAGCTACTAAAGACATATTTAAAACAGTTCATGTGACTACAGTGGTTCAACCTTAATTTTATAAAGCGACGAGAATACTTTTTGTGCACCAAAAAAACAAAATAACGACTTTAGTCAACAATATCTAGTGATGGCCGATTTCAAAACACTGCTTCATGAAGCTTCGAAGCTTTACGAATCTTGGTTCAGAGCGTGTATCAAACTGCCAAAGTCACGTGAACCATTCAAATTTCAAAGCGTTTCAGAACACTTATGACGTAACGAAGCTTTGTGTACTGAAATCACCTGACTTTGGCAGTTTGATAGACGCTCCGAACCACTGATTCAAAACAAAAGATTCATAAAGCTTCGAAGCTTCATGAAGCAGTGTTTTGAAATCACTAGATATTGTTGAATAAAGTCGTCCCAAATTATGAATACATGTAAAAATATTGGTAACACTTTAGTTTAGGGTCCAATTCTCAGCATTAACTAGCTTATTAGCAAGCATGCATATTACTAGGATATTAGCTGTTTATTAGTATTTATAAAACACATATTAATGTCTTATTCTGTTTGACCATATTCTACCTCCCTTAATCATACCCAATACCTAAACTTAACAACTACCTTGCTAACTATTAATAAGGAGTAATTAGGAGTTTATTAGGGCAAAAGTCATAATAGTGAGAATTAGACCCTAATCTAAAGTGACCAAAGTAATTTAAATATGAAATAATCAAAATATTAACTTGTATTAATAAAAGTTTATTTGTGTTTTACCACAAAGTAACCAAAATTTTTGAACAGTAACTTTGGGGTCAATTTGTTTACATGCAGTAAAAGAAATGTGAAAATTTTTATGTGAAAATATAATTTAGTGTTTATGAGATCCCACACATTCAAGTAATTCATGTTACATTATTATTATTATTATTATTATTGTAGTCATTTCTCATAGGAACAACCATAAAATATCAATATGATTCTTAAATGTTAAGATTTATTTCAGGCTATTAAAAAAACATTTTAGTATTTTAGTATTATTTATACGGTAACACTTTAGTATAGGGAACACATATTCACTATTAACTACGACTTTTCCTTCAATAAACTCCTAATTTACTGCTTATTAATAGTTAGTAAGTTTGTTGTTAAGTTTAGGTATTGGGTAGGATTAAGAATGTAGAATAAGGTCATGCAGAATAAGGCATTAATATGTGCTTTATAAGTACTAATTAATAGCCAATATTCTACCATTTATTTACCATTTATACTATTATTTATTAATATGTGTATATACCAAACTTTCTCAATAACTAAGCACTATAGAGAACTGTCTAATGGGCCTATGAACACATTTAGCTCAACAAATAAAATTCAGTCCACCTATTCTGTTTCATTTGTTCTCATGTCATTTTTTTTTTTTTTATGGTACAACTATTCAAGGTGAACAGCGGAGAGAGCAGATGAGTTGACGAATGTACCAGCAAGTGCAAAATGAGGAGAAAGTGCATAAAATAGACCCTGAAACAGCAAAATTACGATCTGTGGCAACACCTGATGTTGAAGCTGCTTATTTACATGTAGATTGGATCTGGGCCACCTTGCCATACATCATTATACTTCTGCATGGTGGGATTTTTTTTCCTTTCTTTCTCACTCACTCCTTTCACTCATAGGGATTTGTTAGACCCTTTTGCAACTCTTTTAGTTGGCTGCAGTGCATTCTTTGTGTTTGTTGTTTATGGATACAATTATGATTCGTTATTATTAATTTTCCTTATGTTGCCTTCTAGTAATTCATGTTCTTAGTTTTGAACGGAGATGTTACTACTTCAGTACTTTATACTTTTATGTTTTTAAAACTGTATTCAGCTACTCAAAACTATACAAAACATCGTTATTCACAAATAGCATTAATATACAGAATAGTTAGTGAAGGTGTCTGCAGTCAGTTAACATATGGCTGCTCTCTAGAAAAGAAAATAGGTCTGTGCAAGAATTAAACTTTTGTAAAAATATAATAACTTATACTGAACTTGCAGGTTGTTTTACAGAGGTGTAATTAACACATCTTGCAAAGAAATTTAACTATAATCAAACTGAAAGATTCAATCATTTTCAGTAATGGTTTTGACGCAGTACTCAAACGTTGGTGTCTGACAGCTGTTCTTGTGCCGAGGAGTTTGATATTTTATATTGTAAAGTGATTTCTCTGTGGAGCTTCAGACCTTTGGTTTATTTTTAGCAGAGGTAATTAGGCATTCTGTGTCTGAGTTTATTATGTGCTTCATTGTTTGCTTCATTAATCAAATTTTCAAAAAGTGTTATGTGGAATATTTCTAAGCTTGGTCATTTGTTGGTGATTTAAAGAAGCGAAGAAAGGTCATATCCTTCGTATATGGCATTTAGCTTCATTAACTTCAGTTACATAAGGGAAACAACAAGAAAATAGTCATTTAGCAGATGCTTCATTTAAATGAATTCTAATCATATGTGATCACGTTACACAGGGACTGAATGTCCAAAGCGACAATTACAATATTTATTCTATTTCTACTTTAATGCAATTCCAGGTCATTCATGCTGGACCTAAAGATGCCATGAAATAAGACTTTTTTTTTATTTCATTTATGGGTCATTGACGAATAAGGTTTTTAAAAGTTTAAAACAACAACAACAACAAAAAAACATAATGGAGCTATAATTAATTTTGAAGTTTTATTAAATGTTAACAATAACAATAGTTTTTATAATCAATTAACACTGCTTTTGTAATTTTTTACAAGATTTGTCACCAAAAAAGTCATTTGGTTTAACCAAAATTTCGGTTTTACCGAAAGACACTTTTGGTTATACCGAATGACGATATTTTCAAACAATGCTAACAGCCTGATATCTAGCTAGCTAGCTAGCTAGTTAGCTTGCTAGCTAGCTAAGAAAAGGACAAATAATGTTTTATATTTAGTACAAGTTTTTTAAATATTACAACGTTTTCCATGTTTTACAGCGGTTGTACCGAATGACCTGATGTTTTGGGACATGCGTGTGAGCAAGTGAAATCATAAATCTTTCAAATAGTTAAGAGAGAGTTAGTTACTTTGCTTCATGACCATGTGGTCCTTTGCAGGTGTCTGAATGATGGCACATCCTGTCACATGATATTGACCACATGACTTGATCCAAAATGGTCTCTTTATATTAGTTACTCCGAATGACATCAATGAAATTCATTTCTCCGGACATACTTTCTCATAAAAAAACTTCTACACATAATTTTAATACCATTTTGCACTATGTTAATATATGATGTTAGAAAATCATGCCAGAATAAAAAATATACACATTTATTACATTCATTACATTTTAAGATATTTTAATCACAAATGAAATGGCCTTTGGACGGTCAAATCGAATGACCTTTTGACACTTCAAAATCTTTAAAATACCTTTATTTGTAGCAAAATATAATTAAAACCTTTTGGATTCAATAAAAGAGATCTAGTTGTACTACCTTACATACTTTGGATGTCATATATTTGTTTTTTATTACCATTAAGGCCTTTGGACAGAAAAATGACCCGTCACGTCATTGACCCTTATATGCTAGTGTACCCCTGAAAAGTGACAGCAATTAGCCAGTCATGGTTCATGTCTGTGATAAAAAGGCTATTTTAAAACAAGGGATGAGATCTTTGATATGTCTGGCATCAACTTCAATAGAGCACAAATGCACAACGAAAAAAAAAAATTCTGTGCCATTCATGGGGTCTTAGGGAAAGTTTTTTTTGTCCAGTGTCATGTTTAGCCATGAAAATGTCCCTACAATAACAGACCGGTGTGTAAAACTCAGAACATTAAAGCTCATGACACACAGGTCTCCTGGAAATTGTGTATAATTCAGATGCTGATTGATGACCTTGACTTCTGAGGCTAGGAGACGCATATCAGTGATATAGCTCTTTAGGATACTTATGTTTGCTTTAAAATTTATACAATAAAGTGGTGAGAAAATACACATCATTGAAACGAATATTGCTTCCTGATTCCCTTTGCTTTGCTTCCTCTGATAATGCATGAAACAAATAAACAGCTCATAGTAGTGGACTGTAACTTAAGTTGTTCCTCTATTACTTTGGTCACTGAACTGAGACAGTTGCTTTGATTCCTGCTGCGGGAGGCAGAAGCCTATTTCGAATAAAGCCCTATGAAGGAAGCAGCAGGTGAGAGAGTCAGACAGTATTGAAGGGAGTGACATGTTTTACCTGTCTTGGCACGTTTGCTACCACTTGGTTTCTGTGGTGTCTGGATGAGGAAAGCTGAGTTAGTGATAGAAGTATTTGTGTGTGTGTGTGTGTGTGTGCGCGCGTGTGTGTGTGTGTGTGGAAAGAGAGACATTTTCCGGAAACTTTCCACGGGAACTTAACCTGGGGAATTTTGGAAATATTCCAATTTGGAAACTTAACAGGAATTTATGGGAATTAATTGGAAATTTTGGGAAATTTATAATATTTATATAAAATGTATCATATAAAAACATAAATGTAAACATTTTGTTTGGTCATAACATGAAATAACAGTTATTTATTTTTCGCATTCAATTAATTGTAATTAAGTAAATATGTAAAATAAATATATTTTTATTGCAGCAATTGTTATGTGTTATTTATTTCAGTGCCACATGATCCTTCAGAAATCATTCTAATATGCTAATTTGATACTCAGTTATTATCATTGTTGGAAACAGTTGTGCTAATAGAAATCTTCTCTAACAATATCACTTTAATATAACTTTTTATCAATTTCACACATCCTTGCTGAATAAAAGTAAAATAATAAAAGAATAAAAGGACTATAAGTTGCTCGTTCAATATCAATATTGTTAATCTTTTAAAAACATTAAAACAAATTGAGTAAGTTAAACTCAATTAACAATTGCATACAAATTGAGGGAAATCTGCTTTTCCCAGCATGCTTTGTTACAGACTGTATAAGGAGAGTAAATTTTGAAATTATGTGTTGTTTATGTGTTTTTACACAAGATTATTATAGTATAAGATCTGTTAGTGTTTAATGTTCTGTTATTTATGTGTTAAAATGGATTTTACTAACATTAAATCAATTCATAAAAAATATTGATTAGATTTTAAAGCTGTGAAATAAATGAAATATACTTTAAAGGGTTAGTTCACCCAGAAATGAAAATTCTGTCATTAATTACTCACCCTCATATCTTTCCACACCCGTAAGACCTTTGTTCATCTTCAGAACACAAATTAAGATATTTTTGATAAAATCCGATGGCTCAGTGAGGCCTCCATTGACAGCAAGATAATTAACACTTTCAGATGCCCAGAAAGCTACTTAAGACATATTTAAAACAGTTCATACTACAGTGGTTCAACCTTAATGTTATGAAGCAACAAGAATTTTGTGCGCCAAAAAAACAAAATAATGACTTTATTCAACAATATCTAGTGATGGGCGATTTCAAAACACTGTTTCATGAAGCTTCGAAGCTTTACAAATCTTTTGTTTCGAATCAGTGGTTCAGAGTATGTATCAAACTGCCATAGTCACGCCCCCAGTGGTGAACCTTTGAAATTTCAAAAACACTTATGAGGTAACAAGCGTCGTTTACTGAAATCACGTGACTTTGGCAGTTTGATACACGCTCAAATAATGACAGAATTTTCATTTTTGGGTGAACTAAAACTTTAAGTACAAAAATTTATAAAATCATATATATTTTCAGAAGTTTTTAGACTGTATAAAGGTTAGAACCAGGGATATAGCATATATTGTAACTGTCTCACATTTAAAAAGAAATTCATCCCATAACAGTCGTCACAATTTAGACATTTGTAGATGTTGTATATGGTTTACTGCAGTGCAAAGGAAAGATATTGTTAGAATGTTGCATAACAATTAAAACTGAATTAACTAGCTTTATAATTTTTGTATTCAGTTTGCAACCAATGGTGACTTTATGTGAATGAACATACAGAAAGTCAAAAGTACTTTACTGGCAGAAGTCCTTACCATTTATTTTACAGGAACGAACAACTGTGAGCTCAGATGCGCAGCACAGAAGTTAGTGAGTCATGATCTAACTATTATTACAGTGAACCAAATGCAGCAAAGCTATCAATCTAGTCACATTTAGAAACATGAAAATGATCTGAATTTGGGGATGATGGACCGTCAACTAAAAACACAGAGTATGAGTTTGTGCATGTGTTCTATTATTATTTGAGTGTCTGAAAATGCCTCCATTTCCACAATAAAAGCCAGTCATCACTTTAGATGATTGGTTTGTTGCTCTTCCACCAGGGTTTAGAGCCGCAGTGCTAGGGATGATGTAGTGTATGTGGCCCAAACAGGGGGAGCCAGGTGCATTCTGGACTTTAATAGATGGATAACAGCTTCCCTCGATGATGAGATTTAACTGGCATTAAAAAGGCAGCCGCCATTGCCGTATATGCCCACCCGTATAGCCGTGTATTTGAATAATGGTCCTGTGATGTAACAGGCGACCAGCGCTAAGTAGGTTTTGTGAGGAAAGCCTCCCTCATTTGAACACTCTCGCTTACAGTCAGCCAATCAATTCTTTCCACTTAGCCTTGCAAAACTGGGAAATGATGGGCCATCCCATCACCTTGTCTGTGCAGCGGGAAACTCATAAAAAGAGCTGCTCTCCACCGCATGGGGTCTATGAATCATTTACTGCACTGAGGCACGAAAGTTTAGTGATAAAAAGACTATGTATTGCATGTCTCATCTGCTGGAAATTGATGTTATAGATTGATAGAAGGGCTTTCTCGGAGAGAAGGATGTTTACATCAAATTTCCTGGAAACACAGACACCTGGATAAGGCTGTTGCTGCTATAAAACTTAATAAAGTCGTTCTTAACTGGTGGGTCGCAGGTCTGTCCTGGTAGAATCATGGACCGAGGAGAAAATACATACTACATTTTTAAAAGTAAAAATATTAAAATCAATGATTAATTGTGTTGACTTTTATAATGACCCCTTGCTAAGTTCCATCCCCCTTGCTTTTGCTACAGACAAGCTTTGCAGGACATAAGGAATGACATCCATTAAGGAATGAATGAGATTTCTGTCAACAGCATGATTTTGTTCTCATAAGTGATAAAAATTAATTGGACAACATTGGTTATTTAACTGAGATATTGCAAAGGATTTTGTCTGCCATTTCTCTTAAAATAAATGGTTAAATGTACACAGTGGTGTTTAATTTTAAATACTACAGTGACTGTGAGCTGAAATGAAAATGAAATGAGAAAAACTGTTCTTAATGTTTCTACAGCATGCATAGTCCTGTCACTGAGTTTAGTTACTAATGAACACAATGAAATTTTGTACTTTTGTCTAGATGATTTCCCTAAAATTGTGTCTGCTAGAAAGAGTAAAAGCTTACATAAGGTGGACGGCAACAGTTGAGAACCACTGCTATATTACTGTATATGTGCTCATATATTATATGTGACCCTGGACCACAAAACTAGTCATAAGGGTCAATTTTTTAAAATTGAAATTTATACATCTGCAAGCTGAATAAATCAGCTTTCCAGTATGGTTTGTTAGAATAGGACAATATTTGGCCAAGATACAACTATTTGAAAATCTGGAATCTGAGGGTGCAAAAAAATATTGAGAAAATCACCTTTAAAGTTGTCCAAATGAAGTCCTTTGCAATGCACATCCACTCACAACAATACATTTTTGATATATTTACAGTAGGAAAATTTACAAAATGTCTTCATGGAACATGATCTTTACTTATATTCTAATGATTTTTGGCATAAAAGAAAATTAATGATAATTTTGACCCATACGATGTATTGTTGGCTATTTCTACAAATCTACCCGTGCGACTTATGACTGGTTTAGTGGTCCAGGGTCACATATATGAACAAAAAATGGAAATTATATTACATAAGTGAAGATATGTCAAGGCCTTTGAATGAAAAAGCAATGCAACTTTTATCATTGACCAATTATTTCAGTATTCTAGCATCCCTCTACTGTTTAGGTTTTAGAATTGACAGAGCTACAGTGCTTTAAATCCTTTATGCAAATCATAATAACTTCTGCACCATCTTTGATACATTATAGTTACGTGCTTCTTGATATACAATACATTTTTGTATGTGCATGTTCCTGTTGAAGAGTATTTGAGACACCGCAGCACTCTGTTGTTGCTATTCAGAGTCCGCAGGTAAATCCTGTCCTGCACGCTTAATTCTGCGGCCAGAGCCGATGACAGCTATTAGGAGGAGTGTTGGGAAGAGATCAGCTGAGCATGACTTTAATCTAATTCTTTGTCAGTTCCTGTGAATGTCAGGAAGCAAAGATGATTCTCTCGGAGGACAGGGAAGAAAAGGCCATCCTGGCGGTACTGAGGGTGGACAGGGCTGAGCTACTCAAGATGGTCGCCCACCAGATCAATGTATTGTCTCTCACAGACAAAATGTTACTTATTTCCAAAGGTTATATATACACTGTACCTGTATAATACACTTCTCGCTATCTGCTCTCTCAGCTAGAGAAGGCCAGGTTCTTGCATTCGTGTATGAATTGGCCTTTCGGTTAAGCATTTGCATGACCGATTTTGATAGGATAAGTGCACTGTGTTGAGTCTGCTTGCGTTTCCCAAGTCAAACATATGTTAGGTTAGTGGGGTTCACAAGTCTGAGGCCACTAGTGGAAATGCTATTTAAATAATTTATAATATATGTATTTAACTTTATATATATTCTGACTTTTTTTCTCACAATTGCAAGTTTTCAGTTATAAAGTCAGAATTGTAGGATGTAAAGTCGCAATTGCGAGTTTATATCTCACAATTCTGAGAAAAGAAGTCAGAATTCAGAAAAAAATCTGAATTGCAAGATATAAACTCTTTTTTCTCCCAACTGTGTTTATATCTCGCAATTCTATCTTTATTTCTCGCAATTCTACTTTATATCACGCAATTCTGACTTTATAACTTGCAATTGTGAGTTTATAGCACGCAATTCTGAGAAAAAAGTCAGAATTGCGAGATATAAACTCGCAATTGAGAAAAAATTCAAAATTGTGACTTTATATCTAGGGCTGGGTATCTTCAAAAATTTCCGATACTGATAACGACACCTTGACTTCGATACCGATTCCTGAACGATACCTTTTTCGATACCAATTTTATAAAATCGGTTTTAACAATATAACATTACCTCAAAAAATCTTTGGTTTTATATTTTAAGTTTGACTTTTTTTTTTTTTACAGACTCAAAGACTCATCTCCTGAGCCACTGCACAAAGGAATAAAAAAGTCTGCTTATAAATTAACATTTATTTCAAATTAAAGTTCTTATTTGGTTAAATTACAATTCTTTAACAGCCTTTAAACACAGGCTTTACTCCCTTCAAACTTATATTTTGCCACTGTTTCCTTACATCATTGTTGGATATATAATTATATATAATATATAATTATATAATTTCTGTTAGTTAAGCTTGTGTATATTTTTATTTAAAGCTGTTAAGTTATAAAGCAATCATGTAGGGTTCTGTGTCTTTATTAAAATCAACACATTAATGATTTATTACTCATCCACCCACAATTATTTGGAATGTTATTTATTGTTACTTGGCTTGACAGGAGACAACCGTTTGAAAATGTCCGCTCTGAGGGTCTGGTTGCACTCTCAGATACCCTGCTCCGTTTGGAGGTATCGAAATTTGGTACCGAATGACAAGACACTTTTCGATACTCGATAGTATCGAGGCAATTCGGTCAGTACCTAAAAAGTACTGAATTCGATACCCAGCCCTATTTATATCTCACAATTCTGACTTTATAACTCGCAATTGTGTTTATATCCTGCAATTCTGACTTTATATCACGCAATTTTGACTGTATATCTCGCAATTGTGAGTTTATATCATGCAATTCTGAGAAAAAAGTCAGAATTGTGAGTTTATATCTCACAATTCTGACTTTATAACTCACAATTGCGAGTTTATATCTTGCAATTCTGACTTCATAACTTGCAATTGCGAGTTAATCACGCAATTCCGACAAAAAAAATCATAATTGCAAGATGTAAACTCGCAATTGTGAGAAAAAAAGTCAGAATTGTGAGATAAAAAGTCACATTTACCTCTTTATTTTTTTTATTCAGTGGCGGAAACAAGCTTCCACACCTTTGTACCCAACTGTACATATGGTGAAAAAAACCCGCTTTGTGATACAGACAACATAAAAAGAAATCATCACACAATAATTCAAAGATAATACATTCTCCATCTCTCGTCCCTTTCCAGTACAGGAGTTCTTAACTGGGAATTTAGCCAAGGGTATCTAATACAAAATGCTCGAGGCAACTCATTGGAGACCTCTGAGCGGCTGAGCTGCTCTAAAATCCTTAAAGGTCACCTGCACTTGAAAAGAATTTATTTGAATATCTTTTAGAGACGCTGGTGAGGAAGGAGGTCTGCGAGGGCTGAGTATAATCTCTTCTTTCATCCCTCTGCTCTTCAACTGTCTGTAATAGGGAGCTGTGTGACTCATAGTAAAAGAGGAAGTGAAGTGGAGAAATTCATACTTTCTTTCCTTTAGGTACAGTATCTTCTCACGAAACTGGCCTTGCGTGTTCAGAGGTTATTATTATTATAACAACAATATTTCCTTCAGTTTTATAGATTAGAGTTATACTTTCTTGAGTACAGCATATTTGACCAATTTCTATAGTTAATAACAATAACATTAACTATGGAAATTGGTCAAATATGCTGTACTCAAGAAAGTATTACTCTAATCTATAAAACTGAAGGAAATATTGTTGTTATAATAATAATAATAATAATAAAAGTGAATGATGAAAAAAAAAAAAATTATTCCTTTTTCTTGACATTTACGGTATTCCAAACCAGAAGATTGTAGTTTGTTTGCTAGATTATTATTATTTTTTATTATTTGCGTTTTTATTGTGTTTTATAGAAGTCACATTCAGTGAAGTGAGGGAATAACAATAAGAATTACTGTGCATAAAGTTGCTTTAAAGGCGGGAAATCCTCCTGAAATGTCATACAAAATTCTGTTTACATATATTATTAGCTTCTCAAATCTTCACTGCAAATATCAGTGAGCGTTAGTAAAGGAACACCGGCGTCACACATTATACATTATATCCCATTAACCCTGTGAAGGCTTTTTAATAAAGGCTGAGGCTGCTGGGTACACTCCTCACTGCGCTGGGGGTCATTCCGGATCGCTCCGCCAAGCAATATTTCACCGGGAAGGCTCTATGAAGGTGTGCTTTGTAGGCAATTATTTGCCTATTAATTTTTAACTTTGTCCCTGCTGCTCAATAAACAAACAAAGATGCCTAATGAAACAAATTGGTTCCAACAAAAAATGATTGTTAATAAATCATTCAGGGCAAGCGTATGGATTATCCACGCCGTGTTTTCACAGCCTCCCGAGAGCCCGCTGAAATTCGCACAACGGCACTTGTCCCCAAAAGGCATCTTGCAATCAATATGCAAGAGCATGCGGTTTAGAGGACCCGGAGGAACATGAAGCATGTGTAAAAAATCAGCTCGGAAGATCAATCCACGGCTCTCCACCCTGAAGATGAATATACAAGAAAATTAAATAAATAAACAGCCTCTGAAACCCAAATACTGCCGCTCAGAAAGTTTGAATCCGTGATAAACATCTTATCTGTGCCTTTTAAAATTCTTCATATGAATGCTAATACTCTGACACATTTCTCTCTCCGCACAGAGACACTGGATCGCAGCAGATGGCTCTTATGATTTGGACTCCTTTATTAAAAAAGTGAATCGCAATTTACTCTCTTGTACTGTGTCATCAGCACTGTTTGCTTTTAATCATGTGCCATAAATCGCAAGTGTGGCAAATAAAATTAACAGGGGCGCTGTGAAATGTCACGCCGGCCCAGTCGTCAGGGTTAATGAGCGTCTTTTAGTGGAACCGTGCAAACGTCACACCGATCTGCGGGACATCGGGACCCTTCTCCCCCCTGTCCCCTGACATTTCCATTCCTTCAAATGCAAAAGCGGGGAAAACCTTGCCCAGTCTGGCCAGGGAGGCTGTTAACCTTTCCCGACGCCTTATTCGGACTACCAAGGCCAGTTCTGTTCATTATTTTTTCCTTTTAAATTGTCAGATGATGTCCTTTCCGACTGAGGCCTCTGGCCATAATGTCACCACACGGTCAGTCACTAATCACCGCGTGCCTCGGCTTGACAGCCGCGTGCCTTACACCCTGGTAGATGGTTATGGATGGGCCAGAGCGTTACTCCGTCATGTGAGAGACAGTGGTATGAGACTATGATGATGGAGAGGGGTTTCAAAACTTTACAATGTCTGCTGACCCTGAGGTTAGTAACATCCATGGAGGTCCACGGCTAGGTGGCTAGCATGAGTGACAGAACTCATAAATATAACTGATTATGGCCTGGGTCTGATTAACACCTTTCTCCTCCTTCCTCTTCCTCCTGCTGTAAATTAATTCTATTCTGTTGTTTCAATTTTTCAAAGAATCCTGAAAGAACTGTGCATATTGTTTAATAATTTCAACAACAAAATTTTTTTCTTGGGCACAAAATCGGCATATTAGACAGATTTCTGAAGGATCATGTGACACTAAAGATTGGAGTAATGCCTGATGAAAATTCAGATTTGCCAATAACTATTAAAATAACTATTTTTTTCCCTAATATTTCACAATACTGTATTTTACTGTATTTTTGCATAATCTACTTTATGGGGACAAAACGCAGTATCCCCACAAAGATGGCAATATCTGAAATCCTGAAGTGAAGACATTTTTTGGTCCCCATGAGGAAACTTTATCTAAATCATAATAAGTGATGAATTTTGAAAATGTAAATGTTATATACAATAATTATATATATATATATACATATATATATATATATATATATATATATATATACATACATATATATATATATATATATATATATATATATATATACATATCTCGATTTTTAATGTTTTTAAAAGAAGTTTCGTCACCAAGGCTGCATTTATTTAATTAAAAATACAGTAAAAATGGCAAAGCTGAATTTTCAGGATCATTACTCCAGTCTTCAGTGTCACATGATCCTTCAGAAATCATTCTGAAATCATTCATAATATGCTGATGAAACATTTATGATTATTATCAATGTTGAAAACAGTTGTGTACTTTTTTTTTCAGAATTCCTTGATAAATAGAAAGTTCAAAAGAACAGCATTTATCTGAAATACAAAGCTTTTGTAACATTATTCACTACCGTTCAAAAGTTGGGGGTCAGTAAGAATTTTTATCTTTATTTTTTTTTAAAGAAATTAAAGAAATTAATACTTTTATTCAGCAAAGATGCATTAAATCGATCAAAAGTGACATTAAAGACATTTATAATGTTACAAAATATATATATATATAAATACCACTGCATCATAAACAGCAGCCTGTATCAGTTCACCACTGCTGTGAATATTACTGTGAAAAAGAAAAAAATAGCACTACAGGTGTTTGATTCTGTGTCACTGTTCCAAAAAAGCATTCCAATGCATCAGCACTCATGCAGGGTGTCTCATTAGGTCATTAAAGCCTTGACAGTGCTGAAGGCCACCTGCTAAGATCTGTGTCCATCTATATACACCCCTTAAACTAAATTTTACCATAATAACACACAAAAGAAATAACACTGTTCAGTCATTCAGTATGTGGAGTGAAAATGAATACGCATGCAATGCTTTATTGGCTGATGGAGTCTTTTGATTCTTTGTCTACACAAATTCTAGTTCACCCACTAATGAAATTGCTGTCATTATTTACTTAACCTCATGTTTTTTTCTAAACCTGATATTTATTTTCCAAAAGTGACATTTTAAAGAGTGCAAGCTACTTTTTCTCCTGTACAGTGACAGTTCATTGTGACCACTGCTGTTAAGCTCCTAAAAAGCTCACCACATAATATCATAAAAAGGTTTGGAACAACACAAGGGTGAGTCATTTTTTTCTTTTTTTTTTTTTTTTCTGAGGTGATCACAGCAGAATCCAACAGCCCCCTGTTCCATGCTAGGAGTAATGACAATAACCTCTTAAGGGCAAAAACATCAGTTCTGCATAATGAAGTCATTGACTTAATAAACTTTGGCTGCATGAGTTAAATTAACATTAAGAGTGCTTAAAATGATTACTTTCAAGTTCAGTAATTAATGCTCTTGTTTAGTAATTAGGAGAAATGTCATTTTCATTTCATCACTTTATAAAAGGTGAATGGATTCAGTATGGAAGGACTTACTGTGGTTTGTTAATATATAATATTTATTATATATAATTTTTTTTTAAATCATATAATAAATACATAAATATTTAATTATTTATTTAATGAAATTATGTCGTTTTTATTTCACTGGATTGTCGTATAATTAATATAGAAACCATTTATTTGTTGAATTTCCAGCAAGAAATAACCATGTTGTGATATATAACGTTAGCATGATATAAATTTTCTCATAACATGATATATGATTTTGGTCATATCCTCCAACCCTTGAATCATTTGAATTTGTTGCACCGCATCCCTCATGATCCATATAAATAGATAAGTGTACCATCAATCCAGATGTCTTTGTGTTGAGTGAATGCACCATTTCTTTGAGATGTGTGCAATATGCGTAAACAAGCTGACTCTACCGAATGCATTAAACCTTAAAAGAATTGAATATGAACAGAACAGGTTAATCAACCTGGTTTTTTTTTCTTGAGAGGGCTGTGTCTCTTATGTGTGCCCGTCTGTCATAGTGAGTTATGGACAGCAGTGCATCACAGCGGCATGACAAAACCCAGGCATGGGCAACTCCCCGCTTTTATTTAATGCACTTTTTATAACCTGCATAAATAAGGGACCTGTTTAAGAGTGCACTGCGGGCAGAGCATGTGGCTAAGTGCTTTCCCTACTGCTCGCACCCTCTCTTGATGCTCATCACACAAGGGCAAAGGAGCACCGCTATTTAGCAATGCAAAGAGACGAGCCTGAACCGCATTGAAATTTAGGGCATTGTCTGCGAGTTTGCAGTAGCAGCATCTACAAGGTGCATTGCAGTGGTTCTCAAAAGTTTTGAACCCAGATTTACATTATTGTATATTAAGCTTTTTTTTGATAATAGAAATGGTTAGTTACTTATTTATGTTTTGGCTTTTTTTTTCTTTTTTTTTTTTCCTCATTGTTGTCCATGAATTACAGTCTATCTATCCAATTAAATTCAGCTGAGATGAGTTTAACATGTAATTCCATTTTGTTAATTTTTTTTTTTTTTTTTTCACATTCAGGTTCAGTTATTATTATTATTATTATTAACATTATTAGAATTAGTATTATTTTATTTTATGGACCAGGTTGGAAGAAGGTTGGATATTGAATGTTAAATTAAATAGTACAGTAAATGTTAAAGGCAGGGTAGGAGATTTGTTCCAGAATTTTTTATTTTTTTTTGTTACACTCTAAAAAATAATTAATTGGCTTTGTAAATATCACATTAATAATTAACTTTATTAACTTAATAAAATCTCTGAATATCTTTTACTTGATAGTTTGAGTTGAACATACCAAAATAATGGCCTAAAAATCCAACAGTTTTATCTAACAAATTATTAGTTTATAAAAATATACTTAATATTTTTGTTAAATTTCTAACAAAATATTTGAGAATGGCGAATTAAACTGATCTGTTTCAAGAATCACAGTTATTACTTAATTCACATCAATATTATTAATCTTTAACACACACTTAAGAAATAAGTAAGTTTACTCAAATAAATAAGTTTACTTAATTGAAACAATGCACCCCTCCCACCCTCCGATGCGACAACTCAACGGTTAAGTGAGCGTGGGCTGTTTGAATTCTCTCCACTCTCCAGAGCAGTTCTGTCTTCACAGCGTTGCAGATTTAAAGCATTTCCTTTGTGAAATTCAGGTTTGTGTATGTTTTATTTTATCTATAAAATCATTACTGTGCTTTAAATCATTTTATTTAATGCAAAACAGCATACAGGGACACAATGTGTGTCATCTAAACGAGTGTCGCGTCTGTCTTTTCGTGTGATTGAAACACCTGATGCCTTGCATAAAACACAACTTTATTCCTAAAGATAATGAATATAATTAATTTGGATGATAAAATGTTCTCAGAACTAGGCACTGTTTGCTTATTGGCAGGTTATGGACTCAGTTCTGTCGCAGCATCTTTCTTTTGACGTTACACTCGGAGCGGCTCGTGACTCGAATTTATTCGTTTTTTAATGGCAACACTATCAATGCCTAAATGAATCTGCAGCAGTCAGGTGGTATAGGCACTTTATGTTGTTTATGTTAATTATTATTTAATGTTATGTGCTTTGAGACATGAGGTAGATTAACGCCGTCTCTCGTGACGCTTTTGTTTGCTCCCTGCTGTATGCGTTTATATGTTTTGGAGAAAGCGTCGTTTTGGAGAGCGCTCTGAAGGGAGGGTGGGACAGGGTTGCCAGGTTTTCACAACAAACCCCACCCAATTGCTACCCAAAACTAGCCCAATCGCGTTTTGGGGGGGGGGTCCCTCAGTTAAAATTGCATTCCGGGGGGTAAAATCTGCTTTTTGGCGGGGTTCCCCAGGTAAAATTCGCATTCCAGGGGCTAAACATCATGTTATTTGGGGTCGCTTCAACCCACGGACATAAAAAACAATCCGCAGCAACAGTGTTAAAGTGAGAAAACTGTGGACTTGGCAACATTGGGGTGGGATCTTATGATTTCAAAACTAGCTTTTCTGAGAATGATGTACCCAACCTTTAAATTATATTGAATTGTGATTCAGTAAATTCCACCTGTGATTTCAATTCAGCTCTGTGGTCATGAATTGAAAGTAAGTTAATCCTGAATTTTGCTACTCTAAACCTTGGTTGGAACCACTCTATTATATTTTCAGGGAATTCTGAGGGTGAGCATATTTGAGCTAATTAATATCAGTGAAATCACCTTCAGTGTTCTAATGGGACATTGTCTTACACTGGGCGGCTGTGCAAAATGTTATTATAGCCCTGTAGGTGCTTTCCTGGCCAAGACCAGGGCTAAATCAGGAGAGGACGACAGCTCAGGAGTATCAGATCTCTAAAGTGACTCATCCTACGCATAGAGTCTCAGAAGGTGGGAAAAGAAGTCAATGAGCTTTGGCACCATGCCCTTCACCCTTTCTCTTCTATAACTCTTCTATGTCTCTCTTTCACACTCTCTGTCTTTCCTTGCTTTCTCTCAGCCTTTTCCTTGCTTTGGTCGCTGAGGTCCATGTCATCCATTAATCTCACTTGGGCGGTAATGGTGTCTCCTTGTTTTACTAGCCACAGTATGAAAAAGTAATGACTCTCTTCCCATCCCTTGTTTGGCTTTGTTGTTCAGGTTTTGTGGGCGTGTGTCTACAGAGCAAGAAAGACAAAGAGGTCTATAATGTAAACTCACTTGTTTGTTTCCTCCTGGAATCTCTAATAAAACATCTGCACTTAACAAATGTGCCTGAGCACTAAACATCCACCACATGCTGCATCTATAATAACTCTGTGCTCTTGATACTATTTTTTACACTTCAACTATTTCTAATAATTAACCTCCCAACCTTCACAGATGCAGAAGCATCATCGTTCTGTTAATATAGAAAACCGTTTCTATGATTGCATGTGTATGAGACATTTAATGGCTACAACATACTTAAATATCCATTTAAGTTCTTGTTTAATGTAATTGGTGCCATGGACGACACCCTGAACAGTAAATCTCGAGCGGTGGAGATGCTTAACAGACATTCTCCTGCTTATGTATGGAAAAGGAACGAGTATGGGGCTTAAAAAAAGGATTGATTTATAGCCAGAGGTGGAAAAAAGGGATCTAAGGTGCTCAGATGCTGTCAACAAACCATCTATTTGCTTATATTGAACACGCATATAGGCTTTGTTCCAAAACCTAGCCTACTGTCTACTGCCTTCTAAGGCAGCAACCTAACTGAAATGGAACCTGTGATAAATAGATTTGGAAGCAACTGTGCACCACACAAATAGTGTGAGACACTTGATTTGCAATTAGAATTTGGCATTACCATGTTGCAAAGACAGATTTATACACAAAATGTAGGTAAAATAGTCAAAATGAATCAGATTTTACTCGGTATTATTAATTATATTTGTTAACCATACATGTGATGCTGGCTTATTTTTATTCATTTATTAATAAGCAGCATAATCAATTTGTAAAAGCCTTCTACAGTCATGATGCCTTAAAATGCCACAGTTGGAGGTCTCTGGGGAAAAATAAGTTGGACTCAGTGGTGTACTTTCTAATTTCTGTAGCTGATGTTGCATATTCACATAGCGGTATAACAGCTGAGGAGCTGTAGAGGAAGAAAAGTGAGGAAGAAAAATGGAATACTAGTTTATTGAACACATTGGAGCAAATCTGTGTCAAAGCTTAAAAGATTAGTTCACTTTCAAATAAAAATTAGCCCAAGCTTTACTCACCCTCAAGCCGTCCTAGGGGTATATGACTTTCTTCTTTCTGATAAACACAATGGGAGATATTTTAATAAATATCCTGACACATCCGAGCTTTATAATGGCAGTGAACAGGGGTCACGAGTATGAGCTGAAGAAAGTGTCTCCATCCACATCCATCCGTCATAAACGTGTACTCCACACAGCTCCGGGGGGTCAATAAAGGCCTTCTGAAGCGAAGCAATGCGTTTGTGTAAAAGAATATCCATATTTAACAAGTTATTAACTAGCTTCCACCAGACTGCCTTCTGTATTCAATGTACGAAGAAAGTGTAACACCTTTCGCAGTTCAAAACGCTTACGCTACGTCCTACACCTTCCCTATTCAACTTACGGAAAAGTGTAACTGACGCGACGCCAGTTTACACTTTCTGCGTAACTTGAATACGGTCTGGCGGAATACAATTTTTACAGTATAAAAATCATTATGTCCATCATGGAATGTCCCCATAAAACATGAAAACCCAACGTGTGTGTGCAGTTTGTGTCCTTCAGAATTTCTGTTGAAGGTATGCAAGCACTTCAAGACTTACACAATTTTTAAATTTTAAAGTTGAATCATTCTGGGATTGGTAAAATCGGATGGAATGAATTAATCTTTTACATTGTTAAAAGGGATATATACTTTTCATTTTTACTTTTTTTTCTTTGAGGTACTGTTATTCAAGGTTTCTTGTACCCAAAAGTCATCTATTTGTCATAAATTCCTTGGAATTTAAAGCATGAAGCAAATATATATATATATATATATATATATATATATATATATATATATATATTTTTTTTTTTTTTTTTTTTTTTTTTTTTTTTCCTGCTGTGCAAGACATCTACAAATTTTTATTTGCAAGTGAAAGTGAGGAATAGTTTGTGAAACTTGCCTTGTATCCATACTGTTTCTTATCTTTAATTGGGGGTTGGCTTGTTTTTTATGTTTTTGAAAGAAGTCTCTTATGCTCACCAGGGTTGCATTTATTTGACCAAAATTTAATTCTCATCCTCAGTGTCACATGATCCTTAAGAAATCATTCTAATATGCTGATTTGGTGCGCAAGAAACTTTTCTTATCACAGTTGAAAACAGTTATTGAAAATAAAACAACAGCATGTATTTGAAATAGAATCTTTTGTAACAATATATAATCTTACTGACCAAAGCAGAATATCATCTTAATAGAATAAAAATAGTATTTTGTTTAGTATTTAGTAATTATAGTATCTGTCCTACTTTCTCTGTATTGGAAAAGTTCCTGAAGAATAATTTGGAAATGTGGGCGTTCATGTAAATGACCAGTAATGATGAAATTAGCAGAATGTTTTCTCTCTGAGATCCAGCAGTTCAGCAGCCCTTCTGTCTCCCATCATGCATTGCTGTCCTGGGAGGCGGCCCATCTTCCCTCTCACTGTTATTCAATAAAACCTCCCTGACAGGTATGATTGAGAGCCACTCAGTGCCGGAGCAGGACCCTCAAATATGAGGGGGAGGTATAAAATATGAGCACCCTGACAGCTCGCTTGCCAATCCAAATTAAAAAAAGTTGGAGTGCCTGGCTTTACGCTACCCGTAACGGTGTGGCTGTATTTCATGCTGGCTGTGAAGCTGCTCTGCACATCCTCTATTCGCCACTGACAGGGCTGGTAAATCTGGCCTCGTTTGGCCCGGTGTGTAAACAGTTATTCATCTTGTGGCAGAAGCAAGGGACAGACCTCAGCTCTTCTCGTGGACTGCAGGCGTCTCATGGAAGCAGAGATTTGTGGGAAACCAAACTCATTTAGTTGTTCACATTTCACTAAATATTGAAAAAGCAGTCAGGATATCAGAAGTGCAATTGTGAGCTTTTGTAGTGAAAATGGGCTTAGATGTTTTGCCTTCAGATCAGTGAGGTTGTATAAATAATTGCATCCAAAAAGCCACTGATAAGATTCTTAGTCCGCTTTCAAACAAACTGGTGCGGTTTGACTTAAGAATGACAGTCTGAATGCTAAGCGAACCAGGACTAAATGTTGTTATTTATTTATTTACTTATTTTTGGTCTGTACCAAAAGAACCAACACTCTTAAAAATAAATAAAGGTTCTTTATTGGCATTAATGGTTCCATGAAGAACCTTCAACATCCATGGAACCTTTCTATTGCACAAAGGGTTCTTTATAGTGGGAAAAAAAAAAAAGGTTCTTTAGATTTTTAAAATGTTCTTCACACTAAGAAAAAAAAAAAGGTTATTTTAAGAACCGATCAATGAAAGGTTCTTTGAGGAACTAATAATGGTTCTTTTAGTTTTAACAGCTCACGTTTCACTTACTCAACAACAACAAAGCTGGAGAATCTCACGCAGCCAAAATGACGATTGTCAGTAATGGTGTTCAGCCTTACATTGTTCAAATTGGAGTCGGACACAACTTTTAGAGAGCAACTGGACGATTCTGTACGGTTAGTGGATACATTTATGTAGTTGCTGTGGAGTTGATTCAACTCATCGACTAGCATGTGCCGTCATGTTAATCTTTTGTGCAAATCCAGCGTTGAATTGACCCTCGTTTGTGTAGCAGTCCGGAGTAAAATGATGGCATGGTAACAACACTCTACTACAACAACTCTTCCTCTTCTCTAAAGCAGCCCAACATGGCCTCATCCCCTTTGTTGCGTGTTCTCGGTTTATGTAAATTTTGGGGTTTGTGATGTCACCAACCTGGGAAGAAGCTCATTGTAGTCCCTAACAGCCGTTTGTTGTAGTCCTTAAAGAGCGATTCCTGTAAAAGAAAATATCTCCCTTTGCATTGAACTTTGAAAATCGTAGCTTTGCAGATGTTGTTTATGCTCAAACAGCAACATTACACACTAACTAAAGTGAAATCATAATCAAGGACCCCTTTAAGAGTGAAGAAAACCGAACTACAAGTGTGAACACACGATTCTGGTGTGCTGGTGTCAGTCAGATTGCTAATAAGTGCAATTGTGAGCTTTTGCAGTGAAAATGGATTTAGAGTTTTGGCATTGTATCACTGAGGATGTATAAATAATGGCACCCAAAAAGTCACCAACTTATGTTGTTTTTAGATTCTGTTGTGCTGGTTTCTCAACACGCTTATTGACTAGATTAACTAGCATATCTTCAATGGTCAATCAATTATGTGGCTAAACCAGCAGTAAACTAAATTCAAGTTGGTCTTTTCAGGAGGTTTCCATTAAAGCCCTAAATGTCCAAACCAGCTTGATAGTCCACTACTGAACTTTCAGAAGAGGTGACTGAACTCTGACATCCCAAGCTGCAATTAAACAGCATACCGATTAGCACTAATGATCACTTACTGTGCGAATTGATTGCAGTGAGCTTGTAGCAAATGAGCAAACTGTGGTAAAGACTGTAAATGAAGACTTTTTCTCCAATTTTCAGCTTTAGGTAGCTGCTACTCACATCTGCTAACAACTGTTAGATATTTTTTGTGTAAATTAATGCAAACTCAATGCAGCATGAATCACAATCCACACCCACATGTTGTCCGTAAACAACGTTCAGGGTTCAGGAATTTGTGCAGGATTTGTTAAGTAGAGCAAAGCTAAGCTCTCATTTTTAGCTAAATCTAAATGAGGCTCCCTTCTGTAACTCTCATTAAAAACATTTACATTTATTTATTTGATTAACACTTTTATCCGAACTCTTCAAGGTGCGTTCATGTGTTATATGGGTCATTCCTGTTATGCAGGGTTTTTTATTCTGTTATTTTAAACAATTTAAAATGCTTGTGATCTTAAGGAAGTATTTCTTTAGGGTATTAGCAGACTTTCAGAAATATGCTTGTGGTAAAACACTTAAACCTTCGATTCTGTTTGATAAAATTACAGAAACCACAATAGCTACATTTCAAAAGATGATTAAAATAATAATATCAATATTCATCAAGTAATCTTTCTGTCAATCCCTCACTAAGCAATGGCCAACTTTAGCTCTTTATGTCCATCTTGTTTCATTATGCAAATAAATGTCAAATAAAGTAATAAATAAATAAATGAAAATATATACTACTACTACTAATACTAATAATAACAATAAAAAGTGTTTGACCACAAGCATATCTCTGAAAACTGATTGATTGATTGATTGATTGATGTTGCTATAGTCATAATGATAATGTAATATAATTTTATCAAACAGGATGGAATGTTTTAGAGTGAGAAAAACTAACTCCACATAACTTAATCAAATCAATGGCTAATACATATTAATGTTATTAATTGATTTTAGTTTTCAGACAAAAGATAATGTCATGACTCCCTTGAGGATGATGTCAAAAGCAACTGGCTCTCATTAGCTGAAGATGTATTAGAAAGAATAACAGTATGGAACATTTCAGTTATACTTTGATAAAATATGATGTATTTACTAATTTAACAAATAATTACAAAGAAAATGCAAGTAACTCCTAATTAACATTATAAACACCTTATATAAGTGATTGATTGATTGATTGATCGATCGATTGCCATTTTTCATGTTAGAGGGTTGTACAGCATTCAGGAACATGGCATGTTCATATAATTGTGATTAAAAGAAAACTAAGTAATATGATTTCCCTCTTTATAAGTTGAGAGTTAAATATTTTGTTAACATATCATTTTCTATGACTATTATAACTATGGGTACTGCATAGTAGGAGTGACTTAACAGCATAGCTAAAATGGTGGGATCTTTATTCCAGTGTTTTCAGTGCGGAAGTGACATGCTTGGTGTGACACTGCAGATCTGGCACAGAAATCTTACGTCTATGAGAAGAATTAAGTAGAACCCAAGGCATGATGATAACACTCGTCAACAAGGTAACATCTGCATGATTGACAGTCATTAAAATGTCACCTCCACTCAAATGATTCATATGAAATCATTTTGTGTATGAGAGAGACAGATAGAGTGAGATGGAAAGAGAATTTAGGTATAATATGGAGGGAGGGAGTGGGTGGAAAATGAGGAATGAGTTTCTCAGAGGGAGAGGAAAAAGAGATTAGATAATAGGGTAAGAAGGCAAGAGAAAGTATGAGGAAGATGGAGAGAAGTGAAGAATGAGGAAAACAAGCTTGTATAGGAAAAATGAAGAATGGATGAGAATGAGAAGGAGAGAAACTAAGGCTCACTCAAGGACAAATGCAGAGCCTGGAAACTGAGCAGCTTATACAAATGATTTGTTCTCCTATTAGCTTTCACGAGTGTCACTTAAAACGTAGCGGCAGGACGGCACATTCAAACAAAAGACATGTCATTTCCAGACACGGTAACCTGGCAAAAAAAAAAAAAAAAAAATTCAATTATGCTGCTCTTCAAAGTGCTATTTCAGCTGTGACTCTCTCTGTTGAAGACCTTTCTCAGTGTGGCATGAAAATGAATTAACACTTTCCAATTTACTCAACTATAACAGATTACATTTAATTATTCCTAGTTGCTTGTGTACAGGCATGCATGTGCATCTGTGCGGTCAATTAGACATCAGTTTGTTGAATATTTTATGTCACTGATTCTGGGAACTTTCTGTACGTTTCATTCCATTTCAGCAGTCCTAATGTTGTTGCCATGGCACTAAGCCTCCAATTGCAGCGTTAACTTGAAAGAGCATTTTTTGATGGCTGTTTTCCAAACAGGGAGGGTAGATGACTCCCTCTCCTTGAGTCCAGTTCAGATTCAGCACCGTGACTAATTAAGGCTGACGCCCGTTTCTCACCTCGGAACAGACGTGGTTTACTAGATTTATTTCTGCATTTATTTAAGATTAAAAGCCAATAGAGAAGATGAGGTTTGTTTTGTTCCCAGTGCAGATTTAAGGAAAGTTCAGAGCAGTTCTGGTTGTTCCCTGAAGCTGCAATATATCTTGATGAGAAACAAATAAATGAATGAATCAAATATTAATCACCTTGTGTGCTGTGAGTATTGAACTATATACACCAATCAGGCATAACATTATGACCACTGAGAGGTGAAGTGAATGACACTGATTATCTCTTCATCACGGCACCTGTTAGTGGGTGGATATATTAGGCAGCAAGTGAACATTTTGTCCTCAAAGTTGATGTGTTAGAAGCAGGAAAAATGGGCAAGCGTAATGATTTGAGCGAGTTTGACAAGGGCCAAATTGTGATTGCTAGATCAGAGCATCTCCAAAACTGCAGCTCTTGTGGGGTTTTCCCGGTCTGCAGTGGTCAGTTTCCAAAAAAGGAACAGTGGTGAACCGGTGACAGGGTCATGGGCAGCCAAGGCTCATTGATGCACGTGGGGAACGAAGGCTGGTCCGATCCAACAGACGAGCTACTATAGCTCGAATTGCTCAAGAAATTAATGCTGGTTCTGATAGAAAGGAGTCAGAATACACAGTGCATCACAGTTTGTTGCGTATGGGGCTGCATAGCAACAGACCAGTCAGGGTGCCCATGCAGTGGGCACGTGAGCATCAGAACTGGACCACGGAGCAATGGCTTTGGACAATATACACACATGTGAATATATATATATATATTTAAAGGGGTAATTCACCACTACCAAAATGGGCTTTCAATAAAGCAATATAAATTTAGGTAGGAGATAGGTAGGAAAACTCCAACACCCATAATGCACTGGGTATGTTGCCATCTAAGGCCACTTGTCTGCTCTTATTGGATAGGCTTGATCAGAGTCAAATGCACATTTTGCATCATCCGGCAGACTTTTCCTAACAAATGTAAATGGGTCCAGGTAACATGGAGAAAGAGTAAACATTGTTCATTTACATATTACCAACATTGGAACAGTACAAAGCGGGTTGAAAATTGGCAAACTTACACTTTAAGTTGATACTTCAAGAGGGTCTTTCCAACTGGTTAGCTCAGTTTTTTGAGGGGCACACCAATAATTTCTTTCTTTAGTTTCATTGTTTCTGACATATTGTGAGGGAATAGGTTTCCTCCCGTAATGGTTCCTATATGAAATAAAAAGCGGTAATGGTGATTTATAACAGTTCAGTACAACTATATAGCACTCTGACAAGCAGGTCTAGTGTGTGTGTGTAGTGTTGAATGTACCTGAAGGCTGTGCTGAACCACTGAGCAGAGTGTCAAACGCCTGCCGTTCTTATCAAGTACTGCCAAAAATCTGACAAATTTCAGCTTAGTGAAAGTATAACTAAAATATATTCATTACATTGGGAAAAACCTGTAAAATGATTACCAAAAGAAATAGGGAAAGTGAATTATTACTTAATAATTTTCCCGTTTGTCATGTTCCTATAGTGACGAAATAACAAAATAACTGCAAGATAACATTCACTCAATCCAAAGTAGTAAAATTATATAAAATTCTTCCTAATGGACCCAATGTTTGATCTTTGCAAAGGAAGTCATTACAGCACTCAAGATAATGTAAAATAGTGTTTTCAGGTTATATGCATCACTCAGGAATTCTCCTGCAAAAAAATGTGTCAAATTACTGCATTTCATCCAGTGTGACCTTCTTTTTCATATACTTAAGATTACTGTGGCTGCCTGCTATTTAAAGCCATTACATGATGTAGCTCTGAGCACCTGAAGTGTTTCTCAGCCCAGAAACCGATCCTTTATTTCAAAGAGTTGACGATTTAAAGATTTGCATTTCTTCAGGTATCATGAATCATTCTGCTTCTCTTGCTGAAGTTAAGTGAATATATAAAATGTATATCGGAAATTAACATCACTGCAGTATTTCAGTTTGTCTTACGAATGTAAAAAAAGGATAGCACAGTTAAAAAAAAAATCTATTACAGTCTACAGTATAGTTCACCACCTACAGAAAAGCATGGTATCTCACATGAAACGCATGTCTTAAAGACACAGCAGGAAAATGTCTTTTTAATTGTAAGAGTCAGAAAAGGGATAGGAAATGGTCAAACTTTGGTGCAACAAGTCTTCAATAAGATTATAAGTGGACTTTAGAGAGAAGAACGCAATTATACACGTTTGTAAATGATTTCATTAAGTGGAATTTTTGTTAATCAGAGATTCTATTTGGCATGTGATGATTCATTTTTAGCGCCAGATATCACAGATATTAGATATCACAGATATTATTAAAAATGTTGCTCTATTAGTACTTTTGTTTAGATTTTATTAGATATTTTTTATTCATTATATGTTCTTATATGTTCTTTCTTGTAATGTTTTAAGTTTTATATTTGTGTACTTTTGTGGATTTTGATGGTTCTTCTAAATTTAACTTATTGTTAAATTGTGAAAATATGTGATTGATTGATTGATGGATGGATGGATAGATTGATGGATGGATGGATGGATGGATGGATGGATTGATTGAATGATTGATTGTGGTAAAAAACGCAACACATGTATTTATTGCCCAGGTATAGAAGTGCATGCAAACTTTAGATTTGAGTTACATCTCTTTGAATTCTGAGCATGTGGGCTTCTTTTTGAAAACATGTGCTTTGCTTTTAGGTTTGTTTCACAAGTGGAGTAGCCGTCACAAATAAAGGCTTTTTTTATTTATTGCCTGAACTTTGAAGACTGCCTTGGATGTTTTCTTTTGTTATAGCCTGACTCTCCAAAGAAACCTGACCTTCCTTGCTACAAAAAGAAGAAAAACATTAGTGCCTACACACAAGTGTAACAGAAGCTCTGTTTTAAAACCTGAGCTGCCTATCTATAGACAGCATTTCAAGGCATCATAGACATGCTCCCGATGTGAAGACCGTTCCAAAAGGTAGGCAGTAACCTTATATTGCCGTCTATGATAGGCCAAAGTCTAAGGCACAATCGCATACAACTTTTTTTTTTCTTTTTTTTTTTCACTTTAGGCTACATTCACACTGTGTTTTTGGGAATGACAACCACATTTACTTACAGGTGTGAGTCTTGAAATGTCCTGTTTACACAGCAACTTACAGCAGCGTCTTGAATACTGTCTGTATGAATGTGCAATAGGAGTCAAACCCATATTCTCTTTCCAGTAACCATATTAGCCACAGTGACCAAAGCAATATCGAAGATGGCGATGCCCATAAAACTAAAAAAGGTCTCATCACTTTTGACACAACAAGAGTCTATGCGCAGCACAAATATATGTTTATCGTGTGTTGCGGGTTTTGGCGTGTGGTTTCGGGAACTTAAAGTGATAGAGATATGAGTTTTGTGTCAACTGAAGGTTTTAGATCCAGTCACTGTTCTCCACTGAACCTGCTCTGCTTTCCAGGACTCTTGTCGTGTCAAGAGTGATAAGAATTTTCAGTTTTATGGATGTTGCCATATTTGATATTACTTTGGTCACTGGTGCTATGGTTAGCACCAGTGAGAATACGGTTTTGACTCCTGTTGCACATTCATACAGACAGTATTCAAGACGTTGCTGTTGGAACGGGACATTTCGAGACTCACACCTGTAAGTAAAATGTGGTTGTAAATCCCAAAAACTGACAGTGTGAACATAGCCTAGTTGTCCAGTTCGGTTCCGTTTTCCCTAAAATGCGGTTGTGAGTCCTGAAAATGTACAGGTGTGAACGTAACCGTATTAAGGACTCAAATGAAGGACTGACAACTGTATTCTGCTGCTGTTTAGACATGGCCTTATTCACTTATGATGTTCCACTCCATTTAGGATATTCCCTCAGAAGACAGCTGCTTATGTAGACCGTAGACAGCAAGGCAGCTCACTAGGTTTGGAACAGAACCAGAGTTTATACTTGACACTCTTCTAGTTCCATGCCAAGTCTACATTGTCTGCACAATGTTGTACAAACTGTTAAAGGGAGAAATTCCTCAATAAATTACCACAAAATGCTGCAGGAAAGCGGGCGGTTCTGCTGATTCCATCAGGTTCAGCTATTCACTCTTGTGAAGGAAGCCTGAGGTTTGTCTTTGATTTGACGCTCTTGTGACAGTAGCGTCACCTGGGAGCCGTCCCTGGGGTGATGCCTACAGGATGTAATGTGTTTTTGCCAGGGTGAAAAATGGCATTGTCTCTTTTCAATTTGGGAGCCCAGTCCCTGGCGAGGGGGCTCGTGCTGGCTGTGAGAAATGAGTACCTCCGGGTGCTGTGTTTGGCCTTTGGAGGAACATCAGAGCAGAGAAAGCGGTGAGCTGAAGACATCTGCTTTACTTCTGTCATGGATTATTTCGCTGACATTTAAAAATGTTCTGGGTCAATCTTGCATTTATTTAATTTACTCTGAATTGTTGAGGAAAGAGTTATAAAATCATGGTAACATGATACTGTTTACTTTCTCTTATGCTCAACAAGGCTGCATTCATTTGGTCAAAAATACTGTAAAAACAGTAATATTGTGAAATATTGTTACAATTTAAAATAAGTATTTTCTATTTTAATATATATATATTAAAATGTAATTTAGCATTATGCCATGGGTATTGAATATATGCTGTTTTGGTGCTCAAGAAACAGTTCTTGATGGTGAAAACAATTGTGCTATTATTATAATTTTTTGAAAATGTGATGAAAAAAAATTAGGATTGTTTTGATGAATAGAAACTTCAAAAGAATATATTTGATATATATATATATATATATATATATATATATATATATATATATATTTTTTTTTTTTTTTTTTTTTTTTTGCAATTTAAAGGGATAGTTCACCCAAAAATGAAACTTGTCATCATTTACTCACCCTCATGTTGTTTCAAACCTGTGTGAGTTTCTTTCTTCTGTTGAACACAAAAGAAGATATTTTAAAGAATGTTGGTTACCAGACAGTTGATGGCACCCATTGACTTCCATAGTAGGAAAAAATACTATGGAAGTCAATGGGTGCCATTAGCTGTCCGGTTGTCCAACATTCTTTAAAATATCTTCTTTTGTGTTCAACAAAAGCTGCTGAATAAAAGTATTTATTTCTTTAAAAGATTAATTTTAAAAAATACCTTACTGACCCCAAACAGTATCTCTGTATTAGAAGCCAGAGGTGTGTCTGTTATATATATATATATATAAAACCCCTCTACCCAGGTCCTACTTGTCCCACTCTGCGCGGGCCTCAAACCTAGGTCTCTGGCATAGGAGACGGATGTTCTAACAAGGAGGCTAAAGGCTGCAACCTCTAGTGTCATCTCTTGAGATCAGAGGAGTGAGGTTTACTTGCACAGCGACTACTACACTGTAAAAAAAGTCTGTAAAAATAAGGCACTATGTACTTTATAAATATGAAAGAATTTTCCATATTTGTATTTTACAGGTGATTTACCTGTATTTTGAATTAAGGTTTGCATTAGGTTGTGTTTTAATGATTAACGGAAAATGGCAGAAATTTCCTGGCAGAAAATTACTAGTACATTTTCCGTTTTTATTTTTTACAGTGTAGCTGGCCTCCGTTTTATATATATATCATATATATATATATATATATATATATATATATATATATATATATATATATATATATATATATGATATAGATATATATATATATACACACAGTAATTCCTGTTTTGCACTAGAATTAGACTTAGCTCTTCCTCTAGCAAGTTGGGTTGGAGATATATAGCTTTGTTTGTAATCTACATCATCTCAGCTTTGTGGACATTCTCTCTGTTCACTCCACTCTCCGGGACTAAATATGCCAGAAACAACAAAGCCACTGATGTATTTGGGGTCATTTACAAAAGGTAAACATTGACCCACTGGCTGCTCTTCTGACCAACTAATGGACTAGTAAAAATGCATAGTTGCCCAAGCCCGTAAAATTTGCAAAGTCGTAAATCTACATGATTTTGCAAGGACATCTTACAAGTGCTTGTTTTTTTAACTTTTCTATCACACTGTACACAGTGGGATATTGTGAAGAATTAGGTTTTTTTTCCCCACCAATATTGTGGCCTTTTGGTTGACTCTGAACTTTTTGCATCTGTAACTTTTCTCCACAGAGTTGAAGCAAGAGCTATTAGTCATGACGTTTACAGAAATGTCACTCTGACCATCTGTTTGTCCTTAAAGTCATTTATTCTACTCCTGCTGAAGGTAGATAAATTACACTTTACAGCTGCCACTAGCTTCATGTTTACATTTTTTGGGAAAGTAAATAAGTAATGAGCATTTGTAATTTATTATGCTTAGAGGCACTTAGAGTGAAAACAAGTTTTGTTTCCTAAGCATAATGACATCTCTAATTCTCCCACAAAAAAATTGTCAAAAACTGCCAACTGTTATTTTTTATGCCTCATTACAATGTGCAAACAAAAACGCTTAATATTGTTCCTTTGTTTCTGTCGAACTAAAGAGCTTTTGTTGCATGAATCAATATTTATTTTGCAGTGAAGTGGTGCTCTAATTGAATGATTCACTATTTAATTAGTTAATTGATGTGATGCTAGCAAACGAGCATCTAAGTGCATCTGGGTAATAGCGGATGTTATGGGAAGGTGACAGCATTGAAATTGCAATGAGCCCATAACAGCACAGGTGCTTTGGACTCATTTGATGCACTTGATGTCATTCAGAATAACACAGTGATGGTGCTTCAAATGTCTGAAGGTACAGACCCTTCAGTGAATATAGGCAACATACATGAGTTGATTTATATACACATAGTATATTTGTTAAATTTTCTGAAGTAAATGAGAGCAATGCTTTTGAGGTAGTTGATTGTGAGTTGTTTAGCTTGTTGCTTTTTCTTTAGGGTTAATAGAGAGTTCAACAAACTTGACTTTTGTAGACAGTAAAAGTTTTTACTTGCAGAAAAACTTGTTTTTCTGCTCTTATACATTTGAATGGAAATAAATGAAATCTAAAGATCTAAAATCTCTACCATTATTATTATAGTGAGGACCTTGAATCACAGTGACTTTCCTAAGTACATCATGTGTTTCTGCACTATGTTTAAACTCCACAACAGAAGGTCAAAACATTAGAAAATTTGACTGAAAATGTAAAAATAAAATGAGATTACTGACCTTTTTGGATTCGTTGATTAGGGGACATCCATCTGTGCAGAGAACATTGTGTTCTTTAGACTGATGTCAACTGGACATACTATATTGTAGAAAATAAAAACGCACAATGTACTGGTAATTTTCTGCCAGAACATCATCCAGTAATTCAGATAAAACACCTGTAAAAAACCAATACGGAAAATTCCTTTATAGAGTACATTCATTGTGCCCTATTTTTACAGACCATCAGTTGTGTTGTGCAGAAGTCAGGTTGGTACACAGATGACAGCCCTTCTTGACAATTGTTAGAATTCATATTATGGCAAGAATCATCATTACTTTAAGAACTGAAGGTCAGTCAGTCCGGAAAATTGCAAAAACTTTGAATGCGTCCCCAAGTGCAGTTGCAAAAACCATCAAGCGCTATGACGAAACTGGCTCACATGAGGACTGCCCCAGGAAAGGAAGACCAAGAGTCACCTCTGCTACTGAGGATAAGTTCATCCGAGTCACCAGCCTCAGAAATCGCAAGTTATCGGCACCTCAGATTAGAGCCCAGATTAATGCCACACAGAGTTCTAGTAGCAGACACATCTCTACATCAACTGTTCAGAGGAGACTGCGCGAATGAGGCCCTTATGGTCAAATAGCTGCTAAAAAAACACTGGAAATCTGTGCTTTGGTCTGATGAGTCCAAATTTGAGATCTTTGGCTCCACCCGCCGTGTCTTTGTGCGACGCAGAAAAGGTGAACGGATGGTCTCTACATGCATGGTTCCCACCGTGAAGCATGGAGGAGGAGGTGTGATGGTCTGGGGGTGCTTTGCTGGTGACACTGTTGGGGATTTATTCAAAATTGAAGGCACACTGAACCAGCATGGCTACCACAGCATCCTCCAGCGACATGCCATCCCGTCCGGTTTGCATTTAGTTGGACCATCATTTATTTTTCAGCAGGACAATGACCCCAAACACACTTCCAGGCCGGTGTAAGGGCTATTTGACCAAGTAGGAGAGTAATGGAGCGCTGCGCCAGATGACCTGGCCTCCACAGTCACCTGACCTAAACCCAATCGAGATGGTTCGGGATGAGATGGACCACAGAGTGAAGGCAAAAGGGCCAACAAGTGCTCAGCATCTCTGGGAACTCCTTCAAGACTGTTGGAAAACCATTTCAGGTGACTACCTCATGAAGCTCATCGAGAGACTGCCAAGAGTGTGCAAAGCAGTAATCAAAGCAAAGGGTGGCTATTTTAAAGAATCTAAAATATAAAACATGTTTTCAGTTATTTCACACTTTTTTTGTTTACTACATAATTCCATATGTGTTCATTCATAGTTTCGATGTCTTCAGTGAGAATCTACAATGTAAATAGTCATGAAAATAAAGAAAAAAACATTAAATGAGAGGGGGTGTCCAAACTTTTGACTGGTAGTGTGTGTGTATGTGTATATATATATATATATAAACAAAAATGTGTGTGTGTATATATTATATATATATATATATATATATATATATATATATATATATATATATATACACACACATTTTTGTTTGTGTTTTGTATGGAATGACAACAGATTTCTAAGTTTTCTGAAGTTTTGGCCTTGATTGTAGAGTTAACAACAAAATGACAACAATGTTAAATGTTTATAATAGTATATTAGAGCTGCACGATTCTAGATGAATTGAGAATCATGATTTATTTTTATTTTTTTTTAATAGACATCATGATTCTCCTACAATTCTGAATAGACAACTAAACAAAATAATGTAATTTTGTTATTAAATTTATAATTTTAATTTAATGAATAATTCATTTAAAATAATTTATTTTGTTCTGACAAAATGTTAATTGCTGCAGTCTATTTAAAAAAAAAAATGTTGTTACTTTTAAAAGTTGATTAAATGTACTGTAGACATCAGTGTTTATATCCGAACTATAAACTTTTATCCCAGTATTTCTGTGATAATTTAAATGATTGTAAGACAGAAATAATGATACTGTGTGTTTGAAAAGAGTTTTTGAAGCTGTTTCATACCTAAACATGACAACTGCTCTCTCTGGTTCAGCAGCAGCTCCAACGCAGATCTGAATGTTTGCTGTGATGGTAGTCACATGGCCATTACAGTACAAGTGATTGACTCATGGCAGATTTTAAAATGTATAAACCATTTAACCTGAAGCAGCAGTTGTGGGATGTTGTCTAATTGTTGTAAAGTCCTTGAAGAAATCATGCTTGGCAGGTTGAGTACTATCTTCAGTCATATGATTCATTCATTCGTGTTCTGGTGTGGTCACTCAAGAGTGACCAGATCTTATTTTGTCATCTGTCTGTCAGTCTGCTTCAGCTTCATCTTCCTCTGCAGCAGTGACACAACAGAATATCGCCAAACATGGTACATACATAGTGTCAAAGTCCATATCATCTGGCAGATATAGTCCATAGTGTCAGATGCATGACATATGTCTGCGAATTCTGACTGGTATGGTGACATCCAAGACATGGAATGGGCATAAAACTAGCATGGTGTCTTCTTGATATGCCTCAAGCTTTGAATTAAGAATCTAGCCGTTTCTCTGGATTCTCTAGTTCTCCATCAGAGATCCACTGTGGCAAAACCGCAAGATGTTTACAGCAATTAAACTGACTGTAGATCAAATTTAGCAAACTTCCAAGTATCTTTTGACCTGTAATACAGTATTTTAAGAAAAAAAAATGTATGAAGATAATATTGTTTAGGGTGAATTCAGGTTGATTGGGACAGTTTTTGCCATTAAGATGACTGGGGAAAAGTGTCCCAATGACCCTGAATTCACTGAATGTTGCCATAATGCAGTGGTGGGTCTTTGTAGCCCAGCTTCACATAACATCCCAATCGATAAATCATTGATAAATATTACGAATATTTTTTTTGATGTAGCCCGATGAAACTTTAGTTTAGAGAGCTGTTCTGGGATGAACATGCTGAATATTCAGTCTTGTAGCTCACTGGGAGGTGTTTATAAAGGTCAGAATAACTTCACTGCAGGTATTTATTGTGGAAAACATTTACCAGTACCAATGCTTAGGCCTCTCAGGGTTAAATATGTTGAGAAACTATACTCCCACTATTCAGGACTTTCTTCATTTACAGGTGCATTCAAATATTCATCATGCTGTCACAATTTAAAGTTGTCACTTATCACTCTGTTTGACTGAACACATGTACATAACAGATAAGCAGTACTACAACACAGCCAACAATATGCTACAGTTGAGCCTCTGGCTGACAGGTTCTGAATAAAGTGTTATGTTTATGTGTGCTTACACAGCTGGAACATGACATTGCATTTTAAAAATAAGGGATGCCATAGTTTAAGTACCATATTAGAGATCACTTAAAATCACTAAAGGATTAGTTCACTTTCAAATACAATTTTCCTGATAATGTACTCACCCCCATGTCATCCAAGATGTTCATGTCTTTCTTCCTTCAGTCGAAAAGAAATTAAGGTTTTTGATGAAAACATTCCAGGATTATTCTCCTTATAGTGGACTTTAATGGCCTCCAAACGGTTGAAGGTCAAAATTACAGTTTCAGTGCAGCTTAAAAGGGCTTTAAACAATACCAGACGAGGAATAAGGGTCTTATCTAGCGAAATGATCGGTCATTTTCGAAAAAAATGTAAATGTATATGCTTTATATAAACAAATGATCACCTTCCAAGTGGTTCCGCCAAAACCACACTTTCGTATTCTTCATAAAGCTTAGGTTGAATGTTCTACGCCTTCCCTATTCTACTTACGGAAAAAATGGAACTGACGCTGCGTTTGTTCCGTAAGTTGAATAGGGAAGGCGTAAGACATACAGCGTAAGCTTTTTGAAGAATACGGAAAGCGGAAGCACGTGCAAGGCGACCATTTGTTTATATAAAGCATATACATTTACATTTTTTTTCGAAAATAACCGATTGATTCACTAGATAAGACCCTTATTCATCGTCTGGTATCGTTTAAAGCCCTTTGAAGCTGCACTGAAACTGTAATTTTGAACCTCAACTGTTTGGAGACCATTGAAGTCCATTATAAGGAGAATAATCCTGAAATGTTTTCATCAAAAACCTTAATTTCTTTTCGATTGAAGAAAGAAAGACATGAACATCTTGGATGACATAGGGGTGAGTAAATTATCAGGAACATTTTATTTGAAAGTGAACTAATCTTTTAAATCTTTTATAAAACTGTTTCTTTCATTTTCATACTGTGTATTATAATTCTGTGATGTCTAAATTTACTAAATGATTAGTTAAAATGATTGACTTTAGTTTTTAGTGGTTTGTTTTTAATTAATTTAGAAGTGTGTTTGAAGGGTCAGCTCTGTGCATTTGATATATATATATATTTTTTTTTTTTATTATTTTTTTTTTTTTTTTTTTTTAAATCCATTTTAAATCACATAACTTTGTTTTGAACTTAAAACATGGCCCCAAGTTTCTGTCTGGTCTTTGCTTTTTGCTGTTAATTACCTAGTTTAACCAGCAGCCAGGGACCAAAAACCAGATTGACCACATTAAAATTTTTGACAAACTGGTTTGTTGCTGGTTCAAGATGGTCTAATGACCATTGTGGACTAGCTAATAACCAACTTGGGTAATCTGGAACCATCCAGCTTGTTCCAAAACACAGCTAGTATCTTAAGCCTGGGATACACTGCATGATTTTTGGCTGTCCCAGACAAAAGATTGCCATCGTGAAACAATCGTGGCGATTTCTGTGATCTTGGCCCTTAATCGGTGGTCCTATGTCATACAGTGAGAGAGGTTCAAAGACGGCCGTTTCCCCGGTCTTGCGACCAAAGATAGCCTACGATCATTTTCTGACAGTGTCAGAAATTCAGCATGATCTTTGCACGGTGTATCTGCTGCTATGACCTATGTCTGCTGACCAGCCAATAAAAATGAGACATGAAATCAACGCGACATGGCGCTAAAACTTAGTACTGCTTAACTCAAACTCTTTTCCCTTCTTCTTTCGCTGCTTCCTTTTTTTCAGCACACATAAAAACTACAACTGCCAAAGTGTGTTCTATAGAAACTTGCATCGTAGTCTGCGAGTCAACAGGTGTCAACATCGTACAGTCTACATGCATGTCATACCCAAGTTTAATAGATCCATGTCGCACACTGTGATTTGTAATGATCTTATAGGATTGCTAAAATCGTGCAGTGTATCCCAGGCTTTAGACTGGATTTTACAGCAAGTTAAATGAGGTTGGAGTTGTTTATTGAAACTGGACAGTTATTTATTTAGTAATTTTGGGGGCCTTGCAGTTTTGAGAAATAAAGTCTAGACATACTGTATATTTCCAGAAAACCTTCCATTTAGGTGAGGAAACTTTTGACAAAAACAAGACAAAATGTTCCATTGAAATCTTAGAGAGTTTAGTGCCTTTTATGTGGAAATGAAACAGACTCAGGTCAGCTTTTATCAAACTGTAAAATGGCTTTGACACTTTAGACCCAAGAGTTTGACCTTTTCTGGTCTGGGCTATTGGGCGGTCCGTGGGTGAGGGTCATTAGTCATTAGTCCATGAGAGGTGGTCGATATGGCTTTCTGACTTCCTCTATGAAAGGTGGCGAAGCTGTGCGTATTGGATGAAATGTCGGCATAGTGATTCCAGGAGTGATCCTTCAAAACATTATGGAAGTTCTATCCATCACTGCATGCTTTCAGCCTTACCTAAGATTCAGCACGGGCTGGGAAACCGAAATAAGGTTTCGTGAAGGATAAAACGGTATTATCTATATCCACTAACCACCTGACCCTTGTGTAGGAGCTATTACTCATTTCCTCCCTCTCCTTCCTGTTCTCCAAGCATAAACGAAGGCTCTTTGTGGAGCAGAACACTTTACTAAAGCACTGCAGTACTATTATTGGAACAGACTCTTTTATCCCCACCCTTTCAGTCTCATTATTCCTCAAACTAACAGAACACCCACCACTTCCACTCTCCTCTCGTCTGCCTTCCTGTTCTTTGCACCAGCCGTTCTCCAGGGACGTGGGTGACTTTGAAGGTGTCTCCTGGGATAAGCTTGATTTGGAGGGGATGGGACTGGTGGATTATCACACTTTGATCAGTGTTTCCTCTTTCTCCTGTTCCTGCAAATACACACGCACACTCCTTCACACTAGTTTAGACACTTTACAGTGAATGTTCTCAGAAGGGGCGGAGAGTTGCTGAATGAATGGATGTTTTTTTTAATGGTTGTTGAGACTCTTCAGAAGACTTGGAAAATGGATAAGTTCCTTAAGAAAAAATTGTTGGCATGCAGTTTGAGTATAACTATACAGTATATAATTGTACACTACTGTTCAAAAGTTCGGGGTCAGTAAGATTTTTGGTTTTTAGTATTTTATACAAATAATAAAAATAAAAAAAACAGTAATATTTTGAAATATTATTACAATTTTAAACCATTAACCAGCTTATGCAACACTATTCTGTTATATATTATTACATAAATAACTTTTAGCTGTTATATCAAATCCAGATGAAAATGCTAAACATGGGGTAGAGTAGGTTTAATCAAAATCTCATGTCTCTCTCCAATAATCACATTTTAGTACATCTCAATTGTGTTTTCTTTCCCATTGACAATTCATAGAGGAGACACACCTCTTACCATGTGGTAATTTCCTCACATTAGTGAACTAATATTTAGTCCAAACACCCGGTGGAGCAGTAATCAAGAGCTTCCTCTTTCTCTTTTTCTCTTTACTCATTCTCTCTCTGTTCTTTGAGAATTGCTCTGAATGTCAGTGAAGTGATTATATGTAAATGCATGCTAACAGGTCGCTTTTTTTACTCTTTCTCCTTCGTGCTTCCACCCTTTACTTAGTGTCTCCTTTCTCTGCCACAGTGTCAGAGTCGGCATGGGCAATACAGAGGTGACATTTCAGGCAGACAGATTATGCCCCACTCCAATTAATTTCTCCTCCCTTCCCACCGTTAAATACACAATCAGGCAAAGGCAAAATGTCAGCAAAACAAACGAGCAACTGCCACATGACTGACAATTACCGCAAAGCGGCTCAGAAATGCCAATATGTTGAAAGCGCCACCGCCTCCTGAGATGAATGAAGGGGCAAACATCCTTGTTTGGGACTGTGAAGCCTGCATGTGTGTCTGTGTGTGTGTGGTTTTGCCAAGTTCAAGCAATTACACAACACTGATCTTTTAGGGTGTGTTGTGTAGAGCAGAGGGGAAAAGCTAATAGCGTCTTATTTTTTGTTTCCACATGCACTTGAACATCTCTATTCCCTCCTGTCATTCTTACTTCACAGCTTATGATTAGTCACGTGGGTTTAATGTTCGCTATGTTAGAATTTATTTGGTGTTTCCATCTCCCATTATTCACATTAACTCTTTTTCGCAAAAGTCAAAAATCACCTAGCGAGCATAAGAACTTTATTTTTATTCGAATTGAGGTGTTTCCATCACTCGTTTCTGATGCGATATTTCAAAATGCACATAAAAACAGGGTGATGGAAACATAGCTAATGACACATACATCTTATGAAATGATCCTGAACACATGCAGAGCGTGTTTTGTCATAGACAACAGCATCAAAAACTCGGTCACCTTGATTTTGCCAAGCAAGACATGTTCTTGGATCAACATATTTTGTTGATGCTGGAACAACATTTCTGTTCGAAAATTTTGTCCTAATCCTCTCCCTACCCCTAATCCTAACCCTACTCATAAATTATCCCTAAAATCAGAGGGAAATGATAGGTGAATAACACTGATGCAAGCACCTAACCCTGGTTGTAAGCCTACAGTAAATTTGACATAAACTTTAAACCTGTCCATCAAATCTGATTGGTTGATTGGAATGTTTTTCCAGAATCAACAAAAATGTTGATCCAGGAACATGTTGTACTTGATGGAAATCACGTTCACCCAAAAACTCACTGCTGATAACTTTTAAAAGCTACATTTTTACATTTATATTTCCAGTTTTGTTTATATCTTGAACAAACATGGACAATGCAACACAGTCACAATCTTCACTGCACAGTAACCTGGCAACAAGTGGCACAAAATGTATGAAATCAGTCTCATCACTGTGCAAATACATTACCAGGATAATAATTAGAATTTGAAATGAGAATTTGAATTTGAAATGCGAATTAGAATTAATATCTAAATGCCAGTTATGCCCTACAACACTTTAAAAATTGTTGTAAAAGTTAACTTCCCTGGATTGAAATTTAGATAACTCAAATATCCAAATGTCAGTCAATACAACTTCACATTACAAGTTGAGTAAACATTAAATATCAAGGCAGAACACTTTTTTTAAAAGTTGAAAAAAAATTTTAACATGTTTTTAAACATTCACTCTTCTCTCCCTCTCTCTCTGAAGGGTCATATTTTGAGGTTGTCTTCTATTTTGAAGGGTCATATACATTTATGTTACATACATATATAACTAATTCTTTTTTAAAGTTTAAAATTTTTGGCACCTAAATTTAGTTTTCTCACTATTTTACCAAAATACCAGTTTTCCTACTTGCTTGAAGGCTTCGCATCTGACAGATGCCTGCTCTGCTTGGAGGTGTTTTGAAAGGTGACGGTGTCGCCAGAGATGGAGAGATGAACATCTGCAGTGGAGCTCCCTCCCTGTGTGGAGGTAAAACAGAACAAACCCACGATCAACACAACCACAGTTTCAAGCTGTTTCCTTGGAAAACAATTCAACCGGAACAGCAGAACAGCATCTCTTTCTGCCAGGCCATCTGTTGCACCCTTAAAGCCTACAGCGTGCCCTTAAATGAGAAACACACAGAGGGAGAGATGGAGAAATATCCCCCAGAACGAGTTTAAACATAGGGGACATTACTACCAAATGACTTGAGGGAAGAGTAGGGGAAACAGAATATGAGAGAGGATTTAGGAACAGGGAGAGAAAGATAGCTGGTTGTTTTTTTTGTTTGTTTTTTTGTTTTTTTTGTTTTTCATACCAACTTTTGTTTTTTCAAGTTTCTTTATTTTGGCATGATATATTACATATTTATTTTGCTCACAAAAGGAAAATAAGAATGGTGCATATCACTCCTATCACCAAGTGCTGTCTGTTCATGCTGCTTGTAGTTTTCTAAACTTAGTGTGTTGCTGAGGTGGTCAAGGTGGTTGTATACTGGTCCAAGTTAAAGGGTTGGTTTCTGAAATTTCTGTCATTAATTACTCACTCTCATGTCGTTCCACACCCGTAAGACCTTCGTTCATCTTCAGAACACAAATTAAGATATTTTTGATAAAATCTGATGGCTCAATGAGGCCTGCATTGCCAGCAAGATAATTAACACTTTCAGATGCCCAGAAAGCTACTAAAGACATATTTAAAACAGTTCATGTGACTACAGTGATTCAACCTTATTGTTATGAAGCAATAAGAATGTTTTTTTGTGTGCCAAAAAAACAAAATAACGACTTTATTCAACAATATCTAGTGATGGTTCAAAACACTGCTTCATGAAGCTTTAAAGCTTTACGAATCTTTTGTGTCGAATCAGTGGTTCAGAGCATGTATCAAACTGCCAAAGTCATGCCCCCCAGTGGTGAACCATTGACATTTCGAAACACTTATGACGTAAAGAAGCCTCGTTTACTGAAATCGTAAAGCTTCGAAGCTTCATGAAGCAGTGTTTTGAAATCGCCCATCAATAGATATTGTTGAATAAAGTTGTTATTTTGGGGTTTTTTTGGTGCACAAAAAAGTATTCTCGTTGCTTCATAACAATAAGGTTGAACCACTGTAGTCACATGAAATGTTTTAAATATTTCTTTAGTAGCTTTCTGGGCATCTGAAAGTGTTAATTATCTTGCTGGCAATGGAGGCCTCACTGAGCCATTGGATTTTATCAAAAAAATCTTAATTGTGTCCCGAAGATAAACGAAGGTCTTACGGGTGTGGAGCGACATGAGGGTGAGTAATTAGTAATTTTCATTTTTGGGTGAACTAACCCTTTAAAAGATATCCATATAGGGTCATTTACATATAAACTTTTTCATTTAGAATTTATTTTTATTTGCATTTATTCAAAAAGAGGTTTTAGACAATATCAGCATACATCTTGATTATTTCTCATTTTAAATGCATTAAAGTGGCGAGCAGTTATCCTTGATGACCAGCAATAATATACTTTTTATTATGGTTACATAATAATGTCAATCTATACTCATCACAGTCAGATGTTATGTCTGACTACTGATTACTAAGATTTTTAGGTCAGCAGCACACCTTTAAAGCTTCATTGATTGATTGATTGACCAACCAACCAATCAGAACACAGTTTAGTGATGCTTTATGGATGTTTACAATAATATTATAAATTATGCTTTTATTAATAAATCATAATATTATAAATATAAAAATATATCGCATAATAAAATAAATTTTTGTTTTTATTTTATTTTTATTTAATAAAAACACAAAATAAGATAATAAGAATAATAATTTATGCTAATATTATCCAAAACTCCACTTTACCTAAGGCATTTCCAAACTTTTGAGGGCACTGTATCTGGGTATTAAATGTACATATGTGTACATGAGATACTGTGGATATGTCAAAGTAATAGTTCACACACACATATTCAGTCTTTCATCATTTTGACACTTATTACTTTGGCGTTTTCTTCGCCAGGGTTTCACCTTTCAGAGCCGGCCTGCATTAACATCTGTTTTCAGCTCTGATAACAGCGTCGGCCTTTTCAAAGCCGAGAAATATCAAGTCACTCAAAACACATTGTTTATGACTGACGAGGCTCAAGGCTATGGCATGAAAGGTTATAAATAATTATTTCCCAAGTCAGATTATAAATCAAAGACTGAGGCATCTTGGAAACACAATGGGCTTCCCTCACTATCAACTCTTATTTGTATACTTTATCCTGTGTTGTAGAGAAGCATCTACTGAAGACTCTCTCTCTCTGGCTTTTTCCATTCTCTAACTAAAGGCTTTTGACTTTGCCTTCAGTTAACAAAGACAAGGTGCGTGGGAAATCTTTTTGTGGCTTGTGAGAGATACTGATGGGAAAAGAAGAGAGACAGTGACTGTATGTAGGATGTACTGAGAGACGAACACTCATGCAAAGACTAAGTGTAAAGGAAAGCTGCATGTCCAGGGCCTTCATCCAGGTCTATATACATATTATATATATAGAGAGAGAGAGAGAGTAGTCAGCTCTCAGTCAGTAGTGGATCAAAAAAAGTTAATCAAAGTTGTCCTATGAAGAAGGTTTTAGGACAACTTTGATGAAAGGTTTTGATCCACTTCAAATGTTGACTACTATATATGTATATATGGTAATTGTAGAATTATATAATATAATTGCTACACTACATGTTCAGATTTGATTCTTGAAGCGAGACCAGTTGAGCCACTGTTCTAGTCCTCTGTTATTTCCTCCTTGATGTCTGAATTAGAGATGGACATTTGGGTCATAAACAGTCTGACACAGCTGTCTGCTGAAATGAGAGACAGAATTCTCTCGCTCTTTCTTCAGGCATCAAGGCTTATTAGACCTTTGGAGCTCAGAAAAGCAAGTGAAATATGCAGCTCACTCCATTGCCTCTAGGAACATAAACACGCACATCACTGACACAGTCTAACTCACACTCTGTATGCAGGATAGAGCTGATTTCTTTTTCACTGAACTGGGGTGAGATGAGATATGAAATCAGAAACATCTATCTGAATATTAACCAGCTATAATCAATATCCTCATGGTTCATGGTTATTGATAAGGAGAGGAATGTGTTATACCAATTTATTCATTACATTAATGATGTATGTTATTCGTCAGGGCTACTTAGATTTTGGAAAGACTGCTGGCCAAACTGAAGGTCTGGTATTCACCTTGAAAAAAATGGATACAGTATTAAAGGAATAGTTCACCCAAAAATTAAAATATTTGATGTTTATCTGCTTACCCCCAGGGCATCCAAGATGTAGGTGACTTTGTTTCCTCAGTAGAACACCAATGATGATTTTTAACTCAAACCATTGCAGTCTGTCAAAATAAAATGAAGTTTTGATATATTTTTTAGTGGTTTACTTCCATTTGTATAACAACTGTTGTACTACAGGCAACTAAACTACGCCAGAGCGCGTACACACCTCACGCACCGGATGCCGTGTGCACGCTCAAGACAGTTGGACATAGTGGTGTATTAGAGGTAAAAAATGATATAAATACTGTTCGGTTTCTCGCACACATCAAGAACATCAATGTGTCGTCACGAGCCACAGGGTTTAATTTGGATTTGTCTGTGCATGTTTTTTTTTTACTCTCATAGATTTTATTACCATTCCCATGCATTATACGACTGACAGACTGCAACGGTTGGAGTTAAAAATCTTCATTTGTGTTCTACTGAAGAAACAAAGTCACCTACATCTTGGATACCCTAGGGGTAAGCAGATAAACATCAAATTTTCATTTTTGGGTGAACTATCCCTTTAAGACTAAAACTGCAATAATCACAAAATATGTATTTTTTGGTCTTCCTCAACTATTACATAAAAGGAGCTGATCACTGTCAGACATACTCATGTTTCTGTTGCTATGTTTAGTTACAATTATTGTATTATTTTCTTAAGATTGCATTGTTCAGTCCCAAGAGGGTTAGTTCGTCCAAAAATGAAAATTCTGTCAGCACTCACCCTCATGACGTTCCAACCCCGTGAGACTTTTATTCATCTTCGAAATGCAAATGAAGATATTTTAATGAAATCTGAGAGATTTCTGCCCCTTCATTGACAGTCCAGGCAACTACCACTTTGACGCTTTAAAAAGTTTATAAAGAAATCGTAAATCTAATCCATATGAATTGAGCGGTTTAGTCCAAATTTTCTGAAGAGACATGATCACTTTATATGATGAACATATTGAATTTAGGCTTTTATTCACTTATAAACATTCATCAATGCACACATCAGATATGGTAATCGGAAGCTCAGGCACGCTTGATGTGCGAGAACCAATGAGGTTCATTCTTGTGTTATGCAGCACGTTTGAGCTTCCGCAAGCACCAATGAGGTTTGTTCTCATGTGTCAATCAAGTGTGGTTGAGCATCTGACATCTGTTTATATCTGAATAAAAGACTAAATTCAATCTGTTTATCATATAAAGCGATCGTGTTCACCCCAAATTTAGTCTCAGCCTCAGATGTCATGCCCACGGACCATTGGCTGAACGTCTAATGCATATGTTACACTTGATTTCGACAGGATGTTGGGAGACGTGTGTCACGTTCTTTAACGGTCCGCCTGGAAACAAATGCCATGACGCCAAACTCCCTTGTGGAAGAAGAACGCCATTGTGTTTACAACTGTGACAATGAGTGCTTACCAGGATCAAGTAAACGCTGGATTTTCAAACGTATGTGAAGTTCACGGCTCCATTGTTGCAGTAAACTTGCACAACGTTCTTGAATGAATCATTTATTAGATGCACGTTGGTCTGTTATTGTAGGCACATAGACTTTACATTGTCACGCCCCTAAACATGACTCGGAAACAAAACAAACAGTGATTGGTTGCGTTACGTGTCAGTCAAACGTCCTCTTTGGCCAATGAAAGCTGCGATAGAGTCCAGTATCATCCCTATATCATTCCAAATCCAAATACGTATGCTGTGGTTTTCTATAAGAATGCTTTCATCATTTGCCATTATCCAAGGACAAAAACATCATTAAATCACAATATATATATATATATATATATATATATATATATATATAGAATTTATATCTTGTCAGAATTTTGTAATTTCCTAGGGGTTTATTCTGGAAATAGATATATATATATATATATATATATATATATATATATATATATATATATATATATCTCCAGAATAAACCCCTAGGAAATTACAAAATTCTGACGGCCAACACAGATAATTCTTGCACTCCATTTTTCAACCTCAAGTTATACCTTAAACTTGACTGTCTTGTCACGGCTTATTTGATGAAGATTACCCTGTCAGCGTAATTCAGTGCCATTACAGCCAGGGCACACCTATAAGGGCACTTAAAAAGCCAGACAACTCATCATAGACTAATTCTGTCAGACAGAAGGGCTTTCTGACAGTCTCCTTCACAAACCAGAGATCAAACAGAGAAGCCAGAGGCTGCAGCTGCCGTTGCTCACGATTTCTCTTTTCTTCTCCCTTTTTTCGCCCTCTTCTACCACCAAAGTGCTTTGTTCTCCAGAGAAAATGATTGTCACCGATGGGAGTAGTTCTCAGATTTTCTAACGCATCTGGAGAGTGTCAAAAGAGGAGGTGCTGTCAAAGTGAATTATAGTATAAGGCCGCTACTTTTCGAGACACCAATGTGACACCTGGAGTTTCATATGTAGCAAATATTCAAAAACTTCTCACAAACGGATCCTTAACTTCATTTGGTGTGCTTTGTGACGCAAATTCTGCCTTGTAGAAGCCATTAAAGGCAAAGTATTTGGGTCATATATCTTTCCTAATGTAATCTGTCACTTTTACTCTCGGGATGGTGTGAATGACAATAGCAATTGTAAAGATCAGCTGGGTTTTGATTATCAGGAGAATGTGTTTTGAGAGCAATGCCGATTATGCCGAAGACAGTTAGTTTATTCAAAGTCTAAGTGAAAACATCAGATTAGCTGTGATAGATCTCTATAAACTTTAAATTGTGGAAGTGCTCTCTTTACAACTTTGATTATCTCACTGTCAAGCCCTTCTACAGTGCAAAATGTTGCTAAATAGCATTATGGGTAATGGAATTCCACTGATTAAACACAGGGGAAAATTATGATGAACTCACCGTGTGAAAATGGGATGGGGGAAAGATGATGCTCATTCTGAACTCCCGTCTGTGATTTGTTTAGTCGTCTGAGTTAAAGCTGCATTTATGGCCACTCATTCCATTTGTTTGGAGAAGATAACGATGTGCCTGTGGTTCATTTAGGAGATGCACTGAGATTTAATTTACCTTATGGGAGAGTGAAAGCAATTAAACTGGGAAACATTTTATGTTGCAATTACTATAATTTCACGTTATTGCTCACACAAATTGGCTGATATTATAGCAGTGTTCATTTGTACTCTGAATTGGAAGTCTTTGCTTATATAGACATACCTTTTGTTTAAAACAAATGGAAGAGCTGGAGAGCTTAAAATTACCTGTTGGGGCAATGGTTTTTGTTTCTGTTTTTCAACATTCACTTATTATAGAAAGTTAATAGTGTTTAGTTTACTTCACAACCATGAACCAAGGTTTTCTACTTGCTATTGCTAATCAGATGCAGTTGTTATTAGGGGGAGGGGCATTTTCATTCTGGGGAGCATTTGTTTGGCCAATCTCTTAAAGGGTTAGTCCACCCAAAAATGAAAATTGACATTAATTATTCACCCTCATGTCATTCCACACCCGTAAGACCTTCGTTCATCTTCGGAACACAAATTAAGATATTTTTGATGAAATCCGATGGCTCAGTGAGGCCTCCATTGACAGCAAGATAATTAACACTTTCAGATGCCCAGAAAGCTACTAAAGACATATTTAAAACAGTTCATGTGACTACAGTGGTGTAACCTTAATGTTATGAAGCGACAAGAATGCTTTTTGTGCGCCAAAACAACAACTTTATTCAAAAATATCTAGTGATGGGCGATTTCAAAACACTGCTTCGTGAAGCTTCAAAGCTTTACGAATCTTTTGTGTCGAATCAGTGGTTCGAAGCATGTACCAAACTACACATTATCAATGTTAAAAACCATTCTTTGATGTAAAGAAAGTTGCAAAGAACAGAATTTATTTGAAATAGACACAATTTAATTGATAGTAATGAAATTTGATTTCATGGTATTTTAAAGAACCAAGACTATGTGATAATTTAGTTCTATTGTTAGAAAACATAAAATCTCAATCCAGTAATCAGACAACAGCATGCATATGAAAGAAGATTAATGTTTCTTGTCTTGTTAATGGCGGCGCTCTCAGCCTGATATGAGTTTACCAGAACATTCCAGATCCTTTTAAATAGTCAATAAAACACATGCTTTCTTCACAGTCTTCATCTGACTGCTTTCCTCGATGGATTGCGTGCACTGAGAGACATCTGGAGATGCTATTGATGGACAAATAGCAAGACAGATGCACTTTATTGATCCCCTCGAGGAAGCAATAGAAATAAGCATGGAGGCTTTTTGCCATTTAAAATTGTCATCGCAAGTTTGTCAACAAATAAATCTATGAGCAAATAAATGGCCGGGAGTCTGGGTTTTGCTGAATGAATTACAGGCATCAAGCTGTAAAGACTTTGCCAATGTTCATTGTTAACTGGAAGTAAATGCAGATATTGTGCATCGCTCGGATGAATAGATCCTCCTGGGTTAACAATCCACTGTCATTAAACCTTACAGTCACTGTCAGGATGTAACGATGATGGCGTCTAATTAGAATGTAGCATTGCAGAGATATTGAGCGTTAAATGTGTCCTTACCGGATGAAGTGTTGTTTACTCACAGCTGGTCATGCATTTAAAATCATTATCATAATAATGTTCAGAGACACTCTGTGGTCTGGGAGACTGCTCTGTGCTCTGTTTATAATATTGCATACACTGGAAATAAATGTAACTGTTTTAGATTGTCACTCAATTCTAGCAATTGAATATATGTCTGTAAACAATACGAGCATCAGACAAATGTTCCTCTCAGTGTCTATGGTGGCCTCAATTAAATTTAATAAGCATTAAATGTTAATGTAGCACTAGCAGTTAAGCTTAGATGTTCAGAACCTTGGTCAGCAGCAAGGACATTCAGCACCACGGATAAGGCCAGATTATCCACATCTGCTAGGCAAAATAACAACACCAGCTCTTTCAGCCATTATCATTATTATTATTACTATTATTTTATAATCATTATTATTATTATTTTATTGTTATTATTATTATTATTATAAAATGTATTATATTTTATTATGTGTATTATTATTATTATTATTATTATTATTATTATCCAAAATAACCAGTTCTTTATTATTAACTGTTATACTATTAATAATTATTATTATTTTAAACTGTATCATATTTGTCTAATGTATTTTATATTAAAATTATTATTAAATTATATAACTATACATTGTAAAATAATCAGTTTTGATTATATCTATCTATCTATCTATCTATATATATATATATATATACAGTATATTATTATTATTATTGTTATCCACATCTGTTAGGCAAAATAACCAGTTCTTTATTTTTAACTGTTATACTATTAATGAATTATTAGTATTTTAAACTGCATAATATTTTTCTTATGTATTTTATATTAAAATTACTATTAAATTAAGTAACTATACATTGTAAAATAATCAGTTTTGTTTATATATATATATATATATATATATATATATATATATATATTTTATTATGTGTATTATTTTTATTATTATTATTCACATCTGCTAGGCAAAATAACCAGTTTATTATTAACTGTTTAATGAATTATTATTATTTTAAACTGTATTATGTTTTTCTTACATATTGTTTAACTGGTAATGTATAAATATACAGATTTCTATTCACCATGAATCAAACAAGGCTTTCTGGATTGTGAGAAAAGTGTTAGCAGAAGTAAAGCCATACTAGAGACTAAATGCAGCAATGTGAATAACAATGAATCTTCCTCCAAGAGGCTTTTAAATAGGTGATGGGAAGAAGTTTACGCTTTGAAGTTTAAGTTTTGGACTGCAAAGGATGTCAGGCTGAAGTTAATGAGTAGGATTTAGCTGCATGCTAAAACCGCTGAAGTAAAACTACATGATTAGTTGAGAAGTACAATCAAAGCAGGCCTAAAATAACCATGAGCGAGAAGATGAATGTTTTGTATTGGACAGTTGAAATGCATTAATATTGCATGCATAAATAGCCCATTAGACTGGGCTTTAAAGAAATCAGATTCTTTGCCTTTTGCAAATCCATTTAAAAGTGAGGTCAAAAGGAAGTCATGGATGTAATGAACTGATAATTGTTCTCAGCAGGTACATTTAGGAGTCTCGTCAGGACACGGTTACTCTACATTGCAAATGTACCATAAATCCCAGCGGAGCGAGAGAAAAAATGTTAATAAAATCGGTGATCGTTTGAAATATGTGTTGAATAACCGCCCTGATGATTGGGGGTTGCACCCAGTGAGTCAGAGGAAAGCAAAGGGCATCTTTCAGGAGACTGGGAAATTACTTTTGTTCAATTAAATCTCTATGGAAATGATCTTCTGAGCTATTAACCATGGCTTTTTGTTGTTCATCTGATGAATGCTGTTTTTTGACCTATGAAATGTCAGCAAATACTATAGAAGTGAAGCAGCACAGACTGAAAACAGTATGAAAATGTAAATATATGTGAGAGGAAGCGTCATTAACATAAGACACCCGTATTGCTGTTGTTAAGTGTGTTAAGAGCTACATCCTGTACTCAACCAATCGCACTGTCTTTAAACACATCCAGAGTAAATTCTGGGCCTAGTGCCCATCACAGAGAGGACAGCAGACTGGCTTCCCCATTTTTTTTTTAATCACTGGAGGACGGCCGAAGGAAGAGGTCTAAAGCTGAATTTTTGGCCTCCTCTCTCTTCTCTCACACCGCTTGGCTCTATTACAAGTCTGGCATCCTTTTGCTCTTCAAAATCGCTTTTAATTGTTGGCCCAAGTGGTGCAGTTATTTGGATACTCTTGTTTTCTTTGAGGAAAAACAAGTGTCATGTTGTCTCTTGGAATGTCTCACTGCTCAAGGTCTTTCAGAGGACACCACTGCAGTGCAGTGTTATATTTTAAACTCAATCTGTAAGTTGCCAGACACCCCCAGCATTTTTGATCATTTTCACAAAATTGTCATGGTCGCCAGAATTTTTTGTTGTATGAATATCTGAACATGCAATACATCAAAAGAAAGAGTGAGCCTCTTTCAAGAAAGAAAGAAAGAATGGAGCCTCTTCTTTTAAACAAGCATTTTTTTTTTAAAATCAACACTTGAATGTGGGTGTTTCATAAAAAGCAACATTTTCTTCTTCTTCTTCTTTTCCCCCAAAGACTACAACATGCATAAGCAATGCTTTTATCTCTTGTTTCTGCTTCTTTTTGCATGTATTTTGATCCGGAGATTCTGTACTCTTTCAGGAGTTGCGCAATAGCGCCCTCTACCGTATAACAGTGAAAACACAGAAAGCCGGAAAATTCCATCAATGGAAAGTGTAAAGTGTTGTCTCATAAATTATGGATAATTCTGTCAATGGCGGGGAAAGAGTTAAACAACCCTGTGCTCTGTAAAGTATATTTTGAGTTTATTTATTTATTTATTTGTTGTTACAGTCGTGTTCATGCTGGAAATAATACTACTGTGATAATATCTGATAATATTTAAGCACCTGTCAATCAGATATTGGCATTGGATTATTTACATGTCATATTTTCATTATGTATACTGTTCATTTTAAATACATGGTTATCGCTAATACCGGTATATTGCAACACCCCTAATTAACACAATAACAATATTTCATTTTTTCAAAGATAATTTTTTCTTAAGATAACCAGAGGCCCCCTGGCTACAACATTACAGTAGCCCCAGTTCAAGATTTGAAAATACGGTTGTGAGTTTGTTTATAGAATGCAGTTGTCACTGCTGTAAACTACCATATATAAAAATAATCATTTAAAAAATATTATTTTCATGCTGCTAGTAGGCCCCTTCCCAGTGTAGGCCCCATGGAAGCCTGGTATACCCCTGAATACCGATATATTACAACACCCCTTTGAAAAGAAAAGATTTGAAAACACTAACCTGGCAATATTTGGCAAATCTAGCAATCTTTTTGAATTTTTTCCTCAAAAGCCCATATCAACCCAACTTTGTAAACACTGCATTGTTTCCAAGTAGATGGATTGAAAACTGGTGTGCCTTTTAGCTGTATAAAGCCATCCAGTTAGCAATTTCAGTCAATTTCAAACATTTTTGTGTGCATCAGACAGTCAGTGAATGGACTAAGGGCGGTCCATGGGTGTGCCGTTTGGCACTGAGGCAATGACTGAGTCAGAAATCAGTCTTCCCTGAAGAACAGGCTCATGAAAAGCAGAGTTACTTTGTGAATGCTCTCTATTGATCTTTAGCTATAATTGCGTAACTCTATAATCAATCAAAGAAATACCCAAACTTTTAATTCACTGTGGTCTCCAAAGTGTTCTTCACTCCTCCCCTTCTATTGACTTTCTCCTCCTCTTTGCTCTCTCTATATAACCGGTAGTCCTTGAGTCTAAAAATAGTCTCAAATTATAGGTCTTTGGCTGGTTTGAGTTCTGAATTAATAGCTCCAGTCAATCACTGTCCTGCAGCCACATGCTGCCTTAGAGCTGGAAAAGGTAAAGTTATTTGGGGACAGCGGCGCAGTAAGGAGTCATACTTACACACCCCTGTCGGTGGAGATCATCCAGACTGGCGCTGATTTTGAATGTTATCCAGGGTTAGTTTGCAGAGATGTTTGACCCAGCTGAGAGCAGACGGCATTGGCTGCAGCGAGGTGTAATTATGGCGCCCAGCCGCCCACCTCCCGTAGAGCCACACAGATGCTCGTTTCTGCTAAACGCCATTAAGAACACAGATGACAAACGGAGGGCTATTTTAAGTAAAAGGATGAAGACCACAGCAAGCAGTCGTAAAGTAAGTCATCCCTGCGTGGGACAGACGGCAGACAGTGAGGAATTGAGCTTAGCTGATCAGAGAACCAGAGAGACTTGCTCTGGCAGATTCATTCAGATATATTAGCATTAGAGTCGTTCGCATTTTGGAGGCTTTCCAAAGTTAAAATATCGCCGCTCTGGAGCCAAACGCTGTGTAGAGGTCATTCGAAATCAATTAAAATTGACTTTATGGAGGGAAAGGCAACGATCAAGTGAGATTAGAATTATTATGTTTGCTTTGTTTGTTTTTGAAGAGCACCGCACATCATTAATTATTAAGGGTAGGCACAGCAAGTGGTCTTTGAATGAAAAACAGCATCAAAACTGGTCAATCAGCAAACAGTAAGTGGATTTTTGGGGGTAAAATGGTTGCAGCGGTGAGGAGTAATCAGGGGAACATTTGAATATTCAACCCCTGGGCCCAAAATGTAATTCCTTCTCTGGTTGGTGCCTCTCATGAGAGGGAATGTGACAAAATAGCAGTGACCGGGGAAGCGGGAATTTGCATTTTAATGTGCCTGTCGGAATCACTTTGGTGGGGAACATTGGTAGGCAGGGATTTGGCAACCCCAAGGGTCAACAGCAAACAAGCAGGATAAGCAGCCCACTGGAAACGGAAACCAGGAGAGGAGGAGTTGGTCTGAATTAGAAAGGATCAAGGAGATGTCCAAATGACACCCATGAACATTAAGATGACTGCAGTTGGGAGACAAATCCATTTGGCTGTTATTAGGAGCTACAAATAAACAGCTAAATGAAAGCAACTATAATTGAAATATCAAAAAAGTCCAATTTTCATCATCTGTCATCAAGTAAATAGCCCCTTGTGCCATATTCTTTGTCATATTCGTAATATTATGTGACACGCATCTCATGGAGTCTGGAAGCTGAAATGCACATGCTGATTGGATCAGCTCAGGATTCATATGCCTTAGATTTCTCATGCGAATAACAATAGCTCTGTACCATAACCTAGTGAGCTGCACGTCTAGCCAGCTTTTTAAGGCATCATATGCACACTTAATGCAAAGGCTGTTCCAGAAAAAATGCAATCTAATTCTGCCTCTTAAGATATCTTCATTTGGCCAGATTCGAATGGTAATGTATCATTTCCCGGAAAGCAATCCCAGAATGCATTGCAATCAGCTAAGTGGAGATGTTGATTGTAAGTATACTCAATTTATGTAATACTGAAAAGTGTTGATAAATATAGTTAAAATAGTATAGATAGTATAGCAAGGCAGCTCACTAGGTTTTGAAACAGAGCTGTTGGAGGGCAAACAGACAGTAAAACACACCAGCACACACACACACGCTTAGAGCTGCGGGACACGGGCGCAGACACACTGGAGGCAACCAAGGAACTGAAGACGCCCCTAAAGACACAGCTGAAATGATAAACGTCCAATCGTTGCCCCCCTTCACTTTCAGAGTCTTTTCTACTTCACTTTATTTCTTCTCTCCAGACCTCCCCACCGTTTAACCTTATTAGCGTCCTCGATACGTCTGACCTTAGCTTCCGTCTGTTATTACAGTTACATGGCTAAATCCATGTTTAATTCGATTGGGCCATCATCGGTGTGCTCACAAATCCCATTCCCAGTTAATAAAACCCGTCTCATTGTGTCGAACCCCAAACAGATTTTGCCATAAATCCAATTTCAGCCCACTATTCTCACACTCAACCTCGATTTGCTTTCTTTCTCCATCTTTTCTCTGAAGTTATGCGTCATAATTCCATTATGTTTGACATGGAACCAAAGACGGAAGACCGAAAGATAACTGGTAACGTTAGCCATGCAAAAATATTGGGATTCCGTCGTCTTGTTATTTCCACATTATTTCCCCCTGATCTCTTCACAGGCTTCATCCTGTGTATGGAGAATATTATTTATAGAGAGACACTGGGAAAGAGGATAGACGGATCAGCTGTCTCCCGGTAGCAGGATGGATGGATGTTATGCTCTCTGGGCCTCTGGGCACTGGGTATACAGAATTAAATTGGGCGGAGATGAGGCCTTGTTTCGCTTTGCATTGAGGAAAACTAATTTCCTCTGGAGAACGTTGGTCTGTTTGAGTGCTACGCATGAGGTAGGCGAAGGATTTACGGATCCTTTCGGTCTTCAGAGCCGTATAGCTTCCCTCTTCCAAATCGAACCTCTATACTTCTCCCCACCGGCAGTACACAACGACATCTCTTGTTTATGTATCAGCTTAATCTGTTGCGGAAGCGTGACCCTGTGTCCTTCTGATGAAGTGAGGCCGTCTACAATAACAGGATGAATAGTGGAGCAATTGTCTTAAAATTGCCTCCGGTTGCCCAGATGAATCTCGATCACTCTTGCTTTCAATCTCTTGCTTCTTCCTTTTTTATGTGTACGTTTATGTGTGTTCTTGAAAAGCCATTCCATCAGTAATCCAGGGCTGATGGCGACTGTGAGTGGATGCTGTGACAACATGCTGTTCTTGATTCCAATGAAAGCTGAAAGTTTCATTCATTTTTTGATCATTTTTAATTCATTTTCACTATAGATATTTCAGAAAATTCTTCAATATATACTACCTGTGCATTAAACTGGAATTGCACACCTTCCAGCCAATCAGAATAGAGTATTCAGACAGAACCTAAAAATGGCTGTCCACCAACGGTTAACATCCAACCTGACAGAACTGGAGAGGATCTGCAAGGAGGAATGGCAGAGAATCCACAAATCCAGGTGTGAAAAACTTGTTGCATCTTTCCCAAAAAGACTCATGGCTGTATTAGATCAAAAGGGTGCTTCTACTAAATACTGAGCAAAGGGTCTGAATACTTAGGACCATGTGATATTTCAGTTTTTCTTTTTTAATAAATCTGCAAAAATGTCAACAATTCTGTGTTTTTCTGTCAATATAGGGTGCTGTGTGTATATTAATGAGGAAAAAAAAAGAACTTAAATGATTTTAGCAAATGGCTGCAATATAACAAAGAGTGAAAAATTTAAGGGGGTCTGAATACTTTACGTACCCACTGTATATATATATATATATATATATATATATATATATATATATATATATATATATATATATATATTTATATATATACAGTGCTCAGCGTAAATGAGTACACCCCCTTTGATAAGTAACATTTTAAACAATATCTCAATGAACACAAAAACAATTTCCAAAATGTTGACAAGACTAAGCTTAATATAACATCTGTTTAACTTATAACATGAAAGTAATAGTAATATAACTTAGATTACACATTTTTCAGTTTTACTCAAATTAGGGTGATGCAAAAATGAGTACACCCCACAACAAAAACTACTACATCTAGTACTTTGTATGGCCTCCATGATTTTTAATGACAGCACCAAGTCTTCTAGGCATGGAATGAACAAGTTGGCGACATTTTGCAACATATCTTTTTCCATTCTTCAAGAATGACCTCTTTTAGAGATTGGATGCTGGATGGAGAGTGATGCTCAACTTGTCTCTTCAGAGTTCCCCATAGATGTTCGATTGGGTTCAGATCAGGGGCCACTGAATCACTTTCACCCTGTTCTTCTTTAGAAATCCAACAGTGGCCTTAGATGTGTGTTTAGGATAATTGTCATGTTGGAAAAGTGCACAATGACCAAGGGCATGGAGTGATGGTAGCATCTTCTCTTTCAGTAGAGCAGTACATCTGTGAATTCATGATGCCATCAATGAAATGCAGCTCCCTGACACCAGCAGCACTCATGCAGCCCCACATAAGGACACTGCCACCACCATGTTTTACTGTAGGCACCATGCATTTTTCTTTGTATTCCTCACCTTTGCTACGCCATACAGTTTTGAAGCCATCAGTTCCAAAAACATTTATCTTGGTCTCATCACTCCAGAGTATAGAGTCCCAGTAGTCTTCATCTTTGTCAGCATGGGCCCTGGCAAACTCTAGGCGGGCTTTTTTGTGCCTGGGCTTTAGGAAAGGCTTCTTTCGTGGACAGCACCCATGCATGCCATTCCTCTGCAGTGTACGCCGTATTGTGTCACAGGAAATAGTCACCCCAGTTTGGCTTTCTACTTCTTTAGATAACTGCAGTGAACTTGCATGCCGATTTTCTTCAACCTTCTCATCAGAAGACGCTCCTGTCAAGGTGTTAACTTCCGTGGACGACCTGGACGTCTCTGTGAGACACCTTTCTGGTGTAAAGAAATTATTTTCTTTCTCAGGTCTTGTGACATTTCTCTTCCATGTGGTGCCATTGCTGACAGAATGAAATGGGAAGGGGTTTTAATACCTTTTTATAGTCAACTGTCTGCTGGACACCTGTGTAATAAATAATTAGACTCACCTGTGGTTGAATTCTTGTTAAATTAGACATTTTTAGTCTAAAATTTAGCTTTGCTCCAGAGACTTTCAGTGGGGTGTACTCATTTTTGCATCACCCTAATTTGAGTAAAACTGAAAATTTTGTTCTCTAAGTTATATTATTAACCTTACTTTCACGTTATAAGTTAAACAGATGTTATATAAAACTTAGTCTTGTCAACATTTTGGAAATTTTCATTTCAGAAAGTGTTCATTGAGATATTGTTTAAAATGTTACTTTTCAAAGGGGGTGTACTCATTTACGCTGAGCACTGTATATACAGTATATGCTCTTTCAGCATTATCCTGCTGAAAGAGACCACAGCCACCAGTGAATACTGTTTCCATGAAAGGGTGTACATGGTCTGCAACAATGCTTAGGTAGGTGGTACGTGTCAAAGGAACATCCAAATGGATGGCAGGTCCCAAGGTTTCCCAGCAGAACATTGCCCAAAGCATCACACTGCCTCTGCCCGGCTTGCCTTCTTCCCATAGTGCATCCTGGTGCCATGTGTTCCCCAAGTAAGCGACGCACACACACCCGGCCATCCATGTGATGTAAAAGAAAACATGATTCATCAGACCAGGCCACCTTCTTTCATTGCTCCATGGTCCAGTTCTGATGCTCATGTGCCCACTGTTGGCGCTTTTGGCGGTGGACAGGGGTCAGTATGGGCACCCTGACTGGTCTGCAGCTATGCAGCCCCATACGCAACAAAATGCAATGCACTGTGTATTCTGACACCTTTCTGTCAGAACCAGCATTAACTTCTTGAGCAATTTGAGGTACAGAAGCTCATCTGTTGGATCAGACTACATGGCCCAGTCTTCGCTCCCCATGTGCATCAGTGAGCTCTGGTGCTGGTTCACCACTGTTCCTTCCTTGTACCACTTTTGATAGTTACTGACCACTGCATCACCGGGAACACCCTACAAGAGCTGCAGTTTGGGAAATGCTCTGACCCAGTCATCTAGCCATCACAATTTGGCCCTTATCAAACTCGCTGACAATAAATATTAAAATAGAAAACAGTTTTTTTTTTTAATTTTAAAATGTTTAAATTGTAATAATATTTCACAAAATTACTGTTTTACTGTATTTTTGATCTAATAAATGAGCATAATAGACTTTTAAATAATAGTGTGTATGTAGACTGATGACATTTCTCTAACAGTAAGGACACATACTTGTCTCCTGTTCAGGCCATAAAACTTCAGCATCTGTCATGTAAAAGGAGAAAAATATTCTCCTGGGGCATAATTTAATATTTATGACTTCTGATACAATTAAGAATTGCATGAATATTCCCTCTGTGTCTCTTTGAGTGAGGTAATATGATTTACTCCTGGAACATTGGAGAAAAAAAAAAACTAATTTTGAAGATCACTTTGTAATTGGGGTGGAGGAAATGAAGATTCCAAGTGCAGGAAAACAAATTACCTTGTTACACGATGATTCACTGAGCAAGAATTGGTGTCCGTCCAGCCACCTGCCAGACAGGCTGTAATTTATATGACAATGTGAGTACTTGAGCTGTCTTTTCCATATCTAAAGGTTGGCGGAACTAAAACTAATCATACAGAAGCATCTGCACTGAAAACCGACGTGAGACCTCTCATTGAAGTCAGCACAGCAATCCAAATTTACCTGCCTGTTTGCAGAACTTGAAATTGCTTTCTTTTCTTCTCTTCCGCTCTATCTTGGCCACTTTTATTCTTTCTAGCTGCCTGTCTTCCTTTTTTCCCACCCACTCCAACTCATTTCACTGCTAATGCTGTATCTCCTTACGCTTACTTCTTTCAGTTGATGAGTTGCACATGGTTACTCAAGTGCTGCCAAACTGCCATCAAAGTCCGACGACATCAAGAGATCGATGTTTTTCCAACTGCAAATAAACATTGATCTACTATAAGGAACAACGTTAAAAACAGTCATTAAATAACGTGCCACCACCTGGCATGCAGAATTGGCAAGCTCTACTCTCATTATGCATTCACTTCATTCCAAGTGATTACAGGAGTATCATTTCTTTGATTTCTGAAGCATCTTAACATGTAGGAAAAGGGCAAATTTAAAACGGACATTTTGGTGAACGATGCTACCCACGTTCTCTACTTTTTAAAAACACTCCTGTAATTAGTTCAGCCTGGTATTCTTGAGGACGCTTTGACATCCAAGCTTTGCAAATGTGACATAAGAGTGTGGCAGTTCATTTAAAGTCCTCTCAGTGTAGACAAGCGCTCTCAAGAAGGTAGCTCACAGTGTCTTTTGCAAAGGTCCCTGCGAAATAACTAGCCAAGGATTATAGACATACAGTACAGTAACTGGAAAAGTTGTCATTGATTGGTGTATTCATAGTAATGCTTTGCCTGACTTAAAAGTACCATGTTAAGAAGGCCCAATGTGCCTTAAATTTAGATATTTGGCATTTATTTAATTATTGGCATTAATCAGTAAGTTTTTCTTTTTGGCCAAGTTTCAAGTTTTTGTAAGGTCTTTCATTTTGAGAGTATCTGAGTTCACATTCTCCATTGTAGAGCCAGAACTTCCCCTCTCTCTTGCAGCGAAATCTCTTCTCTGATGATGTTTACTGGCGTGAGGGCGGGGCAACCTGTCACTCACATAAGATCGACCAATAGCAAACACAACCATCCAATCAATTCCCAATGGACAAAATCAAATCCCGCCTTACAGTTTTTCTTGTTCAAGGAGCCGTTTCACTTTTATATACATCACAATAGGGAAGAAAAGACTATCGCAACTTTCTTTTCATGCCAACATTAAAGTGTTAGTTCAACAAAAAAATGAAAATTCTGTCATTAATTACTCATCCTCATGTCGTACCAAACCTGTAAGACTTTCGTTCATCTTCAGAACACAAATGCTGATTTTTTTGATGAAATCTGAGAGCTTTCTGGCCGTCCATTGACTACTACATAATTACCGCTTTGATGCTTCGAAAAGTTCATAAAGAGATCATAAAACTAATCCATATGAATTGAGCAGTTTAGTCCAAATTTTCTGAAGAGACTCGATTGCTATATATGATGAACTGATTGAATTTAGGCTTTTATTCACAAATAAACATTGATCAGTGAACATAAACAGAAGCTTAACCGAACCTGCTTGACCCATGAGAACAAACCTCTTCCAGAAGCTCAAAGGTGTTGCGTAACACAGGAGAATGAACCCTTTTTGTTTTTTTCGGAAACTCAAACATGCTGCGTAACACATGAGAATGAATCTCACTGGTTCTCACACACGTCAAGCAAACATGCTTGAGCTTCCGTTTACCTCAACTGATGTGTGAGTTGATGAATGTTTATATGTGAATAAAAGCCTAAATTCAATCTGTTCATCATATAAAGCTCTCGAGTCTCTTCAGAAAATTTGGACTAAACTATTTAATTCATATGGATTAGTTTTATAATCTCTTTATGAATTTTTTGAAGCATCAAATTTTCAGTTGCATAGCTATCTATGGAGGGATAGAAAGCTCTCAGATTTCATTAAAAAGATCTTCATTTGTGTTCCGAAGTTTTACGGGTTTGGAACAACATGAGGATGACTAATAAATGACAGAATTTTCATCTTTGGGTGAACTAACCCTTCAACTAACCACAAAAACTTCAATTTAATTGAATTGGATATTGGCCATCGGCCAAGATATCAGCATCAGCTATCAAAAAATCAATATCGGTCGACCACTACTCAACTTATTCAGTTATTCGCTGCAGCCCACACCCACTGTCAAAACTAATAATTTCACTGTCAAGACTACTGTATGTCACTGTCAGCAATTACATGCATAATAGCCATAACAGTTTCCTGCCTGACTTTTTAATGGGATTTAGGCCATCAAAAAAGTGTTTGCTTTATCAGTTTATTGCGTTCTTTTTTTTTTTCACCTGTAAGAAAACCGTCTTGTTAAACAAAATGTAATAGCTTTTTGCTGCAGATTGCCTATGCACTCATTTGCACTCACAGTAAGTGATCGTCTGCTATGATCAATCCAGACATGTCTGCTCCATCAGCGCCGACCACATAAGTTAATAATCTCCGACTGGCCTGAGTGATGGAGGGTATTAGACGTGTTTGGGAGAGCCTGGCCGGTAACACAAACACTAGAGGGACTCGCCGCGGAGCTTCTATATGCAGCACCATCTGCTGAACGCCAGAACAGGTGCAGCGCTGCGTCCTGTAGTGAGTTAATGACTGTAATCGCAGGCAGGATCCAGGCTGAGATTCTAATCTATGCCACATGGCGGATCTGTCTCCGCTCAAACAACAGGGTCACTTTGTGATGTCATTACGGGGTCTACTGTGGATGACCTCACACTGAGAGGTGCGATTCTGCCTCCCTCAGCTTTAACGTCACAGATGCTCAGAAAATAAATCATCCTGAGAGACTTTTAAATGCTTAAGTAGGACAAATATTTTGGTTATTAGGAGAAATGCCAAGCGTAAAAGTCCATTAACTTCAAGAGGAAGTGAGAGGATGTGGGAGAGTGAGAAATGGCAGCTTGGGAATTATTTGCATGAGGAAAGGCAATATAAAGGACATTAGCATTTTGTTTTCTTAAGTTTCCAAACAAACTTGTGTATGCTTATTACCAGGCCTGTTTATAGAATATTCTTTTATGGAGGGTTTGTGTACTCTCCATGATAACAAGTAAAATCAATGGCGAACAAGTGCAGCCAGGAAAACAACTTTTTCAGAGCGAGAACCCTTAAAAGGCCCTCAGAAAGAACTTGAGATTCGAAGCATTATGTGGCACTTGAAATAAGTACGCATGGACTCTTGTAGGGACTGATTAGAATGCAAAGAAAAATAAAAGTGCAACAACATATCATTCAGTGCACGATATGTAAAGGAGGTTATGGTTGTGGGCTGAAGGTTGTGATGCAACAAACAATTAGCAGGTGTGTTCCATTAATTATATTCAATTCTATAATATTTTGTAATTGCCTTTCTGTAAATTTGCATGAATAAGCATATGTCCAATCTGTTTGGTTTTGGCATCTAATCAGATGTTTATGCCTTAAGAGTCCTTGTGAGAAGTGTTTGGGTGCCGGGTTTCTGTTTAGAAAGGCTTTTTTATTTTTTTATTATTATTTTTTTTTTTATCAATGACAAATAAGAATGTCCAGGATGATTGAAAAAGGAAGAAATCTGATAAAAAATATATATTTTTAAAACATTACTTAATGGCTCTAAAAATGTTGGTGTGTAGCCATCAAGTATGAATACTAAATTACATTTTTCAAAAGGGTTTCTAATTATATTTTTCTTTTTCTTTATATTTCTATATATATACTTTATATATAGAGAGAGAGAGAGAGAAATTCCAGCATTATGGACGTGACATTTGGAGTCAAAACTTGAAATATAAACGCTCAAAGAATGATGAAAATGAAATGAAGAAAAATGTCAGTCTATACAATCGTTTTATATTTTAGATGAGAGAAATATGCATGCGTTACGGACGTGACAAAAAAAGTCACTACGTTTTGGGTGACAGCATATTTTTTTAGGAATTCTGTGAATTACACTGCGCAAACCAAAAGTAATACTGTCCACCGAATGAAGAAGGGCTGGCTCTCCACAGAGCATAAAATAATAATTTTATTTCATTTTTCGTGCTCGCATTTATGAGGAAAAAAACAACGTTACGGACGTTACAGTTCTCCGTTACGGACGTGACCGGTCTGAAAGCGGCACAGAAGACTGCTTTAAAACTGCTTTAAAACTTTCACAGAGACCTCAAGCCAGCTTTTAATCTACCAAATATTGAAATCTGGGACACCAGTATAGTAAGAATGCACAAAAAAAAAAGAATACAAGAGGCAACGCTTTGATATTTTTTGGCTAACAGCCATTAGATGGCGCTCCGGTAGCGCGGCCGCCATTACGGGGTGAAAACACTAACTGGACCATAGAATCCTTCACATCTTACGAACCCAAAATCGGCGAATTTCACAGCCAAATCAGAAGCGCAATAGAACAGTTTTTTTTTTTTTTTTTTTTTTTTTTTTTAATTAAGTCACTGGTAAATTGTATGGCTCCTACAGTAAATGTTGTATTGTCTTATATATGTTTTATTTTACCAGTTGTGGAATCCAACCATTCATCCATCTGAGGTAACATAGTTAGCCTACTTTTTGAGTATTTCCATTTTATGCAACTTTACACATTTATTAATAGTAAATTAATAATGAATAAATTTAACATAATGTTTGCAGCGAACAATATATTTCAGACCTAGTGGAGTAATAGTAATATTAGTATCTAGGTCTGAATTGAAATATATTGTACGTTTTAATGGATCACGCTACAAACATAACGATCTTATAATACATGATGCATTGCTGTGTCCGTTATCGCATAATTCCCACTTTTGGACACTTTTGTTTTAACGGACATTAAACAACACTGCTAAATCAAGCTGTTATATTCATAGCTATATTTATTGTCCAACATTCCCAATTTTTCTGATGCATGTCCTTAATTTAATTTCATATGTTGGTATTAATTCAGTATTTATAATGCTAATACTTGAACTTCAAAGAATTTTAACCCAAACTGACTGGGTTTCTAGAGAGCAAAGGTTTTGTGAAAAAAGTGGAAGACTTAAACACAAAGTCTGTAAAATAAACTGTTAAAAGGATTTGATGATCAGTAGTGATAGTATTTTATTCTGTGTTTTGTTGTAACAAAGCAGCTGATATTGCCATAGAAACTAGTGGACTGACGAGTCGCTTTCACCCCAAAATGGTGGAAACGCAGGGCCGCTGCCGGGCGCAGGTGTTGCAATGGAACGTTCTATTGAGTGTCGCTTCTTGTTAGTGTATATTCTTTGTCCACTTGATCTGCCGCTTACAGGCGCTGCAGTAGCTAATCTGTCACGCGCCGTAGGCTATTAAAGAACGACATCTATTATTTAAATTTGTTATAAAATCGACTTAATTTGAAAGTTGAACCTTTTTCATATTAAAACTAACAAAGCACAAAGAGTATTACGACTATTCGATATGTTCTGATATACGGTAAGCCTGAAACAGATCACAGCAATATAAAGAAACAAAGTCATGTGATTTAATATGAAGCGTCCGTAACGGTCACGTCCGTAACGCTTATTATGGTTGTTCAGAGCAAAGTACTGAGATGAATTGTTGAACCTAATAAGCATACACATAATTTAGCTTTGCATATAAAGTTTCAAGATATTTACATTTAAAACTGTTATATGACATAAAGTTAATCTTTAAAACGTTACGGACGTGACAGAGCACTGAAGCGTCGTGACCTCTTAAAGGGTTAGTTCACCCAAAAATGAAAATTCTGTCATTTATTACTCACCCTCATGCCGGTCCACACCCGTAAGACCTTCGTCAATCTTTGGAACGCAAATTGAGATATTTTGTTTAAATCCGATGGCTCCGTGAGGCCTGCATAGGGAGCAATGACATTTCTTCTCTCAAGATCCATAAATGTACTAAAAACATATTTAAATCAGTTCATGTGAGTACAGTGGTTCAATACTAATATTATAAAGCGATGAGAATATTTTTGGTGCGCCAAAAAAAACAAAATAACGACTTATATAGTGATGGCCGATTTCAAAAGACTGCTTCAGGAAGCTTCGGAGCATAATGAATCAGCGTGTCGAATCAGCGAGCGCCAAAGTCACGTGATTTCAGCAGTTTGGCGGTTTGACACGCGATCCGAATCATGATTCGATACGCTGATTCATTATGCTCCGAAGCTTACTGAAGCAGTGTTTTAAAATCGGCCATCACTAAATAAATCGTTATTTTTTTTTTTTTTTTTTTTTTTTTTTTGGCGCACCAAAACTAAAAGTCTCCATCTCTCTGCACAATGCTTACTGTTAAAATAAAGTTTAAAAAGGGGGATCTTTGATCCCTTTTTTTAAAAGCATGAAATAATGTTGGTTGAAAATTTAATTTAAGCATTGTTGCTTACCTCATATATTGTGGATAAACAAGGCAATTTTCTTAAAATTTCTGTTAGAGCACATTAATACAGTATATTACAGACCTAAATGGACAATTTAAAAAGGGTTTTGTTCTTGCTTTATAGTGACAACAAAATGACTTCCTACATTTTGTTTACGCCCACACTGACTTTCTCTTTTTATTTTATTTTTTTCTATCTCTGAACATTTAACCTGGACAGTTTTTTAAGTCTCACAAAAAAAAAAAAAAAAAAAACTTCTAAAATAAAACAAAATTAACTTAAACTCAGAAATTGCAAAGATGCTCATCTTAGAGCTGTAGTCAAGTCATTTTTTGTATGAATTACATTTTGAATGTGTTTTTGAAAATGAGCACATTGTTTGTTTGTTTAATTTTTTCCATTTCTTTTGGAAATTCACTCACAGGAAGTCATGACAGATTAAAAATGGAACTTTTATCATTAAAACTAATTTAAAGTTGCTTGAACGATGAATGGTGCCCCACAGTGAATATTGGGTTGAAATATCACTTAATTGGACTTTGTAAAGACACAAACATTGGAAGGGTAAAATAAAGACCAAAAAAAAAAAGCCCCAGTAAGTTACCACTTTATTTTTATGCACTGTAGTTTATTTTTCTTTTTCCTATTTAGACAGCTCTTGTTTCAAACTGTCCCCTTCCCAAAAATCCTCCTCCCTCCCTCTCTCCCTCTCATCTTGTTTATTCTCCTCTTCGGCTCTATCTGCCTCCTTTTCTATTTTCTGTAATCTTGAGAAAGGTGTCAGCATCTGTCGTCAGGCAGTGTTGCCGGCCGACATCTGACACTGCCCCAGGAACATAGTCAATAAAGCTATCTAATTGAGTGCCACTGGCTGCTGTTTATTGACAAAATAAGACCTGGGAATTAGGTGCGTCTCCGCCGCGCGCCCCAAGCAGCCACCTTTCCAGCTTCCCGGCAGCTGTCCACTTTCAATCCATCAAACACCCATCCCGGTCCTCCAGGTGTCAAAGGATTGTCATCTGGCTACAGCTGAAATAAACACACACTCAATTTGTGTGTATGTGGGAGATGGAGACAGCAAGATAAGACTAAGGGATCGTTCTCACATAATGTGTTTTTGTATTTAATTAAACAAATTGTAAAATAGGTGCTATGTTTATATATGAGTCACATATTTGAGGCCTAAAACACATTCTTACCTAAAACACTCTTAAAACTAAATTCCATGACACAGCAACAGTAGTATTTGTAAAAAAAAACATGGTGGATTTCCTCAAACGCCATGACAGTCGCCACAAGCGGAGTGATACAAATGGTGAAACGGTTCCAGTGCTGATACTGGGGGAATATCGCACAGCTTTTTTTTTTACTTTTTACCTTAGCAGCATGCTAAAGCCAAACTTTTACAGTCCAATGTCTCCTACACGATTTGTTATTTGTATGACATACAATGTTGCACGTTCCAAATCTGTCACTTATAAGGTTCGATTTCAGTTAGTATGCTGCCTTAGTAGGCAGCTCACTAGGTTTTGGAAGAAAGCGAGATTAAGCAAGTGAATGTCTTTTACTGTTTTCATGTATGTGGCCTGGCCCTCATTTCCTGCTAACTTGTCAGCTAAGCAGCTCTTCAGAACCAGAGGCAATATTGCATCCTCTCCTAGAGTTGTGGCGGCTAATTGATTAACATTGCCACTTATAAACACAATCTCAGCTTGCTGCAAGTGATAAGATTCCCTCAGCTCCATCTCACAGCACTTGCCTAATGAGGGGACAAGCAAAACCACGGCCCAAACGAGGACAAGACGAGACGAGACGCCACCATCCTCTATCTGTCACCCTGGAAAGCTCTTATCAGCTCTCTTTTATTCTCCCAAATTAACTTTAATGCTGAGATAAGCGGAGGGGGCTCACATCTGCATTGGCACTGTTAATTGACTGTTATCACCTTACCGGAGTTGAGGAACAAAGCGGTAAAGGAACGAAAATCTCCTCTTTTTACCCTTCAACTCTGCACCGCTCTGCCGTTTCATCACTCTTTTCACTTCTCCACCCCTGTCTTCTTCCTGGCTCTTCATGCAGAGGGCAGTCAGAGATGGCAGGAATGATTGGGAATGGTCTTGGCGGCAGGGAGACGACGTGGTAGCCATGTGAGCGTTGTGACAGTGATGTACGAGCAAGTCTAGCTTCTGATAATTCGTCACTCACAGACACAGAGAGGTCCATTAATCAAACACAGCACAGTAAAGCTGCCGTCTACACTAAAAACCCTCACAACAGAGGTTTGGAAGTGTTTGCAGCTACCTGTGATGGTAGATCTGGTCTTTGTGGTGAGTTTCTACTGGCTGCAGAGCAGTGGAAACAAGTGTAGTTCTGCTTGCTGTGCACAGAGGCCTTGGTTAAAGGTTAGTGGCGAGTGATTACAGGAGAAAATGCTATTGTTAGAAACCATTCTCTAAGGCCCTTAACATCTTTCTCAGGCCATCCAATCATTTGGGTTTACAAGTGTAGGGATTACAGTTCCACAAGTCCATAGAAAACAAGGGATTTAGATTTTAATAAAAAGGTTTAAAAGAAAGAATTTTAAAAAAGAAACTTTGACAAGTTAACAGAAAACATTCAAATGAATAAGAACAATATGAATTAGTGAAGTCCCCTTTATTTATAATGCACTTTATAAAATACAGATTGTTTCAAAGCAGCTTTACAGTTATAACAGGTTAACAATTATTAAATTAGTTCATTTAATCTATAAAGCAGTTCTGCAAAAAATGTAATCGTCCAACTCAGTTCAGATCTCATACAACAGCGTCAGTACAGTCAATAATATTGTTGAACATTAAGTGTCCCCAACAAAACAAGCCAGAGGCAACAGTGGCAAGGAACCCAAACTCCATCAGGTGACAGAATGGAGAAAAATCCAGTCAGGGGCTCAGTTCTCCTCTGGTCAACAAACAAACATGGTGTGATTATGATTCAGGCTGCATCACAAGTCAGAATTCAGATCGGGATCTGTAGCATTCAAATATTTATCCAGCTCCTTTTGCTTGTAGGTCGATTCATCATGCTGGTATGGAGCCGAAGCTGGCCATAGGGTCTGTGCAGAGGACCTGTCTGGTTCTTGTGGTCTTTGCTGAGGATCTGTGCTGATGGCTGTCATGTTGACAAGGCCTTACAGTCTAGTTGACACAATCTCTGCTGACATTCATGGCTGCGTCGTGGTCGTGTCTATAGGTGCAGGTCCACCATCTGATCTGGATATGGATCTGGCTGACTACGGTAACCTCAGGATAAGGATGAGACAGACTAATATTAGCATAGATGGCATTCTTCTAACAATGTAACAAGTACATTGGGTGTTATAGGATGTGTTCCTGGTTCCGGTTTACCTAATTTATGCAGCCTAACAATCATTTAACTGATTGAATAATAGAAATTGATAATGTGTTATGTGTATTCCAGGTTAAAGAGATGTGTTTTAGTCTATATTTAAAGTTTTTAGTCTATGTGTCTGCTTCCTGCACAAAGCTAGGAAGACTATTCCAGATTTTGGGTGCAAAATGGAAAAGGATCTACTGCCTGCAGTTGATTTTGATATTCTAGGTATTATTAACTGGCCAGAATTTTGAGATCGCAATAGACACAAAGGACTATGGTGCGTTAATAACTCACTCAAGTACTGTGGAGCTAAACTATTTAGTGCTTTGTAAGTAATTAGCAAGATTTTAAAATGTATGCAGTGTTGACAGATATATGATCATACTTGATCATACTTCTAGTAATAACTCTAGCTGCTGCGTTTTGGACCAGCTGGAGTTTGTTTATTAAGCATGCAGGGCAACCACCCAATAGAGCATTACAATAATCATGCCTTGAGGTCATGAACACATGAACTAACTTTTCTGTGTTTGTCATTGAGATCTTATGCCATAATTTAGATACAGTTTTAATATGGAAAAATGTGGTTTTACAGATGCTACAAATGTGGGTTTCAAATGAAGGATTGGTATCAAAGAGCACAACCAGATTCCTAACTGATAATGAACACTTAACAAGAGCAGCCATCAAGTGACAGTATTCTTGGTTATTACTTGCAGAGGTTTTAGGTCCAATAGGGGGTAGGTTAATTTTATGAATTGGTATGTTCATCATCAGCATAACACACACACACACACATACAGGTTTGTTTTTGTGAATTGTTGGGACATTCCTTAGGCGTAATGGTTTTTATACTGTACAAACCGTATTTTCTATCGCCCTACACCAACCCTACACCTAAACCTACCCATCACAGAAAACTGTACACATTTTTACTTTTTTACCCTATACTTTTTTTATATATATATTTTGCACAGTGGAGAGAACGTTTAACTGCTCATGAGGTAGATTGCCTGGGGGAAGAAACTTTTCTTGTGCCTGGTTGTTCTGGTGCTCAGTGCTCTGTAGTGCCGACCAGTCGGCAACAGTTCAAAGAGAAAGTGACTTGAATGTGAGGGATCCAGAGTGATTTTCTGAGCCCTTTTCCTCACTCTGGATGTATACAGTTCTTGGAGGGTGGGCAGGGGAGAACCAATAATCCTCTCAGCAGTCCGAACCATCCTCTGTAGTCTTCTGATGTCTGATTTTGTAGCTGAGCCAAACCAGACAGTTATGGAAGTTCAGAGGACAGACTCTATGACTGCAGAGTAGAACTACAGAAGCAGCTCCTGTGGCAGGTTCATCTTCTTCAGCTGGCGAAGGAAGTACAACCTCTGAATGACTCCACTGCTGCTATAGTTCTGTTCATGAGGAGTGGGGGTAATGCTGGGGTGTTTTTCCTAAAGTCCACAATCATCTCCACTGTTTTGAGCGTGTTCATCTCCAGGTTGTTATGACTGCACCAGACAGCCATGCAGCTGTTCAACCTCCTGCATGATGATAGTATCGTCTGCAAACTTCAGAAGTTTGACAGAAGGGTCTTTGGCAGTGCAGAATGACCAACATTTTTAGATGGCAGGCTTGCTACAAAAAAAGTTTAGTGAGGTTTTCACGCATTAGGAATCATACTTTATCAGTAGAAAACAGTTAAATAACCATTAAATATTATATATAATATAGAATCTTTTTGCATAAACGGTTCTTTAAAATTGAGACAAGAATGATATTGGTTCGTCAAAATGTTATTGTCCCTACTAAACTTTTATAGCATTTATTCACACAATCACAGTAAAGTTTTTTCTGCTGTTTTCTCTTTTTCCCATCCAAAAAAAAAAAAAAAAAAAAATGTGCTGTATTTTCTTGAAGGACATTTTGTTCTCTTGGTCTATGGCATCTGCATTGTTTCACAGATCAGCCCCTCATTGAACTCGCTGAAGAGTTTGTGTTGCAAATACTGTTGAGTGTAATCTGTTTAGTGAAGATTAATAAAGAGAAATATAAGCAGGAAGACAATACGCCAAAGGATGCTGAGTGCCTCATCTTTGGTAGGAAAAAACTCTTACTTCACATCAAATTTCTCTCTTTATTCAAATAGAGAAGAATAAAGTCCATATATGTTAATGTCATTGCACTAGTAATTCCAGATTAGATCATATTTCATGCAACCAGCTCTAGGGTCGTCTTCTGTAATTAAATGTGATAAATGATCAGAGGAATGTGTTGAGTTCCAAACAAGCGTATTTTGCACCTACAGTTCTGAATGCTGAATGGCAGATTCTGCTGCCATATGTTCACACAACCGTCTGGTACCACAGAGAAAAATATGTTTCCAGAGTCATTATTACTGAAGTAGTGATGATATACTGTAAGCTGACATGCATTTGAACAGCTTGGGTATTTCAAACTATAGGGGTTGTGCAAAATTCAGAACTGTATAGAATGCATTTTCAATTCAATGTCTGAATTGAAGGTAGGGAACTGGCTGCAGAATCGCAATTTGGATTAGTAAAATCAATGTAACATCAGATTAGTAAAATTCATATGACTGCAATTTTTAACTAGAAAATCAAAGGTTGTTGGCTTGTTTGAAAGTTTTGAGAAAAGTTAAATGCTTTAACATTTGAAGGTATATAGGCCAAACGGATGGATGGATGGATGGGTGGAACAGTAAGTGGACAGATAGATAGAACAATAAAACGATAGATAAAAAGATAGATAGAAACATTGAACGATAGAACGATAGATAGAACGATAGATGGATAGATAGATGTTTTAACAGCACTGTTAAGGTAAAGATTTTGAAAACTAGCTAAGCAAAGGGAACTCCAAACTGAACTTTCTGCTATACAACAACAACTCAAACTCTTTTCCCCTACACAAGATTGTGTGCTCTTTACCGTAGAGGATGCTTTAGCCTAAAAGAGCGCTGGAAATTTCTTCAGAGGCCTTGGGAGTGACTCGATCAGTCTGCTGCTGTCTCATTGTGAATGCCAACTCATTTCTCAGCCTCGGCTCCGCAGTTGGAGCCTGTGTGCCGCTCCTGGTACATTCTTATGCATTTCCGTTGCCAAAGAGCTCATCAGTTGTGATGAGGTAGAGCCTGAAGTATTCCTGGCCTCCATTTTTGCTCAGAAATTTCTCATGGTAGTTGGCAAATGGTGGCAGGGAGAGAAGGAGGCAGGCATGATTTGATGGACTCCAGTCTCTGAAGAACTAAATTATACTGGAACAGATAGCGCAAATGAACAGTGACAGCCACTTGGTTTCTCTGGGGCATCTGAGTGCTCTTTATTGCACTAGGGGCGAGCCGAGTGAAATGCAAGGAAAACTGCAGATGTTTGGAGACAAAATGAAAATCACCGTTTTCAGGCTAGTTGCCCAACCCTTCAGCTTATACTACTCTCACTGTGTTAAAACTTCAGTTTTTTCATAAAGTATGGTTAACATTCTGGTCTCTTGCCTTCAATCACCAGCTGTCCACCCATGCCATCTGCATGGAAAATGGCTGCTGGCAACTTCTAACTGTCCAACTAGCCACAGCCTGACTCATTTGTCCATTTCCACATCCACGGTCAGACTGGCCCTCCCAGGGAAAAATTAAATCAAAGGTATCTGCTATAACCAACATTCCCAGGTTGCAAGAAATCGTCCTTGTCCTTTAAAGTCAGTTCATGATTCATTTATTGCTACCAGCTTGTTTTGTTTTGATAGGCTTTATGAAATACAGAAAACTCTGAGCATGCACTATTTGTCCTTGGTTTGATGGGAAAATCATGGCTGGCAATGAAGGACAGTTACTGTTGGAACCTATCGCCATTTGCCGTTGTTGTTTTGGATCAGATATCAAACTGCTGGATGTGGATTAAAGCCGTCTGCATGGGAGACAGATTCTTAACACATGCAATCTCCTGATTCACTCTTAAAGCTGCCATTTTGTTCTGATTAGCAGATAAAAGTGCATTCCGGAAGGAGAGCTTTAGATGGAACAAGAAAAATCGAGTGCAGGCTAGTTGATGTGACAGAAATGGCAGCTTTTTGCTTTCCTTTTCAGTTATCTGGGCTGTGAAGACAGTTTATTGAAGAAACAATGTTGTTGTTGTTATTATTATTATTAAAAAAAAAAAACACACTTTATGCATTCTGGGAAAAAAGGGAATCACAAAGAGCATTTGTCTCAACCTTGACCAGGTATCACTTTGAAGTCATCAAATTTGGCCTTATCTTGTCAACTTGTGGTGGAGGATGTTCATTTTACATGAATCAAATGATTACAAGCTTTCTGGTGCTTTGCGAAAACCGCATTAACTTGAAATGTACAGCAGATGTACTTTTCCACTGTGCGTAGGATTCAGAGCGAAAGTCTTTTAAACAGTACGCAGCTGAGACTACAACGCTGGCATTTTAAAAGTGGGGCTTGAGCTGCGCTGGTATTTGTACATGAGTTAACATACTAAGTAGGCACTGCGGTAGCTGAGCTGTGAATATTCATGGCTGGCTCTATGCCATGGTGATGGCTCTAAAATCCCATTTTCTGAAGCATCATTTCATTAAGAGAGCAAATAGCTGCTCTAAAAATCCAAAATAATTTGTAATTTTCTCTCTCGTTTTAAACTAATTCTCATTGTCAGTGAAGAGACAGACTGGTGCATCTGCCATGGGCAATCACAGATGGGTGTATAACGGGAAACTTGCACACTTCTGTGCAAGTATGTGTGATTCTACATGTGTTTTAGCAGCCAATCTCATCATCACAGCACAGTCTCGCCTGATTGGGCAAGGTGATGGTGGCTTGAATAGGTAATCAGGCTTGAAGCGCAAGTGGTGGCATGTCTGTTTTTTTTATTTTGTAGAACTTGACTATTCTTCTGTTGTTGTTGTTGTTTGTCATTTTGCATTTGGTTAGCTGACATGACACTCACTTTTCTGACAAATAATTATCATCGAATCACTGATTTGAAACAAAAGATTCGAAGCAGTGTCTTGAAATCAGATATAATTGAAAAGTCGTTATTTTGTTTTTTTGGCAACATTTTCTCTTCGCTTTATAATATTAAGCTTGAACCAGTGAACTCACATGAACTGTTTTAAATATGTTTTGAGTACCTTTCTGGATCTTAAGAAGTTCAGTGGCATTGCTGTCTATAGAGGCCTCACTGAGCCATAAATGTAATCCAGACGTACTATATTCACCATTATATCATTATCATGTGACCTACCAGCATCAGTTACGTCACTTCATTGCCATTCATGAATCCTATCCTGTGGCCTCATGGGATAATAAAGTGTCAATGGAATGCACACTTCAGAATCTTGCCGGAAGTAGTAGTCATCCTGGTGCTTTTTGCTTACTCTTGCAGTGCCGATGATAGCCACCAGAGGGCACTCCGCCAGTCTCCTTGATTGTATCATGAACTGCATTTCCCATGATTCATTGCATGGACTCATTATGTTCTCCTACCACCTGTGTGTGACTATCTCATTCATGTATGCCTTTTTAAGCCCTGTGTGTTTTGTCAGAAGTCTTAATACAGTTACCGTTTCACTGCATTTCAGGACGTCATCTCTGGTCCTTGTCATGCTCTTGATTATCTGCCTGTTCCTTGGACCTTTGTCGTTATCTGGATTGTTTACCCTGTGATTTTGACCGTATGCATATTAAATGGGTTACGATTATGGATTACACTCAATAAAGCTTGTGTTTGGATCTCCTAGTCATGTCTCCAAATAGTACACCTTACAGTGCGTTCTTAGTTTACAGTATATTCTGTATTTAAATTATTTGAAACTAAAGTAAGTTTTAAATATTAGTTTTGCATATATACAGTACCATTTCAAAGTTTGGGGTCTTTTAATACTTTTATTCATTAAGTTCGACATTAAATTTATCAAAACTGACAGTACATTTATAATGCTACAAAAGATTTATATTCCTAATAAATGATGTTCGTTTGAACTTTGTACAATCCTGAAAAAAAGTGACAGAAAAAAAATACTTTTAAAAATATATTACTAATACAGTTACCCAACAATGATCAATCGCAAAATTCAAGATCTAGTGAAATATTCACGCAAATATAACAAAAAGGCTTTGTTTTTAATTTTGGGATTGGTTGTGACACTTACAGCAGTACATTGTGTTCTGACAGACAGTTTGTGTCAACACTGTTCACTGTGACTTTCAGTTTGGTGCATCAGTCGCTTTGACACTTGGGAAAGATTAGAGAGTGTTCACACAGGACGTGTTCTCCCTTTCAAACAGCTAGACGGAGCGCAACTGCATGGAACAAAGCTCTGGGGTCTTGAGATGTGTTTCTAAAAGTTGAACTATGTTTAACTTGACACTTGCCAAAACATGGGCCTCTGGCCAAACTTGCCCATCTGACACAAATATATAAAAATAGCACTGATAAAATGAATACATATATATAACTTTTCATTACACATTCATATAACTCTGAACTTTAATTGTCATGTTGAAAAAAAGCTAATGTCCAGTTTAGTGTTACATGAGAACGCGTGAATGTTTTGCTTCTGCTATGAATCGAATGAATTTACTTCTCATATAAAGCAATTTTGCCAGAATGTGCTTATATAAGCTCACTGAATTTTTAGACTATAGCCAGCTGTGCCATTTTTCTGTCTTTGAAACAAACCTCTTCTTCTCAGCACGAGAAGAACCCGCTAGATGAAACCAATCTCTTCTTTCTCACTTTCTGCGACACAAGATGGACGTACCGGCAGATAAATCTGCAGCTCACTTCTCAACTTATGGACTCAAGGTATACCTCGAGATCCAGTTCCCTGTTTCTGTCATTAAATCTGTCCTGTTTTACACTCCATCCCTGCAACTTCCTCCCACAAACCGACAGTAATTGGCATAGCCAGATCTCTTGTCTTCCACTTTCCTGGAGGTTCCCTATTTTTCCATTTCCTCCCTCCGTACTGTAGTAGCCATTGATATTTCCCTCAGTTTGACAAGTGAGGCTATTTTAAAATTCAGACTGGATTCATCGGTGAGCCGGGCGATGACACCTTTTAATATCTGAGTGGAGGTTGTGCGGGAAATGTGAAGCAGACGGCCGGGGTGAGAATTCATTACCCGGCCCCTTCTCCCACCAGCGCCAGCTGCCGCTTCACACATTCCATCTCAAACCCGAAATTGAGCACCCACCCTCTGCATATATTCCAGCCCCATTACAATGTCAGCTATCCAGTCCTGAGATGGCGCCCGCTGCTTATGCGATGTCAGTCAGTAGACAACTTGCTTCAACAACTTGACCCCCATATGCTCCCTCTTACCTTTTTATTCCCTTCCCAGGATTCATTGCTCATGCAGAGCAAGCTCTCGGCTACATATTTATTTGCAGATAGGCCGGTGTGCAAAGCTGCCGGGTCTCGGCGGATGTGTGCACCTCTTTGACTTAAATGTGAGGCTCAGAGGCCCAAGGAGATGACATGGAAATGTAGATACTGTGATTGTCTGGTGCCCCACGGAGTGATCAGCACTGTGGGCAAGTTGTTAGACACACTGTCATTCATATATTGTCCCAGTATCCCTCTTTTATCATGGTTCTTCCCTCTTCAATTGCCACAGAATGTTTTATTCAAAACGATGACAGTACTCAGAATTTAAGCATCTGTCACAAGGGAAATGACCAATCAATGGCACATATATGAATGAGCCATATATAAACTACAGAATGGACAATTTACTAGTAGGAAGAATAACCCTAGAATGCATAAAGGGGGCCAATAGACAATTGTTAAGTTGTTTAATTCTTCATTATTTCTCTGTAATATGTCTTTAATTTTTGCTGCTTAATATGTTTGTGGAAACCGATCATTTTTAACGTTTTTTGATAAATAGAAAGTTAAAAAAACTGCATATATTTGAAATGGAAATCTTTTGTAACATTATAAAAGTATTTCCTGTCACTTTTGATCAGTTTAATGCTTTCTTTGCTGAATAAAAGTTTTTTTTTTTTTTTTTTTTTCCAAGAAACAAATCTCTCAGACAACAAACTTTTGAACTGTAGTGTTTATTATATAAAGATAAAAATGTGATGACTTTCCTTTAAAGAAAGCAATTAAATCTTTTTGACCCCATTAAGTGATATTTTGTCTCTTTTTTCACAATGCTGTTACCACCATTTTATTAGGCTATGTGTTTCAGTGATCTTTTAAGGAGGTTTGTGATCCATGGACCATTGTGTCTTATTGCTTTAATATACATAGAACAACATTATTTGCTGTGGTGATGCCAGAGCATATGACCTTTGATAATGAGCAATAATATAGAAACCAGGGTTATTAAAAAAGTGTAAAAAAGAACTTTTTAGTTTCAAAGAGCTCAGTACATACAATACATGTTCTTCTAGTCTCATTACTGTTTTACATAGTTTTCTTAATCTAACAGACCCTCAATTATTATTATTTTTTTTTTTTTTTTTTTTTTACCATGGTGACTTTTAGGGACAAGACCTCTTTTGACCAGTTTTTCTTTTTGTTCAAAGCTTAGACCAAAATTTTAATGAGTTTCCATAGTTGTCTCGAAAAGTAATCTTAGTGTAATTACAAAAAATAATGGCTCAGATCCTAATGCAGAACGTGCTGTTCCTTGTAGAATGTAAAATCTCTAGCAAGGGGCTTTAGCTTTTTTTGTAAAGGATATACCAGCAGGTTGTGCACAGCTGAAACTTGGACTGCAAAAACATATTGTTCTGTTAAAAGATCTTGTTCTGAAAAAAAAAAGTAATTCTGGATGAAGTTCAAAAGTTCTGATAAGTATTTTGGAGTTCCAATTGAAAAACAGAGAAGGGCAGTAAGGCTATATAGAATATAGAAGGTCAATTGCTCACAAAAATACATCATACAGTAGTGCATTGGAAAACTGTATAATAGTTAAACAATATCACACAAGCAAGAGTGCTGTTGTTCTAAAAGTAATATTTCTAAATGTCAAAGTCAAAGCAGAATCAAAACAGCTGCACGTCTTCATGCAGTACACCTGTTTCTTTACTAAATGAATCAGTGTTTTTGATATAATCGATAGTGTAAATGATTTACCTTCTATAAATGACAGCCACAACAATGTAATCTGCAGAAGAAAAAAATATCCTCATACTAATGCACAGATCTTTCTGGAATGCATGAACACAGACTAGCAGAGTGACCCCATGCTGTTGAAAATCCCATTTATTTTATGTATAGAGAAGGCAAACCTACCGAGCTAAGTGATGATTATGTTACCTGATATATGCAATGTTCGATCTTTTTCTCTGATTTTTATAAACCTGCTTCAGAGCAAAGTCTGGGTTATGGTCTCAGAGCTGGTTGGTTGTCTGTCTTCTGTAGAACACAGAAAATATTAGATTTAAGAGTGTTAGAGTTAAGAGTAAAGGTGAGATATTGCAATTGAAGCTACTTCTGTTTTACATCCTTTAAACATATAATATGCGTCATTCAAACATGTGACAATATCAGATTATTACCAGCAATTGATGGAAATCCTTTGAACTCAAATGAAAGCGGCCCAAGGGTTAATGTTTTCCTTAACTAATGTACTATGCAGGGCTCCTACTTTAATGGATTTTTTCAATTTTATATTGTGATTTTTAGGCCTGGAAATTGTTAAAATCTTTAAAAGTCTTAGACATGTTTATGGGGCATTATTTGTTGTCTTCGTTGTTTTTTTTTATAGCTAGGCTCAGCTCTAAAATATTTTATCAGCTCTTTCTAGCTGTTGAAAAACTTTAAATGTCTGTTAAAAAATGATTTTCTGCAAACTTCATAAAATGATTTTTAAATTCCTTTTCTAGTACTCTTAGACAACTGAAAAAGCCATTGAAAAATGCGTTGGTCAAAAACAGTGAGAACCCTAACTATAGTTTTGGTAAGTTTATTTAAAATACCTTTGGTCCTTTTGTTGCTGATAGTGATGATTTGTTCCTTATAGTGTGTAATAAAGAGCTGCAAATTGGGTTCTGCATCTTCGCTTTGAGACTTTTGTTACACCTGCATTATGATGCATTGCTATATTTACTGTGGAACACAAGAGCAATAATCAGCCCGGCCCACACACCCCAACGAGAGCTGTTGCTCCTTATGGGTTCTCCTCCATCAATTCTTTCAGTGCTCTAATTTTGGCTCTTTTCTGTTAAGTAAGGTTGCACAAAACAATTACGGCTGCCAGTGTTTTAATTCACTCCATGCTCAGGGCTTGTTAATTTTCAGCACAAATTCGTATTTGAAGAACTCCTTCCATTATCAGTTTCCGACACCTTTTTGGCCAAGGAATGTGTCTTAATAGTGTGTTGTGATAGAGCAGTTTCTCTTGGCTGTTAACCAGTGCTGCTATGACTTCTTCAGCCCCCTTAAGCTGTTGTTAAACCACTTGTTAAAACACTGTGTACTTTTTGTGTCTATTTTTGTAAGCCGAGTACAGTCGTTTCCTCTTGACCTGCCACGTATGGGCCTCTAAACCCTAATTAATGTAGGAAGCCCAGCTGCTTTGTCACTTACCAGGTCTCTACTTATAAACTGAAACTGTGTGCCACCCGCTCATGTTCTGATTCACACGTAAGGACACACACACACAGCAATTACATTGCATGAAGGGCCTGATCTGCACTGTTAAGTTGTGGGGAATAATACTGTGCAGTAGAGATGGGAATCATATAAGGAATTTAATAATTTTGGTTCTGATTCCTCTTAATAAATAAACTTTACAATTCCATTAAGAATTCTTTTAATCTTTTTCATAAGAAATATTTGTAAAAAAAAGCTATTCTTTTTATATTTACTGCCCTTTTAGGCCTGTTTTTATTTTCGATTTCACCAGACAATTTACTTGTTAGAGTAAATTTAACGGGTAGTTCACCCAAAAATGAAAATGATGTCATTATTGGCTCACCCTCATGTCGTTCCACACCCGTAAGACCTTCGTTCATCTTCGGAACACAAATTAAGATATTTTTGATGAAATCCAATGGCTCAGTGAGGCCTCCATTGCCAGCATGATAAATAACACTTTATGCCCAGAAAGCTACTAAAGACATATTTAGTACAGTTCATGTGAGTACAGTGGTTCAACCTTAATATTATAAAGCGACGAGAATACTTTTTGTGCCAAAAAAACAAATTAACGCAATATCTAGCGATGGGCGATTTCAAAACACTGCTTCATGAAGCTTCGGAGCTTTACGGAATCTTTTGTTACGGAATCAGTGGTTCGGAACGCCAAAGTCACGTGATTTCAGTAAACGAGGCTTCGTTACGTCATAAGTGTTTCGAAGTTTCAATAGTTCAAGTGACTTTGGCAGTTTAAAACGTGATCCGAACCACTGATCTGAAACAAAAGATTCATAAAGCTTCGTAACGATTTGTAAAGCTGCTTTGAAACCATCTGTATTGTATAAAGCGCTATATAAATAAAGGTGACTTGACTTGACCTGACTCTTGACCTGAAATTAGATTGTAGTATTTTTCATGAAGGGAACCCATTCAGGAAAATCCTTGGTTCCCAACCCATCTGCTCCGGTAACATATACCTCCTGGGTGTAATCTATGGAGCTGTCATACAAACACTGAGGTTCTGGTTGGTCGCCAGTCCATTCTGGTAGCAAATTCACTTTTACACCGCTCACATCTAATCAAACACACATACATAGATGGACATACACATGATGTGCACATTCAACACACAGACACCCTCAGTATGAATCAGTGCAGGTGCCTTGCTCTGCTGGTCACAGTTTAATGAACACTGACACCACATTGAGATGGATACGGGCCAGGCCTGCTGGTGTTTTATACATGAAACACACTGCAGTGAGCCACAACGAAACCCAGAAGCTCCTTACTGTCCTGAAGCCACTGTTAATATGACTGCTGAAATATACTACTGCTTTATTGCTTAAGCACATTGAAAACTGTAAGTACTGTGACATGAGTGATGTTTGTATCAATATTTATGTTACTGTCAATAGTTTCTACAGTCTCAACAGATTGCAGATTGAATTTACAATAAATAGAAGCCATTAATTTTCACTTGGCAAATGGGGAATTCTGCCACTACAACTCAGTGTGGTATATCTTCCTGACAGACAGACTGTCAACAACTGTGTTAATAGAAAGGAACAACAATGCAACTTTAACATTTCACAAGCTGTAACTTTCAAATAGCCATGAATGTCATTATAATTCAAACATGACTGGAAATGTGTTTCCCATGGGAATTTACAGTATAAGCTGGCCTACTCAAAAATGCTGAAGATGACTTAAAGCAAATCTATTAGGGTGCAAACAGATGACCCAGTTGGTCTATTGTCAGTGCTCATAAAAGCCTCCAACAGAAACTCTAATGTTAACTCCCAACTCAGAAATCAGCAGAATTGAAAGTGTTTGGGGAGCCTTGCTGTAATTTGGCCAGAACGTTTGGATGAAATAAACAGTGTGCCATTGCATCAAGGGCAACCGGAATGACTACACGGTTGTCCAGGTGGGAAATAACCTCAGGCACACAATTCAAATTTAAAACTCAGCGTGTTCGCAGAGATGAAGCTGGAAATCTGACAGTAAATCTGCCCTGCTTTGGGCCGCAGCCAGAGATCAATATGTGCAGTGGGAAGGGGGATGCTCGGGGGGAGGTGGGATTATTCAGTATGGTTGATGGCTTTTCAGCTTGGTGATGGCAAGTAATTTGTGGTGCTTCATTGTGTAACCTGCTGCCCATTAGAAATGACCGGATAACTGGGCTTAGATGCAGTTTAGTCCACTATGAGCATGGTATGGTTTAATACACAATAGACAATGTCTTTGATTGATCAAATCATTTTCAGAAATCCAATATGCATAAATATAGTGCTCAGGGACTGGGATTGGATGGGGGCATGACTGCATTGATCTAAAAGAACATATCATTTGTATCAATTGGTGCAAGAGTCGATGCTTTCCACTACTGTCTATGTAAGTCATTTGTATCCATACTTGTTTTGTTTGTTGAATTATACAGCTATTTTCTCCTAAGCTATTGCTCTGTACCTTGGCTTGCATTCATTTATAAAAATACTGCAATAAATAGTGTCAGTTTCATCTGATTCCTGAATGAATTACTCTTATGAGCCATTTTTAGTAATTCAAAGACACAACATGGCCACAATCTAATGTTATTCCAAAAAGACTCTGAGTTGGTTATTTTTTTGTGAATTAAACGCATATAGCTTTCAACTAACTGTGTGACATTAATCAGTAGATTCTCATCCTCGTCGTTGCCGATAGCCTTGTGGGCAGCGCCGACATATAGCGTTGTTGTGCTTCAGGCGATCCAAGTTCAAGTCCTGGCTCATGGACCTTTCCCGATCCTGTCCTCCCCTCTCTCTCCCACCTCACTTTCTGTCCGCTCTATATTATCCTATCACAATAAAGGCAAAAATTTAGATACATCTTTGTTGTCTTTTTCTTATCTTATTTATCTAATATGTCCATTACAGGTGAAGCTTTCAAGGACTTCATGTTGACAGACTTGCAATTAGGAGAGTTCGATTTTTCTCACGTTCAATGTCCTATTCTGGAAGCCATTACAACAGTCGTCTGTCATGTTGAAGTTACAGTATCTGACGGCATGTCGCAGTTTGGTTCCTCTGTTATATTCTGCACCATCGGAGTTATGGAACATCTACAGACAAACCTAACAAGCTTTTTCACTGCCACAAATTCTTGTGTTTGGGTTCACAGCCACAAGAGGAATAGAAGCCAAAGCTCAGCCCGGTGTGAGAAGGTCTCCCTCAGGCAAGTGTGAGACTGGCCTTGGTAATTGGCACCAGTGAACCTGAAGGTCCTGGCATGAAATCCAAAACCAGAGGTGAGACTAACCCCTGTGGATCTCAGTAGTGCCCTTAAGAGGTTTTTCCTAGAGGCATTATTAACCACCTCCATGAGACTGCAAAGGCTCGGGACACTGTTAAAAATGCACTGTGTACCCATAGCAAGGCATGTTTCAGCTCTTGTGTGATTTTAGGAAGTGGTTAAAGTGTACTAAGAAGGAAATTCAACCTGATTTAAGGTCTGAGGTGGATTGCATGCTGGAGTTTCAATCACTTGGTTTCTGTTTCCGCATCGCATGCCAGGTAGCTCCATCCACACCGCAGACTCACCAAAATCCTGCTCCTCATGCATACAGACCCTTTTTGTGCCAGCGTCACAATTACGTCATGGCATTAGCTACAGGAAAAACAAAGGGAAAATTGGAGGCAGACAATACAAACCAGCATAGAGTCGGCTACATAAAGAGTACAGGCTCAAATTTGAAATTTTATTTTTTGCCAGACAAAAAACATCTGTGGATGAACGCAATAAACGGACTGGACAAAAAAAAGATTATCAAAAATGATCCCATTTGCAGCGCACACTTTATATCAGTTAAGATTAAATAAACTATTGCCTTTTGTTGGTATGGATAATGGATTATCAGTTTGTTTTTTTCCTTGGGAATCAAACTCATTGTTCGGATGCTGCTAGCGCCATGCTCTACCAGTTGAGCTACAGGAACACAAATTGAAATGTCAAGCCTGCAACCAGCTTGTTTCATTAAGACTTCCTAGTAAACGTATCTATAACCAAGTCCCTATTCGGATTTGTGTGTAGTTTTCATTTGCACGATATCACTCAGGGATTTAAAGAAGACTCTGACATGTCTCTAGAGCTTGTAAAAGGTAGATTGTATTCATGCAAATCCATCTGTATTTGCTTTTTAAGCAGAGACTTGTTGTGTCTCTACAGGGAACATCCCACATTAGTCAGATTTTTTTTTTTTTTTTGTCTCTCCCCTGGGCACTGGAAAAGTCTTGCTGTATTCACTCTGCTCAGCTTCAGGCAGAGGTGTTATTAGAACCTCTTGTGAATCTCCAGTCTACACTATCATTAGCCCTGGGGTGGGCCGGAGGGAAAGCAAGGGACCAAGGCACATCTCTTTTACCTTGTTTTTTTTTCCCTCTCCCTCATCTGTTCTCTCTTCACGAGTTATTATTCCCCATCCACAGACACATAGCTGCTGAACTGTATGGGCATGCATGGAATATGATCAATAAAATATCGTCACCCAACACATCACTCTTCAATTGTTCGCTCAAGCCAACCGCTCATTCTCACTTCTCGGTTGCCTGTTTTCTCTACTTCCTACATTTGCATTTGCTCCCCTCTCCCTTTCTTCATATTCAAAATGCCTTTGGTAGATTTTCCTTTTCACTGCCATGTTTATTCAGGGACAATATGGGAAGGAGACGGACAACTCATAGAAAAATGAATGGGAGAATATTGCACTTGTAAGGATGAAGCTCTGGGCTTTCAGTTAAAATGGCCTTTTCCTAGAAGAAGACATGGGTGGTATGACTAAAATCATAACATTAACATATACACAGTTACTTACAGCATAATTTAACATTAGGTTTTTCTTTTCACTCATTACCATTGAAAAGTTTGGGGTTGGTAAAAATGTGTAAGGTTTTTAAAAGAAGTCTCTTAATCTCACCAAAGCTGTATCTATTTGAAGAAAAATACAGTAAAAACAGTAATATTGTGAAAAAGTATTACAATTTAAAAGAATTGTTTTCTATTTGAATATATTTTTAAAATGTAATTTATTCTTGTGATGGCAAAGTTGAATTTTCAGCAGTCATTACTCCAGTCTTCAGTGTCACATGACCCTTCAGAAATCATTCTAATATGCTAATTGTTCTGCTTAATATTTTTTGTGGAAATCGTGATACAACTTCAGGATTTCAAGATTCTGTAACTGAAATTGATTGATGAATGCAAACCATCTGTAAATTCAAACAAAAATAATTTTGTAATCCACACTTTTCACCTATGGTGAAAAAGTACTGTAAAGTTGTTTACAAATGACTTTATCTTTCAAATAAATACTGTATTATTGGATCTAAATACTCTTAAATAAACTTAAGTCACTAAATTATTTAGCTGAAGTTTCATCTCTGAAATTTTTATACAACTTTTAAACATTTGACAAGCAGCTGTGGAGATTTCAGTCATTCACCTTCAAGGGCTGTGCTCAAAATGGCTTTTTTGTTAACTGAAACTTGCTTTGACTGAACATAAATTCACGTTTCTCCCATTCACCAGGTAAGCAAATGTGGATTTGATATCATTATTCAGCAGCTCAACAACAACAACAACAAAAAGTAATTCAAGGAAAATTGTATTATCTGAAACATACTTCTTCCTCCAGACACACAAACAGGTGTGTTTAAGCAAAATCTGCAGATCTGCAGAGCCCAGATATCATCTAGTGCAAGAATAATCCAGTCAGTAAGTGAATTAATTCAAACCGATTGACTTTGCAAAGTGTCACAATTCCAGAATTGATGAAACCTCCATCAATGGATTGAATACTCACTTCTGAGTCACAGACGGCCCAGAAGCCAATCACCTGAGTGCTTTTTTGCCCCAGCAGGCAATTCCACAAGAGTATTCAGATCAATTTACCAGAGTAATGGCTTTGTCTGGGTTTTGTATGCATGTTTAATTTTTCACCCTCAAGCAGCAGCACTGCCCCAGATTTACAGTTTTCTGTATCCAGAGTTGGACAGAATCAGCAATGACCCTGATTCTTTCTCTCTCTCTTTCTTTCTCTCAAAATTTATCAGTTTTAATAAAAATTAAGTCTCAGGAAGAGATGATAAGATGGCAGTGGGACGCTGGCAGGATCACAGAGAGAATGATAAAAAGGGACTTTCTGAAAGGTTACAAATAATACAAAACTGGTGCACATGTGGCACCAATCCACTTCAAGAAAAACATTTACATTATATTTACATTTATGCATTTATCCAAAGCGATTTAGAAGAGAGGAACAAAGCAATACTTCAAGGAGCCAATAATATTCGTAATATACAATGCCAGGTTAATTTGACAACTAGATTAGTAAGCAAGCTAGCGGAGAGAAGAAATGCAGAGAATATTTATTTGTGTGTCTATGTAAGTGCATTGGTTTAAGGGATTAGTTCATTCACCCTCAAGCTATCCTAGGTATATATGACTTTCTTCTTTCTGATGAACATAATCGCCGAAATATTAATAAATATCCTGACGCATTCGAGCTTTATAATGGCAGTGATAGGGATCAGTGAGTATGAGCTGAAGAAAGTGCTTCCATCCACATCCATCATTCAGTGATCTTAAGCTGGTGGTGGGCGGTGTAAACTTTTAGGAGTGAATTGATGTAGAGAGGTGCAGTTCCAGTGGTAGTTCTGAAAGGTAGTAAATTTGATTCTGGATGCAACTGGGAGCCAGTGGAGTGTGATCACTAGGGGTGTGACATGAGTACTTTTATAGCCAGGACAAACCAAGCTGACAGTCAGCCAGTGAGCAATATTGGGCGATTTTTGAGTGTCGGTCGGTTTTGGGCCAATTCAGCATGTTGAATCAGCGTCAGGACATTAATGAGAGAGAAAACTCTGATTGGCTGTTCAGCTTAGCGAACGAGTCAGTGCACAAGAATAAAAGCAAAAGTGATGAAAATGAGCAAAGAAGGCAAGAGAATACAGACAGAAAGCTGTTACCATTTTTACATCATCTTACCTGACAATTTGAATGCATGAACATTTTCATTTTAAATGTTCCATATTTTCAAGTTTGTTAACAAAAGCACACCTGCATGTACTAAAGAGACTATCACTGCAGTATAGCATGCACAGCCATTACTTTTTTAAAAAAAAAAAGGTATTATAGTCTGGTGTTCAGCCAATCATAAACCTCACCACAGGCTCTACTCTTCAGCACAATGGTAACCCCAAAAAACTCACACCTACCAGAAAACCTTTTAAATTCCAAAATAATACAACTTTAAACACTAACAGATCTACCCCTATATCAATATTGAGCAAAACACATGAAACAGCACTTAATTTTAACATTTACTCTCCTTTAACAATCAGAAGCAAAGCATGCTGGGAACTAGAAGTCTGTTGTAACTAGTGATTGTAACTCATTCCATGAATGTGTGTATATACACTACCAGTCAAAAGTTTGGACACAGTAAGATTTTTAATGTTTTTAAAAGAAGTTTTATCTGCTCACCAAGGCTGCATTTATTTAATTAATTAAATACAGTAAAAACAGTAATATTGTGAAATATTATTACAATTTAAAATAACTGTTTTCTGTTTGAATATATTTTATAAAGTAATTTATTCCTGTGATCAAAGCTGAATTTTCAGCATCATTACTCCAGTCTTCAGAGTCACATGATCCTTCAGCAATCATTCTAATATGCTGATTTGTTGCTCAAGAAACATTTATGATTATTATCAATGTTGAAAACAGTTGTGTACTTTTTTTTCAGGATTCCTTGATGAACAGAAAGTTCAAAAGAACAGCATTTATCTGAAATACAAAGCTTTTGTAACATTATACACTACCGTTCAAAAGTTTGGAGTCAGTAAAAATTTTATTATTTTTTTTTTTTAAAGAAATTAAAGAAATTAATACTTTTATTCAGCAAGGATGCATTAAATCGATCAAAAGTGACAGTAAAGACATTTATAATGTTACAAAAGATTATATTTCCAATAAATGCTGTTCTTTTGAACTTTCTATTCATCAAAGAATCCTGAAAAAAAATATTGTACAATGTTTCTTGAGCAGCAGATCAGCATATTAGAATGATTTCTGAAGGATCATGTGACACTGAAGACTGGAGTAATGATGCTGAAAATTCAGCTTTGATCACAGAAATAAATAACTTCATAAAATATATTCAAACAGAAAACAGTTATTTTAAACTGTAATAATATTTCACAATATTACTGTTTTTTTATTTTAATTAAATAAATGCAGCCTTGGTGAGCAGACCAAACTTCTTTTAACATTGAAAATCTTACAGATTCCAAACTTTTTACTGGTAGTGTATGTGCAATATATGTACACAATAAAGGATAAAACTTTATGAATGTAATGCTATTTTTGTCTTCATTTATAAGTATTTTATATGTATCAATATATAGCCATACATAGTCATATATTGCATTATATTGAAAAATATAAGCACTAGTTTCCCATATATGGAAATGTATTATGTAATATATCGCATTATATTTTGCAGTATATTCCCATATATTTTTGTTCCGTAAGGGTATATAGACAGATATTTACTTACACACAGGTGCAGAATGCACATGCTAGTCGCTTTTAGTCCTTTTGATGTGTTCAAGTGCAGCTTTTTGGCCGAGACACAGCCGACAAGAGGCGACAACACAGTCAGCTTTTGTCGATGCTTCGGCTTAGTGTGTCCTGGGCTTTAGGCTGGTTGAAGACCAGGTGTGCTGCTGCATTCTTGGACATCTGCAGGGACTTAGTTGCACTGGCTGGAAGGCCTTCAAGTAGAGTGTTGCAGTAGTCCAGTCTTGAAATGACAAGAGCTTGGACAAGGAGTTGTGTCACACACTCTGACAGGAATGGTCTGATTTTCCTGATGTTGTAAAGAGCAAACCGAACTCAGTTGTTCGTCAAACACAACTTCCATGTTCCATGCTGTCCTGGTTTATATTAGTGTTGTGGACCTCAGTTGTACAGTGATGTTGTAGTCAACTGACATCTCCATCTTTGGAGCTGAAGACGAAGCCTGAAAGGCTGGCAGAAATATGAGCTGAGAAATTGGAACCATCAGGTTGAAATAACAGATAGAGCTGCGTGTCATCTGCATAGCAGTAGTAGGAGAAGAATGTGCTTTTAAGATCATTCCCAAATTGTGTAAATTGAGAACAACAATATTAAGCATTACAACTTGGAACAATATGCAGGTGAGTAAATAGTGACAGAATTTTAAATTTGGGCTGAATTAATTCCAAAAGCTTCAAAAGAATGGAAAAACCCAAGTTCCTTAAGAGGCAGACCATGGAAATACTCTATCTTGTCTCATTTTTGGCTATGTCTAATTTTTATCCATGTGCAATTCGTCTCATTCAAGTAAAAACAAGAGCAGAGACCAAATAACGCATGCGACTATTCAGTTTGACAGTAATATTCAGTAATTCACAAGAAAGATGACTTTGAGACGTACCGCTCGATTGCGGCAGCGTCCTCCCTAGCATCAAACAGCTGACCACTTTGAGCACAGCGTGAATGTGTGCGTGTGCGCAGACGCCCGTTATAAACAAACTCAGACTGGACGCAAGCGGGCACCGCTAGACCTCTGATTCATGTCTGACTCCAGGCTGAATTGATTACAGCAGCTGTCTGATTGCTGACCGTCCATCTGCTGCGGCCAATCTAAATTGCAGCTCCTCCGAGGGTCTCGCGGCCCCTCCCTATTCCAGTCCAGTGCTGATAAATCAAATCTCACCCCGTGATTCAGCCCTCACTCTCTGCCATGCCAACACAGGAAACGACTCACCATCTCTAGGGCAATTTCCCCAGAGATTGAATTGAAGTGATTTATGAGTGCCAGGCATGGCATGCAGGACGCATGACTACGTGGCGATGAATGTTTGTGAGCTCACGGAAAACAGAAAATGTTCTTTGTGGGCATGAAAATGAAAGTCAAACTGATTTGAATGAGAAAGATGTATGATGCCAATTTTTTTGCACACATTGTGTATATATTCCTGTGTGCTTCATTGCAGGTTGCCTTTGAAACTTTTCAACTTCAGCAGAAGCTGAACAGAGGGAAGAAAACTTGGGACGAACTTGGGGATTTTCCATTCTTTTGCAATTCTGTCATCATTTTTGTCACCCTCATAAAATTAGGAACTTGTATGACTTTTAATCTATGCAGCAGTTGAAGGACACTGCAGCTTTCAAGCCTAAAAATACGACTTATGCATTATATCCTGAGTCTTATGACGCCATGTGATTCTTTTGTCAAAAACAAATCAGAATTTTTTTTTATTTGTCTTTCTTTGCTGCTGATCTTCTTTCCAGTGAGTTGTTAAATGAATGTCCAAATCTTTGAGTGAATTGAACTCCTGGATCAGTCTGATTTGTGAATGAATCATTTAGACTAATTTTGTGAACTGAATCAATGAATCAAAAAGATCATATTCAAAAGAACACAATTACTTCTCTCATGAACTCACCAAGGAGAGTTAGAACAGATTTTCAGTGTTAACGACTTAAATTTTGGTCTGTTTGTCACACAAAAAAATCATAACTTTGAAGGACTAGGAATAAAATCACACCCCAGCTAACAAAAATATGTTCTAAGAATGTTTTGCTAATGTTCATATGTTATGAAAAAATTATTTCTAAATAGTTTTTCCTTGGTTGTGCGAATGTTAAGGAAACATTCCATTTTATAATTTTCTAAACGTTATGGGAATGTTACTGTCCAACGTTCTTTGAACATTCTGAAACATTTGAGAAAAAAGATTTAGATGAACTTCTAACTAAAACATTTCAGGAAAAACATTTTGAGAACATTAGTAAAGACCATCACTTTAAACGAACATTCTATTAACATTACTGGAAGAACGTTTGTTCATAACCTTGAGAGAACATTGCCAGAACGTAAGCCAACTTTCTGAGAACATTTAACTGGGACATGTCATATGGACCACATTTATGATTCATTTTTGTCATTTTACATTTAAAAAGAGTGTCTAGAACATTCTTCAAAGCACCTTTTGTGTTCCACAGATCATACAGGTCTGAAACAACAAGAGGATGAGTAAATAACGAAAGTTTAGCCAGCTATTTTTTCACATCAACATATACCACAAACCTGCTCACGATTTATGTCAATATTCCCTTTGAGGTGAAAAATTACAAATGAGTTTCATACCTGCTCAAGCATGTACATGTTCATACTTTCACACATGCTTTCTCTCTCACAAATATGTATTCACACACCTAGTCCTGCTTTGAGTTGTGACAGGTGAGGAGAAGAAGTGTGACATGTCTTCTGCAGACGATCACCTCAGTTCCACTTATTAGGCATTGCTGAGGGGGGGATCTGGGGGTGCTGTTGGGTAGAAAGCGAAAAGACGACTCACACATATCTGAACCTATGTCATTTCATCTGCTTTGTTCAACCAGGTGAGAGGCAATATGCATCTGTGTATTACATGCTGTATAAAACTCTATCAACATCTGATTTACTCATAGCATGCATCAAGTAGCTCCAATGTGTGACTTACAGGCGTCTGGTGCAATAAAACACTATAATTCAAGAAAGAAAGATTGCTTGTGCAACTGATAAGCCAGAAAGACTGCATTTGAAAGAAAACTTTTGTGCAGTGTTAAAGGACAACCCTGCAGTCATATTCTGTGGGCAAAAGAGTGTAACTTTGATATTGGATATTTTCCAGAGGGCCAAAAATGGTAGAGGTCTTGTTTTCTAATTTTAACAGGACTTCAGAGTCAAGGTATTGGTTCACAAAAAGTCATGGTGGTGTGAGACTGCCGACCGCAAACACATTTACCGCATGACTGTGAGCTGAGACGATTTGTAGTGTTGTCCGAATTGTAGACCATTTTAATTCCCTATAGTGCATTATTTTATAGCAGTAATACACTCTATCTATCTATTTATCTATCTATCTATCTGTCTGTCTGTCTGTCTGTCTGTGTCTGTCTGTCTGTCTGTCTGTCTATTTCTAATCTATCTATCCATCCGTCTGTCTATCTATCTATCTATCTGTCTGTCTGTCTGTCTGTCTATTTCTAATCTATCCTTCTGTCTGTCTATCTGTCTGTCTGTCTGTCTATTTCTAATCTATATGTCTGTCTATTTATCTATCTATCTATAGATAGATAGGTCCGTCCGTCCGTCCGTCCATCCGTCCATCCATCCATCCATCCATCCATCCATCCATCCGTCTATTTCTAATCTATCTATCTGTCCGTCCATCTATTTCTAATCTATCTATCTATCTATCTGTCTGTCTTTCTTTCTTTCTGTCTGTCTGTCTGTCTGTCTGTCCGTCCATCCATCCATCCATCCATCCATCCGTCCGTCTATTTCTAATCTATCTATCTATCTATCCGTCTGTCTGTCTGTCCATCCATCCGTCAGTCTATTTCTAATCTATCTATCTGTCCATCCATCTATTTCTAATCAATCAATCTATCTATCTATCTATCTATCTATCTATCTATCTATCTGTCTGTCTATTTCTAATCTATCTGTCTGTCTGTCTTTCTTTCTGTCTGTCTGTCTGTCCGTCCGTCCATCCATCCATCCATCCATCCATCCATCCATCCATCCATCCGTCCGTCTATTTCTAATCTATCTTTCTATCTATCTATCCGTCTGTCTGTCTGTCTGTCTGTCTGTCTGTCTGTCTGTCCGTCCGTCCGTCTGTCCATCTAATTCCACTGAGGCCTACCAATGGAAAAAATGCACCTCCTTTGCTTTTTATTTATTTATTTATTTTAGTTTATTTATTTATATGAACTATTTATCTATTTCACTTTGTATATATTTTTTTATATTATTGTCTTCATTAATTATACTTATTATTTACTATTTTAATATTTACTAATTAATTACCCCTTGATATGACATATATATATATATATATATATATATATATATATATTTAATGTGCTGTGTGAAGAACTGTATAGACTTTTATGAAAAACTCCTTAACTAGATTTTTAATTTCTTAACTAAAATTCTTTAGCTTAAGAGGAAATATGAATTCCTACGGTATAACCATACGGGGAATCATCAGACAGGTATGGACACTAGCACCCTTCCTTCAATGTTGTCTGTTCACTTAAAGCATCACCTCTTTTGATCTAAGTGCTAAAAAATCATTACATTATCTGCAGCACTACAGAAACCATTCCTTGTTAAGAGATTGTGGGGCAAGAGGTCTGTCCCTGGTATTTACCTTCTTCAAACACCTCTAGTGAGCGCAAAGAGCCCTGGAAAGATCACTGAGGGGGTCAAAAGAGCAGAAATCCCATCATGCCATGCAACAAAATCTATTTGATACCACCATTTCTCCATGTTAAATTAAACCATCGGCACCTGCCAGGCTTATCTGTCAAACGGCTCCTGACTCGCTCATCCATTGTAAACACATTGCCGGTGATCGATCCAAACAGCTGCTACTGTAATAGTCTTCCTCCACAATTATAAGGATGTTGGGGCTGTTTTGTTGTTCGTTTAATATGGCGAGGGTTTTGGGAATATCACTTTCAGATGTCTCCGGCACACTCTTCTCAAATATTGATCGTGCTCTGTCATGGCCAGAGCAGCTGTGATGGGCTCATAAGCTTCATTCTGTCATTTTTTTCTGCAGGTGAGATGAATTTGTGATGCCCGAGGCAGCTTGTTTTAATTACACCCTTTCTATAGGCTCCATTGAATTACAGTGGCAGTTCCTTAATTACGCAATTCATCAAATTCTAAATACAGAAAAGTTAAAATTAAAACAGAAAAACCATTTAACTAGTCAAACTAGAAAAAACACATTGGCAAAAGCCTTATGTTATAGAAAAATGCATCATTTTATGAACTAGAGAGCAACATAAAATAACATTTGCAGTCGTAATTGTGACAGTTGTGGTTTGATTTTCATCTCTATTTATTTATTTTTTAGATGACTTTCAAGCTACTTCATAAGCCATACTTCACAGCTTTCAAACAGATCTGATTTGATCTACCAATGCAGTCAGAATATCATTTATACATAACCTCTTTTTTTTAAATTTTTTTTTTATTTTCTTTTCATCTTTTTTAACTTTTCATCTTTTCCCATCTTGAATGAAATTCTTAAAGGAAGGATGTTTGTGACCCTTTTTACGATGCTGGTATGTTTTTGATGGCACTTAAGTTCTCATTTTTTTCAGTCCAAAGTTTTTGTCAGGAAAACCTAGATAAAAATGTTTTTTATTCCAAGCAATAGCAAAATAAACAATTCGTTCTCACACAATTGTAACTTTCCTCAGTCACAGAAACTGCAACCGGAGCTTCTGCAATTTGTCAGTTTGCTTTGTTTGAAGTCACGTTGCTGAGACACATGGTGTTTTTCTGATTGTTTGTTGAGTACGCAGGTCACTCCGCTGTTCCACACACTGAAAGGATATGAACAAGGAGGTGTTTTTTCCATATTTATACAGATTTCTGTATTTTCTGAAGTATGACCCATGTAACCTGTGAGTTTATAACAAAAGAGAAAGCTCTAAGATCTCCCTACAGTTTTCTGGCAGAATAAACATTTGAAAGCTAGTAATTACTATAGCCATAAATAATGGTGTTTTAATTTTACATTATTAATATTGTCAAATACTATTTTGATATTAGAGTACAAGAGTATTATTGCAATAGTAATATATTTTTCTATATATAATTATAATAATATTTTTAAAATGTATATATATTAGGGGTTGCACCAGCTACACTCTAAAAAATGCTGGGTTAAAAATAGGGCTGAAACATTATCGACAACGTCGACAATAAAAAATTGTCGACAAATATTTTTGTTGTCGAATAGTCTTTTGATCTCATATGACCTATTTGAAGGGCCTGCAATAATGTGGTTTGTAAGATTGAAAATATCTAAAAGATATTTTAAAATGAACAAAAACATTTGCTTTACTGTTTCAACCCCCTCTGTCTTGCTACAAGTGCCATTTGGAAGGCTCAAAGGTGTTGATAGTGATCAAGGCCTGTAGGCCAAGATGTTAGTACATCGGGGGTCTACAAATTGTCACACCTTTAGCACAGTGGGAGAAGTTTTAATTTCCTGATTGGACAGTTTGAATGTCTCATATTTGTGTTTCAGTCACATGGTCAAGGAAGGGATAAAAGAAGATTGTAACTGTTGCTCTAGCTCTTTGATTCTTGGCTTTTCTTGGGCACTCTCTGGCCCTCTCTCTCTCTTTCTCTTTCTCTTTCACTCTCTCTCTCTCTCTCTATCTCTCAGGTAACTTTTTACATACATGCTGGGTATGATTATGGGTATATGATTTTATCATCTCATACATCTATTTTGTAACTATTTTAAGTGTAACCATAATCAGATATTGTCATTAAACTTTTTCTATTACAAATGATGTGCTAACTAGTTTTGATTTAGTATTAACTTAGAAGTGCTATCTATTGCAATACAATATTGCCACACTATAGCAACGCTCTCCCACATATTTTATTATTGTAACTGCGCTTATTTCCGTCGTTGGTATAAGTTGCAGTGGGTGGTAATAGACAAGAAATTTACAGTTTTCTGCCATCTCGCTGATAATGTTTCTTTACTGCTGTACTTCTTTAACCCCTGTAGGAGGTCCACCCTTACAGGGCGCTGTAGCGCAATACTGTAATGCAGCCCTCCCGGATCAAATCCAATAGATGAAGACACAGTGCTTCGGAGTGCGTAGTGTCTCAGCTTTTAAATTCTGTCAATTTTACTACGGGGTTCAAACAATACATGTGGTTTTGGCGCTCTTTAATGTGGCATTACAGATCGCTGTAAAACCTCAGGTCAAGCGGCATGTGAACCTATTATCTCTTCCTCTTTTCTGCTATTACAGCACGAAATAAACATTAATGAACATCAAAAAGTATGCTGAAAGATAAAGTACAATTTATTGAAATGAATCCAGCTCTAATGTAATCACTTAATCAGAGTTTCAACCGCAGAAAGACCGCAATAAAACAGCTTGCAAACAAATGTCACAAAATGTTACATTAACCTCAGGAAAGCTATTCAATGACCATAAACTCGATAGTTAGTAAAAAGAGAGAGAGAGAAAAAAAGAAATCTAGAGAGGAGTATTTTTCAAAAAATTCTGCACAATATTACATATTCATATTTTTACTCTTATTAAAAGTTATTACAATTCCCAGACTTAGTACCAGTCATTTTAACATCACATTAATTAAAAATACACTTTTAAAAGCTGAAGTGATTTCCTTGTTTTAATTATTAAAGTATAACTCAGTATTTTAACTAATTGCTAGTGGAATAATTGAACAAAGCATACTGATTAATCAGTGTAATAATCAATGATTTGTCAATTAATCGTTCCAATAATCGGTAGGTTAATCGATTATCAAAATAATCGTTTGTTGCAGCCCTAGTTAAAAACAACCCAAGTTGGGTTGGAAATGGACAAACCCAGCGATTGGATTGTTTTAACCCAGCGGTTGGGTTAAAGGGTTAGTTCACCCAAAAATGAAAATAATGTCATTTATTACTCACCCTCATGTCGTTCTACACCCGTAAGACCTTTGTTCATCTTCAGAACACAAATTAAGACTTTTTTGATGACTATAGTGGTTCTACCTTAATATTATAAAGCGATGAGAATACTTTTTGTGCGCCAAAAAAATAATAATAATGACTTTTCAACAATATCTAGTGATGGCCGATTTCAAAACACTGCTTTGAGGCTTTACGAATCTTTTGTTTCAAATCAGTGGTTCGGAGCGCCAAAGTCACGTGATTTCAGCAGTTTGGCAGTTTGATATGCGATCCGAATCACTGATTCGAAACAAAAGATTTGTAAAGCTTCGAGGCTCTTTGAATTTTTTGTGTGACCTTAGCTTATCACATGCCTGATGAGATAATTTATTTCCATCGAGACCTACTTAACAACCTTCCTGCATGGCTGAGGTTATCTCAAAATGTTAACTGTCTTTCCTTAATTCACTGCATTAGAGTGAAATTGAGGTGAGACCTTTTTTCTCACTTATTTTGGCTCTAGTGGCCACCGGTTGAAAGGAAAATATCACCTCAGAGTGAAGTAAAACCAGTCTCTCTCTCTCTCTTTCTCTCTCTCTCTCTCATATGGTTATTGTTATTCTCATGTCCAAAGGCAAGTCATCAGCATTTTTCATTAATATGAGTAATTACTGAAAAAAGATTTTGTGGCAGGCGAGCAAGGCCTTTCAAATGTCACCTCTTTTAAATTAGTCTGACAACAAAGCTCTAAAATGGCAGCGCTATAATGATCCGATTTTAATTGCTCAGAATCAAACAGTGAGGCACCAATTACCATTGGGTCTCATTGTTGAGGTTGTTCAGGCCTCAGCTGTGGCTTTAAAGAAAGGTGAACCCAGGCTTGCAGACTGTACGTCAGGAGGCCATTTTGAATGTGAGCTTGCCATGCGACACAAAAGCACTAAAAAGAGCATGTGGAGAGAACACGCGGCGTTGAGTTGCGAACTTCGTCGAAACGCACAAAAGGAAGTCATTTCTAAAGACCTCAGTGTGATGTGGCTCGGAGGGAGAAAGCCAAAATCAGTTTCTCCCTTCCTGACCCGTTCATGTCTGGGGATCTGAGATAGGAATGACCTCTAACTCGCACAATGTGACGGCGCGGGTGTCATTCACTGGAAAAGTGGATTAATTTTCTTGCAAATTGACTGTTAATTCCTCTCTTATCTCTCCCGCTGATTGGCTTAGAATGACTGCTGTGCCTCTCTGGTTCCCAGTGGCATCTAACGTGTCTCAGATGTCCTGGTGATCGGGACGTTCTGACGTTTTTTTTTTTGCTGTGAGAACTGGCGCTCTTGTTCTCTCATTGCCCCGTTGAGATACGTTACTTCCTCCATAGTCCTGTATTTAACCTTCAGAGGGTTCTGAACCCCCCTGCCCCCAGCTTATGTAATTATCCCATAGCAGTAGAGAAATTACACCAACCTAATTAATTATTCACTGTTTATGAGTATTAGTCACAGTACCTCTGCATGTGGACGCTATAAAAGCGGTTGCCAGCACAGGGTTTGAACTCAGTCCACTGATGGTCATTAATGGAATAGTTTCTTTTAAAAAAGAAAGAAAATTCTGTCATTTACTCATCCTCACATTGTTCCCCTTTGTCCATTTTTTTTTCTTCTTCAGTAAACACCATATTTCATGGATATTCCATGCTCTTTCGTGTGCAATGAAAGGGAAATCTGTTGAGATACAACAATGATGACAAAAGCATCATAACAGTGATTCATACAATAGCATTCTATTAAAGGATTAGTTCACTTCAGAATTCAAATTTCCTGATAATTTACTCACCCCCATGTCATCCAAGATGTTTATGTCTTTCTTTCTTCAGTCGAAAAGAAATAATGGTTTTTGAGGAAAACATTCCAGGATTTTTCTCCATATAGTGGACTTCAATGGCTACCAATGGGTTGAAGGTCCAAACTGCAGTTTCAATGCAGCTTCAAAGGGCTCTACACAATCCCAGGCAAGGAATAAGGGTCTTATCTAGCAAAAAATAAAAATGTATATACTTTTTAACCACAAATGCTCATCTTGCACTAGCTCTGCAATGCGCCACGCATTACATAATCAAGTTGGAAAGGTCACGTGCAGCCATATATTTGACCAATGTGTCATTGCAATTTTTTTTTTTTTTTTTTTTTCTGGACATTTTTTGGACTTTTGGAAGAAAGTCATACAGTTTTGAAACAATGTGAGTAAATGATGGCAGAATTTTGTCTTTTATAGGAACTAACTTTTTAATCATTTTACCGTCTACGTGGATGAGGGAAATATATACCTAATCTTCTAAACTGTTCTTATTTATCCTTTACAGACTGATTGACATGACTATCAGTAGCCCAGCTTTATGTCTTCATTATTTTCCTTATTTTCACAATCTGTTAGCACATATTGATATACTTAGACATTTTTCCTCTGATTCACAAGATGAGTCTTGCAAGTGAGGAACGTAAGGAAGATGATGTGAAAGAGAGAGAGAGGGACTGGCTCATTTGAAAGCCTCATCATTTATGCATGGAAAGGGTACCTGAGAATTTTGAAGCTGAAAACATCTTGCTCTGTTACTTCTACCCCGAGACCAAATAAATGAGATTTATGCCCTGTCCATTTTACCTCACACACAGTTATACCTCCTTTAATTTTAGTTTTTTATTCAGACATATACGTGCAGTAGCATACATACACCCAACTATGCATACTAGTGACACTTATTTTGTTTAACAGCAAGATGTGGTACAGTGTGACCAATACACTTTTCCATCACTTTCTTGTTATTCAGAAGAAAAAACCTGACAACATAGTGGCATCAATTATATTATTGTAGTTATTGTTTTTTAATGTAATTATAATAATAATAATTTGCTTGCTTATGCATTGGTTTGACCATTTTTATTGAGTTCCCATTTTGTGCACCTATATACAAAATTCATATAGAATGAATAAGTTCCCATTACTATTTTCCCTCAATAAAATTTTTCTTATTAATGGGGAAGAAATTCTTCATCAGAACATTTATTTCCCAGACTAATTGGTGATAAGTTAAAAAGAGATTTTTGGTTTTGGTTTGTTTTGAAACATTAAAAACATTGTAGCAAAATATTAATTTAGTAATCTGGTAAAAGAAGACATGTGTTGTCACTTTTAAATGAGATTAGGTGCAAAGTGTGTGCTTGCTGTGATAAGTTGTCAAGAAACTCACTAAACAGAAATTTATTTATGGGAAGCAAATGATGTTTAATGCTCTTATTTGGCAGGAGTTGCTCAATCTCCTTTGGCAACAAGCTTTCATCACACACTCTTAATCTCCCTCAAACTGAACTTCCAGAAGGCAGAGCAGGCAGCGCAACGATAAAATTCAGCAACGGAAAACTCTCACACTTGTACAGGAGGGAGTTCCTTTTCATTATTGTTTTTGCTGAGTAAAACCCTTGGGCACCTAAGCAGAATCATGCAGCATTCACCATGCTATTCTTCTCAGAAGTTAACATGGACTAATTCTCATAAACATTGACTAATATATATATATATATATATATATATATATATATATATATATATATATATATATATATATACATATATCTACTCGTAGGCCTGCGGCCTCGTGCCTACAGCCATATCACATGGCTACGAGTGTGATATTGCGTTTATACAACAGTTCGACACAAGTGTGTAAATAAATAAGAACAACAAAGGAGTGTTTTTAAAAATCCTCTTCCTAAAGAACTACTTCCTTCCACCATGGATTCAAATCTCAAGTTTACAGTTTAACAGTTGAGCCCAAGCCTCTATTACTATTTCTAAAACATCCAATGTTAGACCTCTGGAGTGCTGAAAAGCACAGGGCTCAAAAATAACCCAAACAGCAACTTTATACCAGCCCAGATCTGACCTACATCTGCCACAAGTAGCATGGAATGATAGCACTTGGGCAGATGGCTCCAATAAGACTAAAGGAGAAAAGAAAAAAAAAGAACATGAACAAAAAACAGTAAACTGCAATGACAAACACAGATATGAGTAATCTGCGTATGAATCTCAACAATGGTGACAACAAAATATTGAGACCATTAGACATCACAAAAAGCTACTAAAAGACAGAACAAAAACCACAGCAACAAATAAAAGCAAATAGTTAGAATTAAAGAAAATAATAGGACAATTCAGCTGCATAATTTATTCATGCAGTGATGCATGCTGGGAGTTTTGTACTATTGTTACCAGCATGCATTGCAGCATGACACTTTTGATTGTCACCTTCGTTGAGATCCATGTGCTGATTCTTGATGTCTTTGTATATCATCTCATCTTAGAATAATTATGTTACGTAACCGATGTTTATTCGGTTATGAGATTTCAGTGACTGTCGGTTTTGTTTGTTTACGAGATCTCAATGATGGTCAGTTTTTGTCCTTTATGAGATTTCAATGACAATCGGTTTTCATTGTCAGTCAGTTTTGTTTAGTTATGAGATCTCAATAAAGTATGTTTTTTCTTTTATGAGATTTTAATGACAGTTGGTTTTGTTCTATTACGAGATATCAACGATGGTCGGTTTTGTTCCGTTACAAGATTTCAACGATGGTCGGTTTTATTCAATTATGAGATTTCAATGACTGTTGGTTTTGCTTACAAGATTTCAATGTCACTTGGTTTTTGTTCCCTAGCAAGATTTTAATGACAATCGGTTTTCATTGTCAGTCAGTTTTATGAGATTTCAAAGATGGTCTGTTTTGTTCCTTTGTTCTTTTACGTGATTTCAATGACGGTCTGTTTTGTTTCTTCACAAGAATTCAGTGACAGTCGGTTTTGTTCGGTTACGAGATTTCAATGACTGTCCATTTTCAGTGACGGTCGTTTTCTCAATAGTAGTCAGTTTTGTTCGGTTACAAGATCTCAATGACAATTGGTTTTCATTACTGACAGTCAGGTTTGTTCATTTATGAGATTTTAATGACAGTTGGTTTTGTTCCAATACGAGATTTCAATGATGGTGGGTTTTGTTACGTTACAAGATTTTAACGACGGTTGGTTGTATACGGTCATGAGATTTCAATGACGGTTGGTTTTGTTCCTCTACAAGATTTCAATAATGACCGTTTTTTCCATTACGAGATTTCAGTGTTACTCGGTTTTGTTCCCTAACGAGATTTTAATGACGCTCGGCTTTGTTCCTTAACAAGATTTTAATGACAGTTGGTTTTGTTCCGTTACAAGATTTCTATGATGGTCGGTTTTGTTCGGTTACGAGATCTCAATGATGGTCGTTTTTTTTCCATTAAGAGATCTCAATGATGGTCAGTTTTATTCCATTATGAGATTTCAATGACAGTCATGTTTGAAACGATTCAAAATATTGGTTTTGTTTTGTGACAAGATTTTAATGACGGTCGGTTTTCAGTGTCAACTGTTTCCAACACTGATTATAAATCAGAATATTAGAATGATTTCTGAAGGATAATGTGACACTGAAGACTGGAGTAATGGCTAATTAAAATTCAGCCTTGCATCACAGAAATTAACTAACTAACTACCTACCTGGATTGTATGTGATGTAATGTAGGGATTATTTTTGCCCCAGGGTTACACCCCTTATTTTCTGGGGTTTATTTTAACCCTTTATTCAGTACAGTTTATGGCAACTGTACTGGGGTGTTGGGCAGTATGTGATGTGCTGTAGGGACTATTTTACACCAGGGTTATAACCCCTTATACAGTACAGCTTATTGCAACTGTACTGGGGCATTAGGACCCACTCAGGCCACAGGTTGATCAGACCCACTAGCCTCTCTAACACCTCTTCCCGCAGCTACCCAGTCTACCAGGAGGTCGCCCATCCAGATATAGGCTGGGTTCAATCCTGCTTAGCTTTAGTGGGTGTGCAGGTGATAGCTTCAGGTTGACTGCTGCTGGGCTTCTCAAGCAGCTTTCCAACCATAGACCCTCTTACGGAGAAATATAAATCTCGACAATGGTGACATGTTTCATGCCGCAGTGCATTCTATAACAGACTATTATTAAGTTGAAATTAACTGCATTACATCTACATGATCAAAAAAAAAAAAAAAAAAAAAAAAAAGATTAGTGTAAGATTAGACCACTAGATGATGACAACCTCTTCATCATGAAGTTGCCGACATCACCCGACCACATTTTCCCTTGCTATTTTTGCTAACACAATTTCAGCAGCAAGAGAAAAACTAACAAAAAGGTATGTTTACACGACAACGATGTACTAAAAAATGAAACATTTTTTTCTTTGTACAGATTACTAAAATTCATGCTGCTATGCATGCTGGGAGCCATGGACAAGTTTTGATTGGTGCACCCAGAATGCACAGCTTTTTGTTGTTTCTCACCATTGTTGAGAATCATATGCTGATTCTTGATGTCAGTGTGTATCTGATTAATTTTGTGTTTAAAAATTTTCCAGCATTTTTTTTTTTTTAAATTTTCAGATGATCAGATTGCTGAAGCAACTGCTGCAGCCTGTACTGTACTAATAACACTAAAATGTAATAATCAGGGATGATGCAAACCATTTTATGATGCTTATATCATTAATAAGTAACAAGCATCTCACTAATGGGTGAGAAAAAAAAAAAAAAATTGAAAATTCCAGGATCGAGAGCACAACTAAAGGAAACGCTATTCACCAAAATGGTGAGTTAAAAAATATATTATTTTCAATTATAAATAAAAAAAGTGAAGCTGGAGTTTAATCATCCTCTGCTGAGTTTGGTCGTTTGTATTCGGTCATGAGATTTCAATGCTGGTCGGTTTTGCTGTGTTATGAGATTTCAATAACAACGTTTTTTTCCATTACAAGATTTCAACGTTACTCTGTTTTGTTCCCTGACGAGATTTTAATGACGCTCGCCTTTGTTCCTTAACAAGATTTTAATGACAGTTGGTTTTGTTCCATTACGAGATTTCTATGGTGATCGGTTTTGTTCAGTTACGAGATCTCAATGATGGTTGGTTTTGTTAAATTGTGAGATCTCAATGACGACCGTTTTTTCCATTACGAGATTTCAACGTTAATTGGTTTTGTTCCCTAACAAGATTTTAATGATGCTTACAAAGAAACAAAACCGACTGTCATTGAAATCTCGCAACTGAACAAAACATACCGTATGTTTTGTTCAGTTGCGAGATTTCAATGACAATCGGTTTTGTTTCTTTGTTGTTTTTTTATGATATTTCAAAGACATTCAATTTTGTTTCTTTACAAGATTTCAATGATGTTCAGTTTTGTTCCTTTAAGAGATCTCAATAGCAATCAGTTTTGTTCCTTTGCAAGATTTCAATGACAGTCGGTTTTCAATAAGACAGCGATGTACTAAAAACGGAAACGTTTTTTCTTTGTACAGATGACAACGTTACTAAAATTCATGCCACAATGCATGCTAGGAGCCATGGATGAGTTTTGATTGGTGCACCCAGAATGCACTGCAGCATGAAGCTTTTTCTTGATTCTCACCATTGCTGAGACTCGTATGCTGATTCTTGATGTCAGTGTGTGTCTAAATAATACTGTATTTTAAAATGCACTTTCTAGTATGTTTTTTAAAAAAAATCTTCAAATGATCAGATTGTTGGAGCAACTGCTGCGGTCTCATAAGATCAATAAAAAGATTAGAGGCACTGATAACACTACCACATAACAATCAGTGATGAGGTCTCAGATTTGATCAATGACACAAACCACTTTATGATGCTTATATCATTAATAAGTAGCAAGCATCTGACTTCTGGCTTTTTTTTAACACAACAAGCATGTCTCTTAAACCCAGTGTTAAATCAGCCAAAAAAAAAAAGTTGATCTGAAATTCAAGAGCACAAATACAGGAAACACTATTCACCAAAATGGTGAATTAAAAAATATTATTTTCAATTATAAATAAATAAATAAATAAATAAGTGAAGCTGGCAATGCTGTTTTTTTTGGAGTTGTTTAATCATCCTCTACTGAGATCCTGAGATATTTAATTTAATTGTTTGCAGTTGATTTTTCAGTGACTGACATCAGATCAACTATTTGCAACAGAAATGAATTTTAATGAAAAAGATTTCAACAAAACATGGCTGAAACATTTGAAATAAAAGAATTATTTACAATTGATATAAGAACAATTCATTTTTTTTTTTTGGAGCGGTCCACTCCACATGTGACCCGCCTCTCATGTGTCATTTGGAACTCATTTATAGAGTTATTTTTATTAAAAATATATGATGATAATGATTAAACGCTTCAGTGCCCTCCAAAAGCACTATTGTAGGTAGCCTATATAAAGGGATGGATTGTGATATAAATGACTATTTTACTACTCTTTAAACCAATAAATAAAAATGTTTAAGGTATTAGCCCCAACCCAATATATATATATATATATTGAATTAAATGTGACATTTTGAAGTAAAGAGATGCTATTTAGGGCGCATACTATCTGAATTGGGAAGCAGGAATAGAGTGTCCCAAATCACTAAATCTTAAAATGAGGTTTTTTTTTTTGTTTTTTTTTTGGACATTTAATTTTTCATCTCTGTCTGGCTATTTGAGTGCCAAATGTTTCACAGCTTTAGCTGCAGAGTGAATATCAAAGGACATGCAGAGTTGAAATGCTACCCATTCAATTTAGCTCTGATTCCAGAAACCTCTACCTACACTCGCTTTTGACTCTGACTGAAGGTTTTTTCATGGGAGAAAAAAAACATCAGAATCTTGCTGCTTAGAGGGAACATTGGTTCTCACCTTTACTCTGTCCCTTATCCTCAAAAATCCATCACTGACCCTGAAACCATGGCTGGAGTCAAACCTCAGATAGCAGACCATGAAATGAGTCTTGTAGTTAGCACAGAAACCTGTGGGAGGACTGCAGAGGTTGTAGTCTTTATTTAATGTGTATAAAGTTTAAGTGAAGGGTTAGGAATGGATATAAAACTCAATAGTTTTATAGGTAAGAATCTTACCTGCAACGACAGCAGTCAAGGAACACAGCAAGTTCATATCTTGACTGGATCTGACACTCACAGCAATGATTTTTTTTCAAACAGTATTTATACAGTACTCACCAGCCACTTCATTAGGTAGCCTACACCTGTTCAACTGCTCGTTAAAGCAAATATAATCAACTAATCACATGGCAGCAACTCCATGTAGACATGGTCAAGACGATCTGCTGAAATTCAAACTGATCATCAGAATGAAAAGAAAGGTGATTTAAGTTTATTTGAACGTGGCATGGTTGTTTTTGCCAGATGGACTGGTCTGAGTATTTCAGAAACTGCTGATATACTGGGATTTTCACACACAACCATCTCTAGGGTTTCCAGAGAATGGTCTGAAAAAGAGAAAATATCCAGTGAACAGCAGTTCTGTGGGTAAAAATGCCTTGTTGAGGTCAGAGGAGAATGGACAGACTGGCTCAAGCTGACAGAAAGGCAGTAGTTGAAATAAGCCCTCGTTACAACCAAAGTCTGCAGAAGAGCATCTCTGAACACACAACACATTCAACCTTGAAGCAGATGGGCTACAGCTGCAGAAGACCATACCAGCTGTTACTCCTGTCAGTTAAGAACAGGAAACTGAGGCTGACCAAAATTGGACAATAGAAGATTGGAAAAACGTTGCCTGGTCTGATCAGTCTCGATTTCTATTGTGACATTCAGATGGTAGAGTCAGAATTTGGCATAAACTACATAAATGCATGGATCCAGCCTTGTATCAATGGTCCAGGCTGCCCTTACGGAACAAAAATATATGGGAATATACCACAAAATATAATGCGATATATTACATAATACATTTCCATATATGGGAAACTAGTGCATATATTTTTCAATGTACTGCAATATAGGCATTCACCATATATGGCTATATATTGATACATATACAATATTTATAAATAAAGACAAAAATAGCATTACATTCATAAAGTTTTATCCTTTGTTATGTACATATATTGCACATGCATGTTCCCATATAAATGTTAATGTATTGTACACACATATATACATACATTCATGGAATGAGTTACAATCACTAGTTACAACAGACTTCTAGTTCCCAGCATGCTTTGCTTCTGACTGTTAAAGGAGAGTATATGTTAAATATTAAGTGCTATTTCATGTGTTTTGCTCAATATTGATATAGGTGTAGATTTGTTAGTGTTTAAAGTTGTATTATTTTGGAATTTAAAAGATTTTTTGGTATGTGTGAGTTTTTGGGGTTACCATTGTGCTGAAGAGTAGAGCCTGTAGTTAGGTTTATGATTGGCTAAACAAGACAATAATAACTTTATTTAAAAACTAATGGTTGTGCACACTATAGCACAGTGATAGTCTCTTTGGTAAAAACTTTAGTACATGCAAGTGTGGTTTTGTTAACTAACTTGAAAATACAAAACATAAAAAATGTTACATAATATGTTTTACCATATATGTGTTTATTCTGCATGAGTAAATATATCTGCAATATATTATGCATGCAGTACCATATCTGATCACATATAAATCTATATATTATGAAGTGTATTACTGAATATAAAATTATATACATTATGATATTATTAAATATATTATCACATATTTTTCAATATATGAAAAGCGGCAATTCCTTATGTATTATTCAATATATTGTAATATATTTGCGCAATATATTTTTCTGTATATGTTCAAATATACTGTTAAATCATGTAATATATTGATCATTCACATATAGGGAAATATATTTTCTTTCCATAAGGGTGGTGGTGGTGTAATGTGCGGGGAATATTTTAGCACACTTTGGGCCCCTTAGTACCGATTGAGCTTTATTTAAACACCACAGCCTACCTGAATACTGTTGCTGACAGTGTCCATCCCTTTATGACCACAGTGAACCCATCTTCTGATGGCTACTTACAGCAGGATAATGCACCATGTCACAAAGCTCAAATTATTGAACATGACAATGAGTTCACTATAACTCAAAAGGCCTCCACAGTCAACAGATCTCAATCCAATAGTGCACATTTGGGATGTGGTGGAACGGGAGATTGCCAGCATGGATGTGCAGCCCTCACATTTCAGCATCTATTTTAGTATATCTTCTCGAGGGACAATACTATAGCAATGAAACTTGTATATATTTTAGAGTAGTCAATGTGCTGCTTGTATAGTAGTACAGATTTACTGTCTTCTGAAATTAACTCAACATACAGCCATTATTGTCTAAATAGCTGGCAACAAAAGTGAGTACACCCTAAGTGATAACAGCTCTACGTCTTTTAACCATGCAAAGCCACATGTCCTATTCATCATGTTCATGTTTTTGTCTGCTTGACAGGACCATACAAATTTGCGTATCTTGTATTAGAGCAGTTAAAATTTGGTGCTTTGAGTACAATCCTCTCATACTGACCACTGGATGTTCAACATGGCACCTCATGGCAAAGAACTCTCTGAGGATTTGAGAATTAGAATTGTTGCTCTCCACAAAGTTGGCCTAGGCTATAAGAAGATCAGTAACACCCTGAAACTGAGTTACAGTACAGTGGCCAGGGTCATAGAGAGAGGTTTTCCAAGACGGGTTCCACTCGGAACAGGCCTCGCAAGGGTTGATCAAAGTAGTTGAGTCCTTGTGCTGTGCATCAGGTGCGGAAGCTGGCTTCAAAAAACAGACGCATGAGTGCTGCCAGCATTGCTTTAGAGGTTGCAGAAGGTCAGCTTGTCAGTGCTCAGATCATACGCCACACACTGCAGCAAGTCGGTTTGCATGGCTGTCGTCCCAGAAAGAAGCCTCTTCTGAAGCTGGCTCACAAGAAAGCCCGCAAATAGTTTGCTGAAGACAACCTGTCCAAGAGCATGAATTACTGGAACCATGTTCTGTGGTCTGATGAGACTAAAATAAACTTGTTTGGCTCAGATGGTGTCCAGGGGAGTTCTGCTTCATTGAGAGAAACATGGATTCCAACATGTACTGTGACATTCTGAAGCAGAACATGATGCCATCCCTTCAGAAACTGGGCCGAACGGCCATTTTCCAACATGATAACGACCCCAAACACACTGCCAAGATGACCACTGCCTTGCTGAGGAAGCTGAAGGTGATGGAGTGGCCAAGTATGTCTCCACACTTAAACCTTATTTGAGCACCTGTGGGGCATCCTCAAGCGAAAGGTGGAGAAGTCTAACATCCACCAGCGTGATGTCATTATGGAGGAGTGGAAGAGGAACCCAGCAACAATCTGTGCAGCTCTGGTGAATTCCATGTCCAGGAGAATTAAGGCAGTGCTAGATAACAGTGGTGCTCACACAAAATATTGACACTTGTTTTGACATGTTCACTTAGGGTGTACTCACTCTTGTTGCCAGTTATTTAGACAATAATGGCTGTATGTTGACTTATTTTTAGAGGACAGTAAATCTGACTACACAAAAGTATATACAATTTTCATTTCTATAGTATTGTCGCTTGAGAAGATATACTAAAATTGCTGAAATGTGAGGGGTGCACTCACTTTTCTGAGATACTATAGTGTCATGTTTTTATTTTCTGCGAACACAAAAAGAATTATACATTCCTCAGATATTTTTATGTCTTAATTTATGTCTAGCAACATCGCTGAGCATAATACTATCTGTAACATTTTACTGAGTGACGCAGTGAGTAATTGTCCATTCTGCACAGGTTTGGTGGAGATATTAACCTCTGCACAGATGTTACCCTCCAGGGTGAGCAGCTGGGTCTCTCTGTCTCTATAAATATGTTCGCCTGATGTTCTCCATGCCTCGAGTTGAGGCCAAAGCTTCTGCAGTGACATTTTATGGTACTTGGCAGCTTTTTACCTCTTAATGTTTTTATTAATACACCTCAAATCTAAAATTACTATTCACTCCTGTAATGCTGAGATAATAGTTCACCATTAATACTCTCTCTTCCTGTTAAACTCTCTCTCTGTCTCTCTTTTTGACTAATATCTTTCATAATTGTTTAGATAAACGTTTGTTTGAAAGGGGAAGGTTTGGAAGTTTCAGGAGTTCATCTCTCCAATGCCGCATGCTCCTGTGTGACACCATATGAATGACTCCACTAATGCTGACTGACATTTCGGTTTTAACGGCGGCCAGGAAAAAAAAAAAGTGATTTGTGAAAAACATGAAATTATCTGCTCTCAGTAGATACAGAGAGAGAAAGTGCACCCACAGAGTGTTCCAGACTTCAGAGTTGTTTGAACAAGAAATAACCAGCATGCTGAATAAAACATGTTGTTGCAAGCACATGGCAGCATTCAGCGCCACTCAATGCATCACCTGATTACTCGTTTTTAACCCAGAATACATTTAGTATTAACATGCTTTGCTTGTTAAATTTTAATGTTAAAACATTAAAATTGGTGATGAAACACTATAGACTGAACATATAATACGCATGTGCATGACGTTATTGTTTTCACACGTTTTTGATGTTTACACAGAGACCATTTTCAAAACCTTGCACTTTGAAACCCGTTTTCAAAAGTTTGTTTTGAGGCACCCAAAATGCCATTCTCATGTAAATAAACGGCCAAAACGCACAAAAAGTTTTACATTTTTACGTCAGTGTCGTGTAAACAGCCCCTTATATGACACTTTCTCTGACATTTAAAATTAAGGCTATTTGTAGTACTTTACAATTAGTCATTTAAAGGTACACTGTAACTTTTTTGTTCAGAATTAACAGTATTTAAATAATGAGTCAATACATCATCAATCCTTCTTCCAAAATGTGTTTTGTCCTACCCTGATTCACTATGGTAAGCTTATTATAAGTGTTTATATTTTAGACTTGACGGGATGGTTTTTGCGGTAATTTGCGTACATACGTAACTTGTGTGTGTCATATCCATAAATAGAGAAAAGTTGCTCCGGCTACTTTGACGCGTGTATGGTGTAGGAGGGTTAATTGTCACAACGAGCAAGAAAGGTTGACATGAAGGATGCTAAATCTCTAACCTCATCCGGGAATCATCCATTTGAAAAAAAACGCCAAACAGAGGAGAGTCTGCCGGCAAAAAGAGAACACAACAGAGCTTGTAATAAAACAAGAATCAACATTGGCTTGGCTTTTCAGAGATGGCGAGAACTGAGGGATTTGAAATGTTGTAAAAGTGATTCTGAGATTGTGTTTTTATTACTTTATTAGTAAGGTATTTTATTTAATAGATAAATTACCATATGTAGCTCTCTAACAGAGTTCACTGTAAAGCCTTATCTATTGTGAAGGGTAATTTCATTTTGGTTGTTGTAGCACTGTGCTGGAATCTATTTTCAAGGAACTACCGTGTCTATTAATGGGTGAAGCTACAGTTACGTCTTTAGCTAGTCAACTTGAGATCATTTCCACCTAAACTGCTTATATCTCTTAAGCCTAGTAGTGAATGTTTTATGAGGAGTAGGATAACCATATTCATCCGCACAGTCACGCAGAGCCAAAGCACATCCAAAACAATGTTCTTCCGCAAAATGCATACAGTTTTGTTTTTAACCACTAGAAGACCAAAAGTTACATATACCTTTAAGAGCAAGTTATTACATTTTGATGAAAAAAAGCAAAGACAAAAAATGTTTTACTGGAATGAATGATGTATAATAAGACCATGAATGTGCATTAATTGAAACATAATTTCTAAAACCCTAAAAATGTTTTTTTACTCAAAATAAAATAAACATTAACTGAAATCAGATAAAAATAACACAACAAAAGTACTAAAACATGTAACTAAAACTTAAATAAAACCAGAAAATATAAAAATAAAATCTAATTCAAAACATTAACAAAAACTATAATAGTAAGTCAATGTTACAAAAATAACACTGGTCTACAGAAATCTTATTTTTTTTTATAACTAAAGTTGGCAGACGTACAGTCTAAATAGTGCAAGCTGCATCATTAGCAAAGCTTTAGAGTGCTACGGTTAAAGCCTGCTCTCCTTGTCTACTTGCCAGTCTGCGGCTGTACTTGTTGTGTAAACACCCTTCACTTTCAATTATCCATCTGACTCATGGACCCCATTTACCAATTAGACTGTGACAGTGTAGCAATAAGGAGAAAATGAACAATTAGAAGAGGCCTGCTGACCTGCGCCCCAAATGATTATGGGAAAGGCTATATATATAGAGGTAAGAAAAACAATCATTAACTTTAATTTTTAAAGATTATGAAAGTACAGCTGAACTGTAATTCAGACATTATGGATGTAGATAACATTATTATTAGTGAAGGCATTCATAGAGACGTCCTTTGGCTTCATGGTAAATGTGTGAAAGATCTTTAATGTTCTTATAATTTACCTCTACTTATACATCTGCATTTGTCATTGCATTACTGTATACTTCCCATTAGACTTCCTTTATGCAAGTATGAGAAAGCAGGCACAAGTGCACTGCCAACACACAATCTGGGTGAACTAACTTACTCATACTCAAGGAGTGAAAGTGTTATGTACATTCAAATGTGTTATTATTATTCAAGTGAATAGCTATAAACAAATTGACTAACTTTTTATCATCAAACTCTTGCTCCGCCATGTTTCTTGTCAACTTGAAAGACAAAACTGACCGTAATGTCTGCTATGCCATCCCTTGCGGCAATACTGAAAATATACAACATGTTCTTGTGTTGCATTATAAATTCAACAGTTTGGAGTTTGTAAGATATATTTTTGAAAGAAGTCTTATATGCTCATTTATTTGATCAAAAATACAGTAAAAAGATTTAAAAAAAGGTTCACACACTTTAAAAATGAAGAAAAAACAACAATTGCGAGATAAAACCACTATTTTAATGAAAAAACTGTAAATGTTTCAGTCACATGTGACATGACCTCTCAATTATAGGCATGGCCGAATGTGGTTTTAGAGTAGTGGTTTTATCTCGCAATTTTTGTGCGTGGCCCTTTTTGAATCTTTTTCCTGATGGGAGTTTTGGTCTACACACCTCATTTGGACAAAGTAAAAACATTGTGAAATATAATTACAATTTAAACTGTTTAATATTTTAATATATTTTAAAATGTTATTTATTTCTGTTATGGAAAAGCTGAATCAGCCGCCATTAAGTAAATATGTGAATAAAAGCCTAAATTACATCTTATTATTAAATAAAGTGATCGTGTCTCTTCAGAAAATTTGGACTAATTCACCACTTAATTGATGTAGATTAGTTTTACGATCTCTTTGAACCTTTTGAAGCATCAGAGTTTCATTCGCATAGCTGTCAATTAAGGGACAGAAATTGCTCAGATTTCTTTAAAAAAATATCTTAATTTGTGTTCCGAAGATGAATGAAGGTCTTACGGGTGTGGAACGACAGGAGTGCGAGTAATAAATGACAGAATTTTCATTTATGGGTGAACTAACCCTTTAACATTTCTATTAAAATCATGAGATTAAATAAATATTTTAAAGTCATGGAAATTTCTACTTTTTTCCCCAGAAAGTTTGCAGTCATTCAGATCTGAAGAATTGCAGTGCTTCCAAGAGAAAGATGAAGACTTTCTTTGTCTTTTGTATGACTTGAATTAAATGAACTCACTGAGAAAAGATCCAGCACAAGTTGCATGTGTGAACAGTCTTCATTTTCCTTTAGGTTTGTCCAGTCGACTCCAAAATTTCCTGAACTTGCACCCCAGTGTCCTTAACCTGAACTTGTGTTACCCATTCGTGCAGCTTTCTTTTGCCCACATAGTGCCAGCTTAGTTTCAAAAGAAGAGGTGACAGAACAGTGAAAAGACGGGGAAATGATTCTAGCCAGGACAGTGATTTATAATTTAGTATAATACAGTAAAGGACTTCATGTGCTCCGACTGTACTATGTCTCTTTCCTCTGCGCAGAATATTGCAAATATGTTTAATTTGCTTAAAGAGGCTGTCCTTGGAATTTGAATGAGGCAGAACGTGTTTGATCAGCTTTCCCTAACTCTAAACATTCAGCATTCAGATGAGACAAAATGATTGTGTACATTCAATCTGTATTCAAAAATTGAGGTTTGGCAATTAAATCAGTAATCTTTTAATTAGTCAAATTAGCAAATCAACAGAGCACACCGTTTGGGTGCAATAAGAAAAAAAAAATCTCATTTATTTTCTACAAATTGATTTTTAGCAAGGACATATAAACCTTTCAAGACATATAAACCTTTCAGATGATTTCTCAGAAGAGATTATTTATGCTTTTGTAGAGCAACAGGTAGTGTTATGTGTCACTTAATAAAGTGTCACTGCCAAATTCTCGATATGATACAATCCTGAAGAGAGTGCCACCAATCAGAGAAGCCACTATTACCACTGAAATAGGAAATATGTTGTCTGCGTTTACATGTTTCAAACAGACCATTGGCTTGTGCATTAGTGGTATGGACTGTTCAACACAATCTCATGGCAATTCGTAAATATTTTACATTTTGGCGAATTGGTGGCTAATTTGTAAGAATTTGTATGATCTCATTCGTTTGCTTTCATACAAACTGCTTGCATCCCAGTGATGTGTATTTTCAGGGGTAGGGTAAGGGGGTAACCTTCATTATTACATTTTTGAAAGTGAAAGTGACATATGAAGGCCAAATATGATAACCCATACTCAGAATTTGTCCTCTGTATTCAACTCATCCAAGCTAGTGCATTTATAATAGGAGTAGTGAACACACACACTGTAAACCGTGGATACACACACCCGGAGCAGTGGGAAGCCATTTTGTTGTGGCACCCAGAGAGTGATTGGGGGTTAGGTGCCTTGCTCAAGGGCACCTCAGTCATTTCCTGCTGGTATTGAGAATCAACCTTTGGGTTACCAGTCTGACTCTTTAACCATTAGGACACAACTGCCCCCAGTCGATTTCGCCAACTCTAAGCATAGTACCTTTCCCATAAGATCTGGGGTGTGTTTCCCGTACAATCACGTAACTCACTTCTTGACCACCATAATACGATGGATCATTGCAGAAACTAACTAGCTAGTCATGACTGTTTTTTGCACGTCTTGTCGTTTGAGCTGTTATGTGCTGAATCTTAGCTTGTTAACTGTGCCCAAGAGCATGATCTATTTAAGTCCACATTTTAACAAGAAACTATGCTTCCAACCACAGCCTGAGAGTTTTAGTTCCAACCAAGTTTGCTATGCTATTTGCGAATGTTCATTGGAACAATGGTTCATTGTTCCAATGAACTTTAACCTTATCATTCAACTATGTTGGTAATGACAGAATTTGCGACATTAGCAAGTTGACAAACGATGCTTTTGGGAAACGCAGCCCAGTTTGAAATGTTAAAGACTATTTCTGCAAGTTACATCTTTACATATATAGGAAGTCAATTAATAATTCATTCATTCAAAACACTGATACAATCAGGAAGTAAAAATGTTGTTCAAAAATGATTCATGATTCATTCACGAACCAAAGTGAATCTCTTTAGTGAATCTATTCAAATGAATCGAATGAATGATAAAGATTATTTAAACTTCATGTTTATTGAACTGTGGAATAAATGTTTATATTTATATCGATGAATATCAGCATGCAATTAATGAAAATTATTGAGGAATAATACTTCCGGAAACCTAGGCTATACAGAAAAAAAGTGAATGGTTGTCACTTAAAGCCCGGAACACACCAAGCTGACGGTCGGCCGTCGGAAAGTTGGTCCTCGTTGGCTTTTTTCGGCCGTTTCGACATGTTGAATCGGCGTCGGAGCTCGTCGGTCCTTCAGGCCATCTGATCATTCTGATTGACTGTTCAGCTACTGCCACCTGCTGGTACGGAAAGGCATTTTATCTTACACAGGCGCAGAACGGACGTGCTACTTGGCCGTCGGGTGTCGAGCATCGGTTTGGTGTGTCAGGGCAACTTTGGACCCAGACGCTGCCGACGTGAGCCAACCCCGCAGTCTGCTTATGTCGCCACTAGTTCGTCGGCGTCTGCTTGGTGTGTTCCGGGCTTAAAGGGATAGTTCACCCAAAAATTTTGTCATCTTTTACTCACCCTCACATTGTTCCAAACCTGTATGAGTTTATTTCTTCTGTTGAACTCAAAAGAAGATATTCTGAAGAATGTTGGTAATCAAACAGTTGATGGAATCCATTGACTTCCATAGTAGGAAAAACAATACTATGGCAGTCAATGGCTACCGTCAACTGACTGATTACCAAAATTTTTCAAAATATCTTCTTTTGAGTTCAACAGAAGAAATAAACTCATACAGGTTTGGAACAACATAAGGCTGAGTAAATGATGACAAAATTTTCATTTTTGGATGAACTATTAATATTGCAGTTAGACATGTGAACAGTGAAAGAGCATATTTCCCATGTGTGGATCTAAACTTTCAAGCTACATGATGTATTTAGTCCTTTAAGTTGAAAATAGGAAGCAGTTTTATTTAAACAAATTGTCAAGTTACACACCAATAAATTTCAAAATTAAACATTCAAATGAAATGCTTTCATTTGCTGGTTACTTTTAGCCATGTATCCATGCAGTGTCATTGCTTAGTGATGTGATGGAGCTTGCTAATCTTCCTCTGCCAAGTTACACCTTACTGTTCTGTTTAGTCTTTGTCAAGCCATTAGCCAGGGACACATTAGGGACAACAGAGTGTGGTCCTTTTTTCCCCTTTGCCTGTCATTGATTAAAAAGGGCCCTGTATTTTATTTCACCTCCACAGTAGCCAATTCGTCTGCTTGACAGATAGTTCTGCATATTCCCTATCAGAGGGGCCATTTATTTAGGTGTCGAAGAATTAGATTAGGGCCAACAGGACTGATTTTATAGTCACGACTGGGCTAAAGAAAAAATAAAATAAAAGTCAGGATGCAAACGTGAGGGCATATGCGCACAATGTCAGTAATATTACAAGTGGAAAGTCAACATGGTGCAATGTAGTAGAATCATATATGACTGATTGTATATGATTGTGCTACAGTAGATGCATTTCATAAATATTATTAATTATGTGTTTTTTAGAGGCTTTTTTCTAATGTGCTGTTGACTGAGTGAAAATGAAGATAAATTATTTGCAGGGTGAGAATACAAAAGTATAATTAGCAAGTGTGTATGTTTACTTACTTTAATGATAAATGATTTGTCTTTGTCTCTGTTGTTTCACCGGTGCTGGAGGCATTTCGACAGTTTGATTCACAGATTAGTGCTTCATTTCAGTAGTATGTTCTCTCACAACACTTTCTAGAGACTTTGCATCTGCAGTCATCATTAGTGTACATTTATAGTATTTTAAATGAAAAGTCTGTGCATTTAAGTATGTAAAATAATCATACTTTAATCAGTCGCACAGATCTAAGTTAACAAACTTATCAATGCACAAACATGTTTTGTAATAGTACAAACAGAATACAGAGCAGCAGAGGGTATAATGACAGTGCAGCTAATCAAAGGCAGCGGTTGGCTAAACCAATTACACATGGCTGTTCACCCAGAGGGCATTATTGAGCACCACACAGGTTTTATACTTGATTAGAGCAGACAGTTGCAGCTACTCTCTAAGTGCTATTCTGCGGTTTAAACTGTGCGGTTGTTAGAGAAGTTAAGCGGTGATCTCTCTCCCACTGATGTTGAGTGTGTAGGAAAGAAGTTATGTATGCGTTTGCATGTAATAGTGCAAAATCTGTACTATTTGGGAAGCTTTCATACCCAGTATGAAGCTTTACTTCGTGATAGTCTAATTCAGTGTACTGAAGAGAACATAACAATCATAAGGCACCATTTCCAGCCTCCCACTCTGAGCGAACTGACAGTATATGCCAGGAGAACACTTTGTGGCTCAGTTAAATTGCCATGGTTATTGCCATAACCAATCATAGTTTTTTTGTCCAGGGGGAATTTTAGGAGGACAGTTACCAGTGGAATTGTATTGAGCTCCAGAATGTAATGTAGAAGAAAGATTAAATCACTTTATAACTGTGTGAATAAATGAAACGATCCCTGGTGATAAGTTCAGTTTAGTGCTGGACTATCTGATGTAATTTAGCCATACTATTAGCAAGAAATTGGTCAAGTGTCGTTTACCAAGGAAGTCTTGGTGGCTAAGCGAGTTAAGAAGCATGTTGGGCACACAATATATGCTGGAAACCAGGAATGCTTTTTTCATCAGGGACGTTCCAAACTAAGGTCAAGGCCAGTTAATACAGATGCTTCCCAATAGAAGTTTAAAGGATCAGTTCACTTCAGAATTCAAATTTCCTGATAATTTACTCACCCCCATGTCATTCAAGATGTTTATGTCTTTCTTTCTTCAGTCGAAATGAAATTAAGGTTTTTGAGGAAAACATTCCAGGATTTTTCTCCATATAGTGGACATCACTAAAAAAAGATGGTTCTTTAAAGGTTTTTTAAACATAGTAACAGTTCTATGTAGAACCGTATGGTCCTTAAGAACTCTAATGATTCTTTCTGTTAGAGTTTAGGGTTCTTTATTCCCGCCTTTTTGTTTTTCAAATCTGTAACTGTCAAAGCCACATCATTACTGGTTTTCTGGAGCTCAACCATCAAACTACAAAGACTGTCAGCACATTCTCAACAGGTAAATGATTTTGTTCTTAAAATGTCTGTAAATTATAACTTTCAAATTGTAACTGGTTTCCTACCAATCATGTTTTTTTTCTCTCTCTCTTTAGTTTAACAGTGAAAAGCTCTGTTCAGTTAAGGATACTTCTCTTCTCCACTAAGTAAGTAACAGAGACATTGAATTTATGATCCATATTGTTAGATTTATGCATAAACGTACCCACTAACAAAAACAAATAAGCATTAAAGCTATCCCATGACTTTATATCACTTGTCCTTTTAACATTAACACGTTTAAAGGGCTCACATACTGTCAATTTTTGCTTTTTTTTGGCCTTTAATTTTAGCATAATTATTTTTACATAACCAAATGGAAGAGACAGACTGTAACTCTAAACTCAATTGTGTATTTCAGATGCTGTCACTCCCCACAGCCTCATCATCTGCAGAGAGAAACCGCCACTCAATTACACCAAGATGTTGGACTTAAAGACATCATCGAGAATTGTGAAGATATTTCACTGGAACTTGGTCTTCATTAGGCATACATCTATTTCTGTTTCTAATATGTGTTTTACTTCCGGATGTATTTATTCATGTTTAATGTCAATTGTCATTTACTATTGCATTTAGCTAATAACTGTTGTTAGAGCACTGACACACATTTTTGATACAATTTCATGTCAATAAAAAATAAAAGTAAAATAATTGACACAACATGCTGGTTTTTTTATGTAAACACTATTAGAGGCTACAAGACATTATAAGACCAAGCAACAAAAGTAAAATAAAAAAATAAAGAATATATAAAAAATAATATTAATGATACTGATATTGATAATATATAGATAATAATATACTAGTATTAATGAAAATAAACTATTATTAAAGAGGTTATTTATAACATCATATAGCACTTTCAAAGCATGGTTCCTTATGGAAGGGTTCTATTTAGCACCAAAAAGGGTTCTGCTATTGTTTAGAACCATACAACGAGTTGAAGGTCCAAATTGCAGCTTCAAAGGGCTCTACACGATCCCAGCCAAGAAATAAGGGCCTTGTCTAGCAAAATGATCAGTCATTTTCTAAAAAAAACCCCACAAATGCTCATCTTGCACTAGCTCTGCGATGCGTTACGCATTACGTAATCACGTTGGAAAGGTCACGCGTGATGTAGGCGGAACAGTTTTGGAAAGACAAGTAAATGACAGAATTTTCATTTTGGGGTGAACTAAGAAGAAAGATAAATTAAACTTGGTGAAGTAAATCTTCATGCATTTATAATTGTTCATACACTTGATTGTTTATATTATCTCTGTGTTGAACAGTCACAATTATAAAATACCTGGATTTATTTTTAGGTGACATTAACAGTAGTAGTTGCTGCATGATTAGATTCAAGTGCAGCTGTCACTGAAAATGCCAAGCTCATTACTGCCTTGATCTTAAGTTAATCAAGTCAATAAAGTCACTAACTAAAATGGAACCAAATGAGATCCTGATCCTGTTATTACATCCACTTGCATGGGTATTGAATCTTGAAGACTGCTACTACTACCTTGATTAGACACTGTATATTTTTAATGGTGCATAAGAACATGCTGACATTTTAATAAGTTTGAGTTCTGAAGGTTTTTGATATTTTATATTGGTTGAGTTTTAATGAAGCTTTAATTTTAATGTATGTTTCAGCCACTGGTCCACATCCAAAAAGAGCTCTGACATAATTTAAACACTGGAGACAACTAGTAGGTATGCCTTTGAGTACAGCAACCTCCTGTGATTTAGTCGGTGTCAGTGTGAATGCCTCTTAAAGGAGTGAAAGGGAGGAGAACATTCCCATCTCAAACTCTTGTAATGATGCCTCTGAGCTCTGCTCCTGTCCTCCAGGCATTGCGGTGTCTCTGTTGTGAAGCCCTCTACGCCCTCTGAGACTGTTTTAATAATGTGAGACGCTTCAGTATTGTGTTGAAAACGGTTCTCTAAAGGTGATGTACTAAAGTAAGCCTTGTAGATGTTTTTCCCTCGGGCTCCACAAAAGTGTATAGCTTGAAATGTTCTATTTACCATGTTATTGTGTTCAGCCTCAGTGAGCTGGTTTGCTGTACGCAAAAGGTCAAAGGATGAGTCTTGGCTGCCAGAGTTATGTCGTTGTGGTTTTATGCCTCAATTTTTACCTCAATTTGTCTGGAATGAATGTTCTAGCGCACTAAAAATGTCGAAATTGTCGGCCTCCTATATGGCATGGCAGCGATGCTGTGACTAGAAAAGCCATACATGTCACAATCGCCAGGAAATGTGCTACACCTGGTCTCCGTCATTGGTTTAAATTGTCAATTCCTCAGTTTTACAAAAATATGTTGCTGTCTCCACACAATGCCATCACCTGTGATTGGCGGTTTGTGTAGAACCCTGATGGTGACCTCTGCCCCGTTTCTCCCTGCCGCTTTCATCAGAAATGGAGAGCCGGGGCTGAGAATGAGAGGACATACCTGTCCGGACCTCTCCAGCTCTAATGAAGGAAAGGTGATGGGGCTTCTTGGTATTCTCCTGCAGCAGTCATTAGGGACGGTGGGGCTGCGGACTTCAGGTGAGCACAATTAAACGGCTGTCTTGTCAGCTTAGCGTGAAGGTTGCCAGTGTGAAATTAATAGGTCTCTATTACTTTTATGCAACTCCGAGCTGCTCATTTTTCCTCACTGTGAGGGTCAAAGGCTGAGTGTCCAGGGGGAAAGAGATAGAAAAAGAGGAGAGGGTCAGTCGAGAGGAGAAACCGGAGGATATGGAGAGGAAAAGAAGACTAATGCATAAAGAAAAGAAATGTGTGTGGAAAGAATATGCTCCTTTTTCCCAAGGAGATCTATATTATCTTGAAAAGTATATCCGTAAGTTTCTATAGTCTTTTCTTCCCTATTGCGATGTACTGTATATCCGAGTGAAACAGCTTCTCGAGCAAGAAAAAAAATGTAGGGTGGGACTTGAGTTTGTCCATGGGGAACTGATTGGATCGTTGGATGGTTGTGGTTTACTATTGGTTGATCTCATGTGAGTGACAGGTTTTCCCGGCCTCACACCAGTAAACATGTACTATTCCATGTAATATTCCATAAAAAGCAAGAATTTTGGTTTCATGGTGACTTTTAAAAGGACATTTTCACGCAGATAGTTAGTAAGGTAGTTGTTAAGTTTAGGTATTGGGTAGGATTAAGAGTGTAGAATAAGGTCATGCAGAATAAGGCATTAATATGTGCTTAATAAGTATTAATAAATAGCCAATATTCTAGTAATATGTATGCTAATAAGCAACTAGTTAAAAGACCCTAAAATAAAGTGTTACAATTCTTATATATATATATATATATATTTCTTGAGCAGCAGATCAGCATATTAGAATGATTTCTGAAGGATCATGTGACACTGAAGACTGGAGTAATGATCCTGAAAATTCAGCTTTGATCACAGGAATAAATTACTTTATACAATATATTCAAACAGAAAACAGTTATTTTAACTTGTAATAATATTTCACAATATTGCTGTTTTTACTGTATTTTTAATTAAATAAATGCAGCCTTGGTGAGCAGATAATACTTCTTTTAAAAACATTAAAAATGTTACCGATTCCAAACTTTTGACTGGTAGTGTATATATATATATATATATATATATATATATATACTTCATTGACAAGCTGCGCATAAATAAATAAGCGCAGCCTTTGCGACTTCATAATCACACTATGAATCGTGTTTAAGCGATAATCGTGTTTAAGTTATTTTTTGTATCGGGTCAGCTTCAAATGAAACATGGTAAATATCTCACACATATTTCAAGGCTCATCTTTTTCTTTTATCTTTTGCAGTCGCTACTTCAGTCCAGCACTGAAGGGAACCTCCACTGAGCCTTTACTAATGGTCCCATCACTGACTGACCATGCTAACAATGAGGGTCATGATTGGACCCCTTGCGGGGCAATAAAAGCCTTTAGACTGGAGATGGGATGCAATGGGCCGCCCATTTGTCTTCCAGCTACACGCAGATGGACAAGGCTAATGGGCCTGTGATGGCAGGCTATCGAATAAAACCTGTCACCACTCTTACTAGTGTGCTAAGGCCTAACAGAGGAGAGGTCATCTCACTCAGGTGATGGGGTGGGAAGGAGGTCGTATAAAACAAGATAGAGAGCACATATTTGATGCTATTTGGATTTGACAGGAAAATGTTTTGTTGGGCTGCCAGGGCATTCGATTGGCACAGCAGTTGCCAAGACAACCACAGAAGCACCTCAGGTTAGTCACATGAAAGAAATTGTGTGTTATAAAACGCTTTCTCTTCTCTCTCTTTTTTTTTTTTTGTGGCAAAGTTTGATTTTTGAGAAAAATTTGTACTGTAAATTTGACTTCAATTTTAGAACTGAGATTTGGTTTGAGATTACCTTTCTCTAAAATAAAATAAAAATAAAACCATTTTTGAGGGTCTCTCCTCACAAAAAGATATTTTATTTGTCAGAATCTTACATGACAGAAAATATATTTAGTTTTTTTTGTGTGTGTGTGTATGAGGATTTTTTTTTTTTTTTTTTTTTAATGGAGGACATTGAGTGGCACTCCTTATTTAAAAAAAAAAAAAAATTATCAAATCTCAATTTATTAATTCAAAAATAAAAATGTAAATAAATAAATCAATTTGCCAGTTGACAAATAAATATTTTTAAATTGAAACTGTTTAATATTTAATAGTTAAATGTAACAATAAATTAACAATAAAATAGTTAAATGTAACAATACATTAATACATCACTTTTCAAGCTGACACATAAATATTAGATATTAGTTATTATTAAAAACACTTTTTAAAGTCATGTTTAAAATTTTAAGGTAAATGAATATGTTTAAGCATGAATTAAACTTTGAAATGTCTGTCAGTTTGAAAAGTTATTACATTATTTATTTATTACAATTATTATTTTTTACTAATACATTAACAATCAATTTCTTCATTTTATTTTTAAGTGGCACGCCTAGGTTTCCATACTGTATGCTTGTGGGTATAATCATGAATAAAATAAAAATGTAGCTGCACATATAAACCAATTCTCTGTCAAACAGGCCTATGTCTCAGCCCATGATCTGCCGATGTTTTGGTCTGTTCAAGTGTGGATTTGTCTTTATACCAGTACTCTAAAAAAGCTAAAGTCTGGCTAGAAAGAATGCAACATAATAAAAATGAAAGTGTCACTCTAAGCAGAGGAGTATTATGTTTATGTCCTTGGTTTTAACCTATGACATATTGCATGTGTTCACAATTCTTGTACCAAGTATTTGCACAATCACTGCTGCTGTGCCTGATTTTATTTTTAAAACATATCAGACATAGTTAAACTCAATAAGATTACAGCATGGAGATGCAACACCTTCCCACAGAGGTATCATCAAGTGTTGCTGTAAGTGAAGGTGACACACAGGTGAAACCATTTGAGCTTTGACACATTTGTCTTTACTTCACTGCATCATACATCATGTGCAGATAATGATTATCTGAAAGTTCTCTGCAGCAATCTGTTTAAACTTTTTTTCTTGTTCTTTTGTAGGTAATGCACTGCAGATCATATATCTTCCTAATCAACTTTCGGAACTATGACAAGTTTTTGAGTAATGACTTCAAGTAAATATATTCTCCGTAGTATCTCCTTTTGAGTTCCAGTGAAGAAATAAAGTCAGACTGGTTTGAAATAACATGAGGGTGAGTAAATGATGACTTTTAATTTTTGGCTGAACTATTCCTTTATGGCCCGATTTCACAGACAGGGCTTAGATCTTGAGACAAAACAATGGCACAGTGCAAGTTGTTTTCAAGACAGCTCAAACATGCATTTTAGTCTGGGACTAGGCTTAAGCCTTGTCTGTATGGAGATTTGTTTCTCCTGCACCTTCCTCCTCAGACTCGATGATCACGCGGGTTGCCAGATTGAAGACAGGAAAGAACGCAATTGACATTGGAAGGCGACGAGCCTTACACTGTAAGTTGATGAGTTGATTTATCTCCGTTTTAATATGCCTTTGGTCATAGAGCATTTAAGGGCGTTTTCACACCTATGGATCGTTTGTTTTGTTCTGAAACAGGGACTAAAAAGGGCTTTTCACAGTTGAAATAGTTAACCCTGGGTCATTGTAAACCCCTGGTAAACGAAATCCTGGGTTATCTTTATTCATGTTTCACACTGCTTATACTATACCCGGGGTTAACAGTTAATCCTGGGTATTTATAAGCTACAGTTTCACACTGAACATTCCTAAACCCCGGGATAAAGTCCTTATCTGCATATTTGTGGTGTCACTGACTGGACAAACACAGCACATGACCTGTTTATATAAGCTCTTGCATTGCGCGCCCTCATGTTACACATTGCTGACATTTTTTTCTGAGTGAACTTTTCGAACTATAAAGGTAAGAATGATGGTCTCTTCTTCACTTGTCGCGTTTTCCATTGCCGTTTGACATTTTTCGTATCATACACAGAAACGATTGATTGCCCAAAGCACGCGATTGGTTGTCAGTTGCTAAGCGTCTAGTTGTAACATTCTAACACCACATCGTTTCACACTGTAGCACAAGCAAAAGCGGTGCTAACTGCTCCAGAGCAGGGTTTCATAACCCCGGGTAAAAAGTTGTGCTAACTCCGCATCTAAATGAAAAGTGTGAAACGCTCCTTTACCTGGGGTTAAAAGCGATCTTTAGAACGACGATAACCCGGGGTTAAGCGCAGTGTGAAAAGCTCTAATTTGTTACAATGTTGCACTTTCTTCTTTGTTCAGTTCAAATCATACCAAAATGTGTTTATGCAAGAGTACAACTTATTGGTCAGTTTTCTCAGCGTCATCCATCAAAATTTATTCCATCCATCAAAAGTTATATTGTGACTTTATTTGTAACTGTCGAGACACACGCAATGAAAGCACCCTAAGATGGATGCCATGGCTTTTTAGGTTGGGTAGAATCTGCAATCTCTGAACCAGTACATTTGCTGGCTTCCATGGCTGCAGTATTCTGTGCTGGCAACCCAGGGTGTCAAAAAACAATGAGGTAAATTGGCAGTGGGCGGGACCACACAGACCAAAACAAAAGCAGTTATTCTGACACGGAATGCACATTACAAAGTAGAATACCTGGCTGTAGCATTGTTTTTCAGAGAAACAAGTATGTGAACCAAGCATGTTTCCTAACATATTATGGAATTTTTTTTGCTGTAGTACAGTGCTGGAGTAGATACAAGAAGCAAGATTTTGTTCTGTCAAACCAGATTACTGAAGGTTAAATTTGTATTCTGTCTATATTAGACTTGCATTGAGAGTCTCTCTCTCTCTGTTCTCTCATCCTAATTGCATGTAACTACACTGATTATATCGGGTCAGAAGTGGCATCCACTTTTACCATGTTTACACACTCATAGCTCAACTGAGAGTCCTTGAACTATCAAAGGGCTCCATTGGAGGACCACTGGGGCCTCCAACCTGACACTCTTACGGTCTGAGTGAGACACGGACAAGTGCTCACCTCCCTCTCTTTGTTTACTAGAAGAGTTAAAAGCCTTACAGGCTGTGAAATTATATTTCCCCTCTATCACATCCGCCTGCCGCAGACCATGAATAAATGCAAACCCAATCACTACAGGCCTGTTTTAAGCACTAGGATTGTTCCCTCAATTTTTTCCACTTTCTCATGGTTTAAAATGGGAAAAGAGACATTTCAGATGAGTTTGCACTTGAGTAAATGAGAAGTCAAAAAGTGCCCCGTTCCTATGGAGACATGAGCGTGTCAAACCACAATCTCTGACGCGCCATTCCTCAGAATAAACAATGTGCATTTCCAGCATCATTACCGGTGCATACACTAAAAGAACAGCTCAAGGACATATTTTCACTCTCATTGTTCTATAGTTTCCCCTTTGTGAGGAACGTTAGAGTAACGTTTATTTCTCTCAGGCGGAGATAATGGGAGCATCCTCTAATATTCAAAAGCTGTCACAACTGGCATGTAGACAAATCTGATCTCACTCAGCCCACATATTGCTGTGATGTACAGCTGAGTTTAGGCATGTACTTGAGAGATGCTCAAAACTGCAAAATTTACTGTTCACAGCTGTCTGTCTGTCCGTCTGTCTGTCTGTCTATCTATCTACCTGTCTGTTTATATATAATCTATCTATCTAATAATAATAATAAACTTTATTTTCTATAGCGCCTTTAAAAAGTAGCATATCAAAGCGCTTCACAGAAGAAAAAAGAAAACATACAATTATGCAAACAATACTTTAAAATAAGTGAGATATAAAAAGACACACCAAATAAGAACATACTATCCAAAACATGTAAATGGGAAATTGAACAATATCAATTTCAATATAATCAAGTAAAAGCTACCCTAAAGAAATAAGCTTTAAGGGAAGATTTAAAAACACTAAGGGATCCTGCTTGCCTAATCGGAGCAGGCAAGGAATTCCAACGTCTTGGAGTGACTGAAGAAAACGCCATAGATTTTAAACAGGTATGTGGAACGATTAAAAGGCCAGCTTCCAAAGAGTGGAGAGCACGCACAGGTGTGTAGGGGGCTAAAAGCTCAGAGAGATAGTGAGGAGCCAAACCATTCAAAGCTTTATAAGTAAGCATGAGAACTTTAAAATCCACACAAAATCTGACAGGGAGCCAATTGTAAGAACTCCAAGACTGGAGAGATGTGATCCCTTGTCCTGGATCCAGACAGGATTTGGGCGGCTGAATTTTGAACCAGCTGTAATTTATTTAGGGTAGCATTTGAGACCCCGACCAGCAAAGCATTGCAATAATCAATGCGAGAAAACACAAAGATATTGATCAACTTTTCAGTCACCGGGAGTGACAGCATAGGACACAATCTGACAATATTTCTTAGATGAAAGAATGATGTCTTTTACATGGCGTTCTGAACATGGGAAACAAATGTTAAATGTGCATCAAATATCACCCCTAATTTTTTTAATTTTGTTCAAAATTCCAGTGTAGAACCATCCACACTTAAAGTTAAAGACCCAGCCTTACGTATCTGGTGGGGTGAACCAATGAGCATTACCTCCATCTTGTCACTGTTCAGACATAAGTAATTTCCAGACATCTATTTTTTTTAATCTCAAAAATACATTGAGAAAGAAAAGACACAGCAACATTAACATCAGGTTTTGAATGTATATAAACCTGAGTGTCATCTGCATAAGTGCAGATCTTTCATAAGTGAAAGTTGAGACCAAATGATCTTAAAAGTTGAACCAATGGATAAATGTAAATGCTAAAAAGCAAAGGGCCCAAAATTGATCCTTGAGATCTATCTATCTATCTATCTATCTGTCTGTCTGTCTGTCTGCCTGTCTATTTCTAATCTATCTATCTGTCTGTCTGTCTGTCTATCTATCTATCTGCAACTAGTTAACTTTACTTAAAAGGCAGTTTGAGAAGATTACATTAGGTTGAACTTTAAGACTCAGTATTTCAAGTACTTCAGCAAAGAAAGATGTATTCTTCCTAGTCCACTTTGTGTGAGTCAAATAATTAAAGCAGTCGGTTTGCATGCTTTATTTTATGTAAGGTCAAGTTTTCATAGTGCATATTTTCACAATTCAGCTTCTTGCCTCAACTTTCCCTGTGTTGTTCTTTTCAGGCACTTCTTGCTGTGCTGTATGATATCCTTTATTGTGTCTGTGAAGTTAATGAAACACTTCCTGCAATATTCAGTGCCTTTGGGACCTGCATAATCTTTGCGTTTCTCCATATTCAGATTTGCCACAAATGAAGTATCTCTCCTCTGAAGATAAACAGAGGTCGTGTCTGACAGATAGCAATAGTTTAAAGTGGAATAAAGGTGGCAGGGGCTCTTAAAAATTCATGCCATGTTTATTCCTGATGTGATTTCCCCACTCATAATGGAGGACAGAAACAATGCATGGTGATAAGATTTACAGGTTTTGTTCTTATTGATTCTGAGTCAGCACTCTTTATGCAAATGCAATCTGCCCTCCGTCATGACCTTCTGCAACTCCAGTCCGAGTTCATCTTCTTGAATCCTTCTTCACTCATTCTACAGGTGCAGAGAGAGATTCACAAATATGCTTAGAGTCATGGTCTGATACATTGTGGTTATGCTGTTGCTTTATGGTGAAGATATCTATCTATCCATCCTTCCTCATTCTGTCTGTCAATCTATCTTGCTCTGTCTGTCTGTCGATCTATCTGTCTCATTCTGTAAAACGTAGTTTGTTTATCCAGCAGTGCTCTTTACTCATCTGCATAATAAATACATGATACATGGAAGGCATGTAAATCAGTGATAATTCCAATAATATAACCACTTTCCCTATTCTTTACTGATGTAATCTTATGCGTAAGATTTGTGTTTTTAATGGTTTCCTTCGCTAATGTTTGGATTTCAATGAATGACAGTGTTTCAATCCTGGGTGTTATTCACTTTTTGAGCTTCATCAGTGATAATTAAATTTCACCATAAAGGCTATAAATGATTTGACTTTAGGTAAATGCCCAATCTGGGTTTGATATATAAATAAATTATCCGTAAAGAATGTCTTTCTCCATAATTTAGGCGTATGCTTCTCTAGGGACTGTGTGTGTGTTGTTGTATGACAGTTTCATTGATCAGTTCCAATCATCTCTGAATTTTCTGACCATTTTTTTAGAAACAGAATGAAATTATATCATTGTTAAATTAGAATCAACTGATGAGGCCAGCCAAAGCTATAGTCATTACCTCACAGAAAAAAGGGAGGGAGGTAATATCTGATCATCTTTCTTCCACTGAGCAAAGGCAACTCACACAGATCCACTTACACTTTTTCATTTTTAAGAGCTAATATAATTAACTTTCAAAGTGTCATTGCCACTTTTCCTCTGATACAGTTCCCCCAAAGTCATCTCAGTCTCAGAATCTAATTCTGTGTTACACCGGCAAACAGCTTTTTCACTTTAATGTGAATGCAATGCCCTGTGTGCTCACTCTTCACCATCATTAATGAGATGGAGGAAGAAAAATAAACATGTAAAGGGTATTTATCATGCCAACATTCTGCTATCTCCAACACAAACATCAGCAGGAGAGAGATGCGATACGATTATCTTTTTGCCAGGTGAAATATTCATGCAGTTATACACACATACATAATTGTCTTCCTGAATAACTATTTCTTCTGTGTAATCCTCATACAAATAATGATGCAAACACATCAGGGTCAGAGATCCCTGCTTACCTGGAATTAGATAGACGGCCTTTCACAAATACATGGACAGTGGCAAACTGTATTTCTTTTTTCTTCTTCTGCAGATGTGCCATTTATTTTCTAATGGTTTACGAGCCCCTGGTCTCTGTCTCATTGAAATTTCTTTTTCCAAGGGCAGAATAAAAAGTTCAAGGTTAATCATGGGCTGAAAAGGGAAAGGAGAATGAAAAGAAGCAATTTTCCTGAGCCGTGTCTACGGATTCCAGATGGTGAAGGCACAGTACGTTCTCGGTAATTATTTTTGATTCAATTAAAATCATCTCAAAGCACTCTGAAATCTTGTGGATTGCATTTAGAACTGCAAAACTGTTGCTAAACTTACATTTCTAAATATTTACAGGTATTTGAATCATAAAGCCATAGTTCACTCAGAAATGTAAATGATTTTATTTACGTCATAAAAGGTTCATATTTGAAGACTGTACACTTTTGTGAATGGGACTGTCAAACTTAAAAATAACAGGAAAGCACCACAGGAGCATCATTAAAGTCATTCAAGTCAAGTGGTTGGTATATATATATATATATATATATATATATATATATATGCCAACCACATGACTTCAGACTATATGTATATATGACTTCACATGACTATATATATATATATATATATATATATATATATATATACAGTATATAAAGTCATGTGAAGTCATATATACATATAGTCTGAAGTCATGTGGTTGGCATATATATATATATATATATATTTCTCTCTGATTTATAATGTGTTAGTTTAAGGGTGATTTATGGGTGTTTACTTTAAAAAGCACCTGGTATTTTTTGTAACACCACTTATCTCAATCTTTGCAAAGTCAGAAAAGTTAACAAGTAAGTTTTTTAGATAAAAAAAATACCCCTAAAGATTCAGAAAAACTGAATTTTTTTGTACCTTTTTTTGTTACATTGTATTGCAAACACAGCAAGTGAGCTGATGCAACGATCAAACACACTGTCCTGAAATGCTCTCCATTCAAAAAAAAAAAAAATCATTTGAGTCCCTGCACAGAAGTCCTTGTAATGCCCGACTTTTAATGCCTTCTTTTCAGTAAAAAAAAAAAAAAAAAAAAAAAAAAAAAAAAAATTAAATATCGCTGTTTATCACTATTGTTGTTTGTTTCATCATTTGTCATCCAATTAAGATCATTTATTGGTTTTGTGGCAGAATAATACATTTTAATGCTCAGGCTGTAAAAATAAACTATATAAATGTTAACGCTTATGCTGAAATTGGGTATCAGAGACCCCAATACCATTTTTATTGTTCTAATTTAAAATTAAAACATCAGGTTGATGGCTTTTACTGACATCTTATAAGAATTCAAATTAAAGGGTTAGTTCACCCAAAAATGAAAATTCTGTCATTAATTCCTAACCCTCCCGTAAGACCTTCGTTCATCTTCGGAACACAAATTAAGATAAGCTTTACAAATCTTTTGTTTCAAATCAGCGGTTCGGAGCGTGATTCAAACTGCCAAAGTCACACGAATTATTGAAATTTCGAAACACTTATGATGTAACGAAGCCTCGTTTACTGAAACCACGTGATTTTGGCTCTCTGAACCACTGATTCGAAACAAAAGATTTGTTAAAAACTTCGAAGCTTCATGAAGCCGTGTTTTAAAATTGCCCATCTCTAGATATTTTTGAATAAAGTTATTTTGTTTTTTTGCTGCACAAAAAGTATTCTTGTCCCTTTATAATATTAAGGTTGAACCACTGTAGTCACATGAACTGTTTTAGCTTTCTGGGCATTGAAAAATGAAATGATCTTACTGGCAATGGAGGACTCACTGAGACATTAGATTATATAAATTAAATATTTTAATTTGTGTCCCGAAGATGAACGAAGGTCTTACGGGTGTGGAACAACATGAGGGTGAGTAATTAATGACAGAATTTTCATTTTTGAACTAACCTTTTAACATCTCAACTTGATGACCTAAACAAAACATGTACATTAAACAAAAATGCTTTATTAAAAGATTTAAAAAAGAAAAATGTAATTGGACAATAAATTATTTTGAGCTTTTTTTGCCCATCTTTTTGTGTGCGGATCTCTCTCTCTCTTACTTTTGAAATTATTTTTTACATTAGATAATAAATATTTATAAATTATTCTTAATTTATTAAGATATAAACAATTTAATATGTTTCAGGTTTAAAATTTAAAAACTTAAAAATATGAGGGATTTTGAAAACAGTTTGTGCTAAAAACATTTTGAATTACTGAATCATTCAGAGTCACACAAACATCAAGAATTGGCATTTGAATCACAACAATGGTGACAATCAAAAGCTTAAGGCCGCAATGCATGCTGGGTACCAGCATAGTACAACACTCATCCATGACTCCCAGCATGCATTGCGGCATGAATAAATTATGCAGCTGAATTGCCTGGTTATTTTCTTTAATTCTTCCTGTTTGCCTTTGTTTTTGCTGTTGTTTTTGTGTTGACTTTTAGTAGTGTGTTTTATGATGTTCAGAGCTGATCTGTTTATCTTTTTTGTTGATTGTCACCATTGTTGAGATTCATATGATAATTCTTGATGTCTCTGTGAGTCTAAATGATGCTGTAGTTCAAAAAGTTTTTTTTTTTTGTAAATGATGAGTTTAAAAATTCTTAACTGGTTGCTCAGCACTGCTTCATTGTTTGCTGTAATATCACAGTGTTGGTAGTATAAAACTAAATATTTATTAAACAAAAACACTTCTGATAATGGATTAGACATTGGATAAGTTCAGTGAATTAAGCATTATATTATGATCATATCATAACCGACAACCCATTATCACATCTTCTCTTAACTTCTTCACACCATAACAAGTGTGTCTTAAAAAAAACCACACACATTTACAGCAGCCAAAGAGAAACTAACGTTACAAGTCAAGTGTCAAGAGCACAACTAAAGCAAGTACTAATCTCCATCATGGTAATGTCAAACGAAACAATAAAACAACATCTGAAGCTCTGTTAATTCTCAATAAGAGCTTCTGTAAACATCTGACAGAAATAAAGTCAATCTGGTCAGTAATAAGTGAAGCTGGTAATATTATTTTTGTTGTTTAACCCTCTTCTGCTGAGAGTGATCTAAGGCTGTGGCTGGAAGTCAGTTGTAGTTATTGTGTTTCTGCTCGTCTTTTTTCTGTTCTTGTTGTTTCTTTTCCTTCAGTGATTCTGCTTGTTAACAGCAGGTGTTTGTCAGTAATTCTCAATCATCACTTAATTAATCACTGAATTATCTCATTAACTTCAACACTGCTTCAATGTTACTCTAACACACTGTAGTGTGGACACATATAAGTGTTCATTAAACACTGGGGATTTTGTTGTGGGGTTTAAAGGGTTAAAGGTGTAAGATGAAAAAAAAAACACGCATAGTGAAACACTTTTCTACAGTAATTAATTGTAAATTAATTTTACAGCAACAAACTGTAGAAAAACAGTAATTTACTGGCAACTCTGTTGCCGGTAGATTACCGTAAAATCATGAAAAAACAGTAATGTACTGTAAAACCTAACAGTCAAATTTATTAAATGAAGCAAGTTAATTTCACTGAAGTATTAGTGAAAGTTAATAGAACTCAATAATTGATCAGTAGAGTAAATGTTAAATTGAAGAGGTATTTTATGTGTTTTTGCACATGATGGTTAAACACCTTTTTGCACAAGGTGTTTAATGTTGGGATTTGAAGGGTTTCTGTTGTCTGAGTTTTGTGGGTTATTATTGTGCTGAAGAGTAGAGCCTCTGCTTCAGTCAATGATGATCCAGAAACACTGATGTTATGCTGCATGTTGTTTTATTTAAAGGCAGTAACTGTGTAGTTGCTGATGCAGTGACAATCTCTTAGCTAATTTTAGTTTAGTTTATGAATTTAAATGGCAGTCAGCCAATTTAAGGCAGTCGATTTCTGCAAATGAAATTAGTTGATTCGAGTTTTAATTGAGTGCATGGTATTTTTAACAGCAACATACTGTAATGTAGATTATGGTAAATAACTGTAAAATTAACAATAAATCATTGGCAGTATTTTACTGTAAATTCACTGGACTATTTTTACAGTGTGTTGTCTGTCGTTGCATTGGTCAGATGAACAGATAGTCTTGCCCCAAACTCACACCATGGTTGAGCCAATGTTTTCTGGACACTCGAACAGGTCACTGTTTCGAAAGCCCCATAGTGTTCACATTTTCATAGAATCAAACTAACGGGAGAAGTATGATAGAAAGCATTTTAACAGAAAAAGTCTGTTTAAATTTAGCTTGTTTCAAAGTAGCTTCCTCAACACTGGGCCTGTTTATCTCTCAGTATGAGTAAGCATTATGTTATCGCTGGGTTTTGGCTGGCACAAACCAACAAACTCCCAGCTCACGAGTACTACTCGGCATCCTTACTGAAAAAAGCAAGAAAACCAGAATAAGAAGGCTTTATCTCACCTCTGCAAATGTGCTGCCTGCGTTTCATCGGCCCCAAGCACGGCCCTCCCTTGTGAAATCCATTCCTTTCTCCCCTGCTAGTTCCCACAGGGCCGTGTGGGAGCTGAGCGCCTTATTGAAACTGCCATCTTATCCCATGAAAAAAGAGAAATGACACAGACAGACCACTTCTCAAATAGACAAGTAATAAGTCTCGGTCAAGAGACGCACCCTTTTTTGAGTATAAATTGGCCCCAGGCTTTAAATTTAAAGCAATTTTTGTATTACTCTGACGCTCGGAATATGAAATAAGTACAGAGGGAGAGAGCTCTGAAATTGTGCAGACAACAGCAGTTACTAACAGGAATGCCATGAGTCTGGTAACCAGGCAGCTAAAAAATGGCAAGCACATTTTAGAGAGGAAAAAATGCTGAACTTTAAGGTCAGCAGATAGTGAGACATATAGATTTCCCTGGAGATCTTTGATTTAGACAATGCCACTGTAATATTATTTATGATTCTGCTTACATTTCTTCTATAATCTGACCTTACATTTGGAGCAGTAAAGGGCACATCTTGCTGTAATATCTCAAGTTGTGAGCAAGTACTGCGTCAGTTTCGGGTATAAACGCTTAAACATGTTATAAACATTCCTGAGAATCACGTTCACTCAGTTTTGTTTTCTTCTTTTTATTTTCCTTTCCAAAATATGAAATAAATAATCTCAACTGATTTTTTGTAAATTGCACATACTGTGTAAATGTATTATTAAAATAATGTGTTGGAAATAATTATTCTGATGGATTCAGTGAGTCTGAATTAAAACTGATTCAAATGGTATGTATTTGATTCACTAAAAAGAGCCAGTTCATAAGAGTCTTTTTTTTTTTTTTGTGGATTGGACTCATGCTGTATATTATTGCTTGAACATACAACGTGTGTTTCTTTAACATTACTGTACGCTGACTTTTTATTTCATAACATTACTGCAAACTTACACTCCTGGGAGGAAAAAAATGGGCCAAGCCAACAATGGCAAAATATTTAGCGCTCTTTTAATGGTCTCGAACGTGCAAAGACAAAGTCAAACGCCCTTTACAAAAAAAAAAGTAAAACAACAATGTTGGACGATTTTGAAGCTGGCGGAGAAAATGAGATTCCGCATTACCACGGTACTTCCGCCTACGTCACGCATGACCTTTCCAACGTGATTACGTATTTTTTTTAGAAAATGACCGATCGTTTCGCTAGATAAGACCCTTATTCCTCTTCTGGGATCATGTGTAGAGCCCTTTGAAACTGCATTGAAACTGCAATTTGGACCTTCAACTCGTTGAACCCTGCTGAAGTCCACTATATGGAGAAAAAACCTTGAAAGTTTTCCTCAGAAACGTAATTTCTTTACGACCGAAGAAAGAAAGACATAAACATCTTAGATGACAAGGGGGTGAGTAAATGTTCAGGAAATTTTAACTCTAAAATGAACTAATCCTTTAAAGATGTTAATCTTTGGTTAGGAAATTATCACAAATTGCACAAATACTGTAAGATAACTTGGCACAGTATAGCCTTCCCCAAATTGAAGACAGCTTTTTACAAGAAGAGTCAGTGTTGTTCCACTCAATGTTAATGTCTTCAAACAGTTCATGAGTAGTTGAAAAATGTCTCCCAGTTCATTTGAGTTTAATTTGACCAAATATTCACTATAGGGTTCAAATCTGGACTCTGGCCAAGGCCAAAACATGAGCCTGGTGGACTTGTTCTCAAGCCACTTCTTGGTCGTATTTGCAGTTTGGGCAGGAGCATTGTCTTTTTGAAAAATAACATCTGATCATTCCTCTTTAGGTAACAACTTTTCATTTGTGGGAAGCAATCCATTTTGCAATATTCTCCTGTACTCCAAAGCATTAAATGATTTTTCACAGCTAAAATTTCACTCCCCACAAAATGACACCTCTTCCTCCATGCTTCACAGTGGTAGAGATGCATTTTTTATTGTATTTCTCACCAGCTTTTCGAAGACACCGCTGTGGAGAATCAAAATCATTTCCAACTCATGGTCCATTGTGATTCATCACTCCACACACAACTTCCCATATTCTGCCACAAACCTCATTCTGTCTTTGATGTTTTTCTGAGACTTTTAAGTAGTGCATTTGCTTAAGTGTTGCTAATTTCCTGACCAATAATTTGTGGTTAAGACATTATTATTATTATTATTATTATTATTATTATTTTTATTTTTTTTTTGCCCAGGAGTGTAGGTAAAATATAACTTCTTTTGCTGTGAAGTTGTTTCAGCAACCGCTACTGAAAATCAACACAAGGACACTGGCATCTTGGGATTTTAAGAATCAATATCAAGACCATTCAAAAGAAGGTTGAGAGTAATCTGAACATTAATATTTTTACCCAGCACTAATATTTTGATACAGCCAGCCTTACCTCTCCCCTGTTCTTACTAGCCTCTCTTTTTGTAGGATCCTGGGCCAGCCAGTCCTCATTATCTACAGAGGGCCATCTGTAGGATCACTAGCTCAAGTAGCATAACAGTTCTTTCCAGAGTCTCGTCCTCCTGGACTATATGGGAATTGCTTTCCATGATCTCTTCAACTCTGTCTGGATTGACTGAAGCGCTGAAGATGAAGAGCCACTCTTCTCATCCTCTCAGTTTCTACTTCTTCGTCTCAAGGTAAGACTGGCAAGGGCAGTTCAGCAAAACACAACTTCCTCATGTCCTTTAAAATCATATCAGGTCTGAACTGTATTGTGAAATATTACAATTTAAAAGAACTGTTCTCTATGTTTAATATACTTTAAAATGTAATTTATTCCTGTGATGGCAAAGCTGTTATTGATAGTTACTATTGAACTATTGATAGTTCATATAATTATCAGTGTTTAAAACTGCCATTTTTAATTATTTATGTATCATATTTTATCATATTTATCCTATTCAGATGTAATGTAATGTTTCTAAAGCTATGTATGCATAAATACTTTAGTTTAGATGCTGTTTATACATCAATAACTATATTTATGTTCTTTTTATGGATACATTTTCTCAATTCATCCTCCACATATAGTCCAGATACATTGAGTTGTAGTGCTCATTTGGCACAGGCAGGTTCAAATCTATCCGTTTATGGCTCAATGCCATTTCCCCATTTCAGTTAGTTGTTTAGAGTGTTGAAATATTAGTTACTGTAGAAAACATTCACAATATAGCCAAGCTATAATTCATCAAATCAGCAGAAAATGTCTGGCAGAGATGAACATTTCTGTGGATTGGGAAAAGGCAAAACGTGAAGTACAAATTGAGTATAAATGGAAACAGATGTTGCAATTAAGAGTGAAATTTTCTACTTGGCAGCAGATATCGGACCATTGATCTACATTTAGAGGACAGTAACTTTATGAAAGTATGTGTGTGAGAGAGAGAGAAACTCAGCCAAACTGCATAGGTAAAGCAGGCATCAGTTCCACACAGTCACGCAATCATCTGTTTCACAAATGCAATTTCTCCACAACAATTAAACTGAAATTATCTGCAGCATGTGCATTCCCCAATCAAAAATGTGCAATTGGGCAAGGCCATTTTCTTTCATGACTAATGCAGTCAGTGATTAATGAGGGTGAAGGCAAAGCGGGAAAGGAAAGGTGAATGAAACTATAGAGCAGTTCCAAAATTATTATGATGCCTTTTCCTCATTTTGACCAAATTCTAAGGCAGCGTTGCATGAATCTTTTAAAGAGCAGGCAATCTGATTCTCATTCATTAAAACAAGCATGGTGAAAAACTGCATTCAGGATGGCAGATAAAGAGCATGAGGGTGAGTAAATGATGACAGAATTTTCATTTTTGTGTGTACTATTTTTTTAAGGCAGCACACTATTCTTAAATATAGCTGATTCAGCTTTGTTTCATATTTGGCAAATTTTGCAATTTAATTAAAAGGGTTTTTGATTATGATTTCATTTTTTTTTTTAACTTTTGTTAGTGTGTAATGTTGCTGTTAGAGCATAAACAACATCTGAAAAGTTACGATACACAAAGTTCAATGCAAAGGGAGATATTTTCTTTTACAGAAATTGGACTACAACAAACGGCTGGTAGGGACTACAACAAGCTTCTTCTCGGGTTGGTGACATCACAAACCCCAAAATTTACATAAACCCTGCATCTGGGAACATGCGACAAAGAGAGTGAGGCCATGTTGGGCTGCTTTAGAGAAGAGGAAGAGTTGTTGTAGTAGAGTGTTGTTACCATGCCTTCATTTTACGCTAGACTTAACTTCTTCCTGAGTCTCTCCATCAGTGTCCGACTTGTGTTTGAACAATGTAAGGCTGAACACCGTTACTGACAATTGTCATTTTGGCTGCATGAGATTCTCCAGCTTTGTTGTTTTTGAGCAAACCGAAGCGTGAGCTATTAAAGCTCCTCCCTCTTCTGGAAAGGGTCTGGGAGCAGCAGTTCATTTGCATTTAAAGGGACACACACAAAAACAGCGTGTTTTTGCTCATATCCAAATAGGGGCAAATTTGACAAGCTATAATAAATGATTTTTGGAGTATTTTGAGCTGAAATTTCACACATTTTGGGGACACTATTGACTTAAATTACATTTTGTGAAAGGGGCATTATAGGTCCCCTTCAAATCAACACTGAACTGACTCAAACTGAATAATGACACTATTGCACTCTGTATTGCTGCTTATAGCTGAATTGAACTCATTTCATATTTGATGAACTTTACAGTTATTGAACTGAACTGAATAAACACTGAACTGACTGAATAAAGACACTATTGTCTTCTGTAGAGCTGCTTTGCTGCAGAATTTAAATTTGTCTCAATATTTGATGAAGTTTGCATCATTGCATTTGCATCACTGTGAAGCTGCTTTGAAACAATATGTATTGAATAAAGCGCTATAGAGAATAAAGGTGACTTGACTTGACAGCCACAAACTGACGTCTAGGGCTGCTTTAGTTCCAGAAGTTATGATGTGACAGTGAATCAGTAGTTTAAAATCCTTGAAACATTTATATTTGATAAGGCCTTTTGATTCTTCATATAGGCATGTCTCATTGCTCTTCCTTGTGACAGGTAATATCAGATGCTCATGCCATCCTTGGTGACGAGTTATTTTTTGATATGTGTCTCCTTGGAGGTCAATGACAGGCTTTTGTGTTTTTACATCAAACATTGTGTCATGAGCACTGAGTGGCATGACTTCTGTACTGAGAGATTAATAGCCTGCACAGAGAGAGCTATTAAGCCCATTCACCTCAGCCATGACACGACCATGGCATGAGAGTCCTTCTCCATAATCGTTTCCTTTTTCTCCTGTACAAAGCAGACATCACGGCAATCAGGAAACTCATTTTCTGCAGATTGGATATGACATTTGACACGGGTATGACAAATCTAATAAATACGCTCTTTATGCATGTGACGATTTCACTTGTGCATTCAGAGAGCATCGCCGAGGTCAGTCAGGAGAGGGCGGAGAAGAAATTGATTGTGAAATGTTTCTAGAGACTTCTGAAGTGTAAGAACAGTGGCTATTGCCACATTAATTATTCAAGTAGGCTTATTTGTGATTCAATTATTTATGTTTATTATATTTATATATTTTTTTTTTTTGTAATTTAATTGCAATTCCAATTCAACATGCTGTGGTTCATAGTCAATTTGATTCTGTTACAGTCGATGCAGGAAGAGAAGAGGCAAGGATCTATTCGCAGAAGTTTAATAGACAAACACACAAAGCTAATCCAAACAGAAATGATGACAATAATAATCCAAACAGGGAAGGAAGGAGACAATAATCCACCTAGGGAATAAAAACACAACAGCTTTAAAAACATATATGTAAAGACCAGAACAGACATAAGAAAGCTAAAAGAAAGGTGTAATATACACTGAATAACAAGAGGCTAAAGCCCAATGTATACTTCACTTTTTACGCGTTTGCAAGGGTCAGCGTTACAGTGTGTGTGGCATGAATTTCGTCATCAGTAGAGTACGCATGTACTATACGCGCACTGCCAGATTTCTTTAACCGAGCGTACTTTGTACACGCAGGTCACACATGCGCATTTCATTTTTTGGCAATAGTTAGTTTGTCCACAAGGTGGCAGCCATGCCCTGGGGGTGTCGATTCACAAGGTAGTTAAAGAAAACAGACCGGAACGCATGCAAGCTACAGCAACAATGGAGGCCTATATAGATGACACACTGTGCAAAGAGGTTAGAAATTTGTACAACTCTAGCATGAAAGAATACAAATATATTTACATGGGTTGTAACTCATGGTGAGAAATTGCTCAAAACTGCACGTGTCGAACGCCTGTGTATGCGTACGAATCAAGTGAAGTATATTTTGCAAGGCTGTGCGTTCGACTGGCGTACGTGTAAAAAATAAAGTATACCCAGGGCTTAACAAGGAACAGGTGTGGATAATGGAAACAAAGGCTGAATCCCAAATGGCACACTTCTATGCACTTTCGGTCTTGTGGACTTACAATGGCTGCCGCGTGCGCGTGTCCGTTAAGTCCAAGAGGCCGTATGGGTGTCCCATTCATCATTTTAGGTTTCAGAAGGGTGCTGACGAGCGCCCCCTTTGCAGCCGCTATGCACTCTCGATGTGCACTTCAGCTGAGCCTGCAAGTCTGCGAGCTACGCAGAGGACTTTACCCGGCAGTCAAAGTGGCATTACGACCGTGAGGGTTTAGGGTGCCATTTGGGATTGGGCCAGACAAGGGTAACTACAGAATAGGAACAGGAACAAACCACAGGAAGTGAAGAAAGGGAACAATGGAAACAGAAAATACACTTCAAAATAAAACTCCTAGAACACAGAACACACAAAACACAGAAAAAATTGAAACTCAACATAACATAATCATAATTAAAAACTTAATGCCTTTTCAGAAATAGTTTACATTTCTATTGCCAGTCTTTCTCTGATTACCATATAAGTATATATTTTATATTCATAAATAATTATAAACCAGCACACAAACTGCCCATTAGTCATTGCCATCTTGGAAATCACAAACTTCACAAGTCTGATGTTTAAAGTATGAGGTGAGATCATTCCTCATATGGCTTTTCTGTAGCTCAGTGGTTAGAGCATGGCACTAGCAATGCCAAGGTCTTGGGTTTGATCCCAGGGATTGCACATAGTTAGATACAAATGTATAGTATAATGCAATGTAAGTTGTTTTGGATAAAAGCGTCTGCCAAATGCATAAATGTAAATGTAAAATCATTCCAAGTTCCCACCATTACGCCATGTATGTATATGTCTGTAAGTGTGTCCTGTATATTGCTTAATGTGTAGTTACATTTATAGCCTATTGTTGATTTTTTAAAAATAATTTTTATTAGATTTTTTATTATGTTTTCTATTTTTGAGCTATAATTCTGTCTGTACTGACCTATCACTGTCACAACAGCTATGTTGCATGGAACTACACTCAAGACTTTCACTCACTGTTGAAGTAATATATATGGTTGCATGGCATGAAAGTTTTGATTTGTTTTGAGTTTTATGGAATGCACCATAAGGAGATTAGCGGTGGAGTCTTGTGTGACTGTGTTAGCATTTTTAAACTGCAGTTCAATAAATTCTCATGGTCAGTTCAATTCAAATGCATGCAATGGAGAAGCCAATTCCTAAATGCTAAATTTTATCCAATTATGATTAGAAACAATGTTCTTGTGAGAGCGTGTTGGCCACGATTATTCTACAGTTTTCAAGAGGTTAATCTTGGTAATGAAAGACTTCAGACAAACAAGCTCCTCTCTACTGCTTAGCTTTGCCTCAGGCCAAAATCTCTGTTCTTCTCATTTCTTTTTTTTGGGATTTCTTTCATTTCATTTTCACAGTTTGTTGCCGTTAAGTCAGTCAGACTTCAAACTGCAGGGTGTGGATGAGCCCATGGGTTAAGCGTATGTGATGAAAATTATTTACATTTGCAATCATAGAATTACAGTGCATGAACAAATATAGACTGCGATGCTAATGCAAGTCCATTAAGTGTGTGGTTATATCACACTGAGCATGTTCACTGTAGGTATATTACCAGAAGTCTTCAGAGAGGTCTCACTGTTATCAAGCTCTTTTCTCATTAAGAAAGAGATGAAAGCATAATGGCTGCTCCCTGCACACATTCCTAAGTGTGAAAAGAGGTAAGGCATATCAGATTTGGGAGCCGATGGGAATGTGGTCTCTGTTTTGCGTGCTGCATTGTGGCTCGTTCATGTACATAGCTCCCATTCCTCTTGTTATATATCTGTTTTCTTTTCCCCTGGACAGGACAGAAGCCATTATGTTGACACTCTAAATGGAGGTTTAATGATCTTGTGATCCCACACTGCTGTGCTGTGTTTCAAAATGAGCAGCCATACGGAGCGCCGCCCTTTAGGACCGTCCCGTTGCACTATGGCGTCTTTGAGTCTATGAAAAGTAAGACATATTTAAAGACCCAGGGGTGCACTGATATTGGAGGGAAATATGAAATAAATACAATAAATTCTCACAGTGAAACTGCATTCAAATTATTGGGTACACTTTATTTTGATGGTCCACTTTAGACATTCTTCCTACTATACCTTCTTAATGCCCAATTCCGATTTGTTGACTATATTAGATTTTTTTTTTAACTATTAAAAGTGACTAATATCTGATATCTGCATTTGCACTATACACATGGCTAAACAACCCAAGGTAGACATACTGACTCTGAAAAGTTTAGGCCAAAAAGGAAGTAAAAACTGTGCAATTTGCAGCAGACAGCTTTATGATTTAAAGCAGACAGAAAAGTCAATATGATATCAGTGATTTATGCGACTCTCAAAGGTCAGTTGGAGGGGCAGACCTAAACTTTGATTCAGTTTTTGCTCTTGAAACATGCAAAAAGCCTCTGCTCTCTTACATGCAAGCAGTGAGGTCCACAATATTGAGCTAAACATCAATGAGTCACTGCTCTTATAATGCTCCAAGACGTGTTGTGAATCCCCACCAAAACCCTGTGGATGATTTGAGAAATAGCTCCCTCTTGCTTCTCTCTCTGAATCCATGAATGAGTTAATCACACATTAGTCAGCCTTGCTGTCACGAAAACACTGATATTTGCCTCGAAAAAGCCATGCTGTGGTAATCCCTCTCTGTGTATGTAGCTGGGTAATGATCATACCGAGCCCGCTAATCTGGATTTAGAGTTTGAAACACTGCCACTTGCGGCGAGTCCAATCCGCGGCTGTTATTTTTCACCCAAAGCTCCTCAGAAGATATTCACCTGGCAAAGAGGGGGACAAGACAACTAAAGGGATGCCAGCTGAGAAGCGTCTGGCAGATCAGACTTTCCTGGATTGAGACGGATGTCAGGATTTAGTGAAACCTGCTCGAGGAATTAGACTATTTATCCCACCAGGTAGACTGATGGTTTTGTGGGATACAACAGAGTTGTATTTCTTTATAACAATGCAATTTGAACCTTTTAAATGTGAAATTTGCAGGTTTTAGATTTGTTTTCTTTCCATCACAGTAGGAAGACAGCACAATTATAACAGTACATTTCTTCACAAACAGTCACAGGCGAACTTGAATATTGACACTCAGAATATGCTCAATAAAATGTAATCATTTTACTTATGAGAAGCTTTCAACAACAAAGAAATAACAAAACAGGCACACTGCTTTATCTGCTCATATGAAACTTTAATATATTGCAATGTTTTGAACAAACCTTCGAAGGCCTTGTTTTGTCAAAACGTTGCAAAATATCTAAGATTCATAAAAACAGATAAAGCAATGTGACTTTTTTTTTGTCCAAGCATCTGCTCAGTTTTTTGAATGTGCACACACTTCTTCGAATTGATAAACTTTCAACAACAACAAATATTTTCAGTTAAATAAGGAATTTATGCACTTAGTTGATTTTTTTTTTTTCTTCACATTTCTACTGCATCAAAACATCAAAGGGGTGATAGAGTTCAATTCAAATGTCTGTGCCTATATGGATGGATGGATGGATGGATGGATGGTCCTAAATCAGCCCTGAGAATAAAAAGAATGATTGTGTTGTGTTAAAGGGTTAGTTCACCCAAAATTTAAAAATTCTGTCATTAATTACTCACCCTCATGTCGTTTCACACCTGTAAGACCATAGTTCATCTTCAGAACACAAATTAAGATATTTTTGAGAAAATTCAATGGCTCAGTGAGGCCTCCATTGACAGCAAGATAATTAATACTTTCAGATGCCCAGAAAGCTACTAAAAACATTTAAAACAGTTCATGTGACTACAGTGGTTCAACCTTAACATTATGAAGTGACGAGAATACTTTTTGTGCACCAAAAAAAAAAAAAAAACTTTATTCAACAATATCTAGTGATGGCAAAAGTCACGTGATTTCAGTAAACGAGGCTTCATTACATCATAAGTATTTTGAAACGTTTCAAAATTTCAATGGTTCATGTTTGATACACGCTCCGATATCAATGGCTGTCAATGGAGGCCTCACTAAGCCATCGGATTTCATCAAAAATATCTTACTTTGTGTTCCGAAGATGAATGAAGGTCTTACAGTGGAACGACATGAGGGTGAGTAATTAATGGCAGAATTTTCATTTTTGGATGAACTAACCCTTTAAGAATTGTGGTCTGACACATTTCGGAACTTGGGCATATAGCCTGCATTCATTTAGACTTGCGTAAACTGTTTCAGGCCTTACACTGTTACAGGACTATTAAGAATTGAAAATTGTGTGACTGAACTGAAAGATTGAATTCTTTACTTAGTTTTTCAGTATATTTTAGGAAAATTATTTATGTTTTATAATACAAATATAATATTTATGTGTAATACGTATATAATATTAATATTTAATATAATATTTAAATGTAAATATTCATTTATAATACTATGTATAAATTTAATACCATACAGACTTTTTGTTCACAACAACAACAGAGTGGTGCAGGGATGACATCAAAACTCGGAAGACTAATTCGCCACTGGTTTCTTCAGGATTTATAATGGGGTTTTTCAATTTATGAGTAAAAAAAGGTCTGTGGTAAACATAATTTGATGATACTTGGACATTTTGTTCAGATTTATTGTTCTGATGTTCCAGTCATTAAATCTGATTGGTTCCAAGAGCGTCAATATAACAGTTAAAGGGATAGTTCACCCAAAAATGAAAATTATCCCATGATTTACTCCCCCTCAAGCCATCCTATAGGTGTATATGACTATCTTTCAGATGAACACAATTGGAGATATATTTAAAAAATATCCTAGCTCTTCCAAGCTAAACAGTGCTCAAGATTTTTAAGCCCAAAAAAGTGCATCCATCCATCATAGAAGTAATCCATACAATCCATACGGCTCCAGGGGGTTAATAAAGGCCTTAAGAAGCGAAGCAATGGCTTTTTCTAAGAAAAATATCCATATTTAAAACTTTATAAACTATAATAACTGGCTTCCGGTAATGGCCGTATATTATCACAGGTTATATGTAACAGCCAGTTATTAAAGTTTATAAAGTTTTAAATATGGATATTTTTCTTACAAAAACTCAGTTAGATAGTCATCCTAGGTGTATATGACTATCATAGAAGATCATATACACCTAGGATGGCTTGAGGGTGAGTAAATCATGGGATAATTTTCATTTTTGTGTGAACTATCCCTTTAAACAGCTCTGCACTTACTGTTAGTATCACATCCCTTGTCTGTGCTTGCAAGTCCCAGTCTATACATTAAGGATTTCAGTGCCTCTTTCTTTATGAGTGGCTTAATTTGAAACTATTTTCATTTGTAACTTTTTGCTAATTTAATACAAAAATAAATGTGTCTAATAGTAAAAGATAGCAGTTAGATTTGTAGTAGTCTGTGAGTTATCAAGCAATGTGTAAAAAAAGTGTTACAGTCGCTTCGCCAGTCACAGCTAGTTTTTCAGATCACTGTCATTGATGTGCCTGAAAAGTTTATTATCTGCCAGATAATGTTTCCCAAATAAATATCATCCTCTGACTAAATCAAGTTTGAGCTTACTTTTAATGTCCCTATAGTTCTGAAATCTTGTGACAAAATTGATAGTTTGCAATAACTTACACAAGCTCAAATCAGCAGTGTAAGCTTCCCTATAAACTTTCCCAGTCGTATCTATTTCATTCTGTTCAGATAGGAAACATGCGCTCTGACACACACAGGTGAGCTGGTTTGATTGCAGTCACTGTAATAGTGGAATGAGGAGGTTTGAAGCCTGTAGGATACAGAAGCAGTGGTCTCTGGGAATTAAATCAAAGTGAGAAATGAGGAAGGAAATTAAATTAGATACTTCAATTAATTTTCCGTTTTTGAATTCTGTATCTTAATACATTTAAAGATGGCTAATGGAGTGACGGACAGATGGAGGACTTTCATTTGTTTCTCCTCTCCTCTTCATCCTCAATTAATGATAGAGCTGATAAAGATGTATTTAAAAATCTTTAATTAAACTAATGTAGAATGAGATGTAGCTCCGTACGCATGTAATGAGGCCTGGAATCAAACGACAGAAATATGAAATTAACAGTAAAAACTTCATCTCATTTTACTGTAATTAAAAATGACGAAAATCTCATTATGATTCAACCGACATTGGCAGTGGCGAGTGAAGTTCTGCAAGTGTTATTTAATCAAACGATTAGATTTGCATACATTTGCAATTATATTCCCCATTCACCAATATGATGGGCAAAAGGACAGTAATATAACTTGAGTTGACTTCAGATCTGAACTTTGCAAGGTTGTCTCTTTTTAAAGACAAGTTTTAACATATAAATATGTAACCATCTGATGCAATGAATGTCGACAAAATGTCAAGGATCAAAATTGTTTCATTAAAGGTAGGGTTGAAGATGTCTTGAATGATTTATAATAGAAACCAAGGGAAAACCCAGAAATATTCATTAATATTTTCTGAGAAGGCTTTTTATCACTTGCTTTACCTTTTTTTTCTCAGTCACATCTTTACAGAATTGCGCCCAAATAAATATACCAAATAAATCATCACTTTCTATTAGATTATTTGCATATTTGTTCTTAACAGAACAGACAGGAAGTTACAAATTGGAAAACTCTTTCAGAGAAACTTCCAATTTCAAATGGCCACACACACACACACACACACAAACACACACACACTGTCAACCATAACTGTGAAGAACTGGTCAAATCCAAAACTGATATGCTGCTCTTGATAAAGGAAGGGCTTACATTTTTCATTATTTTCCTGAGATGTTTCAATACTCTGAGAGCAACAGTGATAAAAATAAAATCAGACACAAGGATAATCAATTGTGGAGGATTTGCCTGTTTTAAGAAAGACAGAATATTTCTGCTAGGCGCATTCTCAGAAGGGCAATCCTGCATAATATCTTCATCTAATAACTGCCATTTCTTTAATGCGTGCTCTTCCCTACCAGGCCTCTCAAAAAGGGTTTGAATAACTACCTTTCGAATTACCTGAGAGAGTCGTTTCTGTAATGGCTTTTTAATCACTTTGAAAATCACTATTCCATCACAAAACTTTCTCACATGGTGCTGAAAAAAAAAAATCCTTTGGATTTAATGGTCTTGGAGAAGTGTCTGCCTCGTCTCTTTCTCTCAATCCTTCACTTACAGTCAGTCCCTCCCTTTACCTCCATCAGTCTTTATCAATTTTACTTGCAAACCAATCTTTTCCATTTTTGACAAATTATACTGCAACCCCATTAAAAACAAAAGTAATGAAGAGCAGATATGGATTCAGTCTGTTTGGTGTGTGTGTGTTTGTTTGTGTCCGTCTAACACACAATGAGTTAAATCCATAAATATTAGTCTCAAGGATCACTAAACTTGTTGATGTGGATCCTCAGCTAAGGGCTTCACAGATCTCTCTTCTCAATTTCTTTTGTTGATAAACACTCACTATGCACAAATGCTTTAATCAGCCCACGGATAAAGAAATAAAGAGAAGAATACCACTGCTTTAGCTCACTTCCTTGCTTTTTGACATTCAGTCAGGGATTTTCTTAAGGATTAGCTTTCAAGGCATATTTTTAATGGGGAGCTCCTTAAATGTGTTCAGATCTTCACATGCAGTCTTTCGACTCATCAGCAGTTTTATCATGTAATGCGAAATTCTGATCAAATATGCACTCAACATCTTGCAACTATACATATTTAACAACGCAAACTCTACTGGATTAGAAAAAACGGGACAACTGTGGAATGTAAATGGCTTGTTTACTCTGCGTATCTGCATAGCTATGCAACATTAACCCCATTCCTGCTTTGCTTAACATCTTGAAGATGATCGTGGTGGCTCCTTTTTTCTTTTTAATTCTAAAATGGAATCATTTCATGACATTTGTTTCCATTAACGGTTGTTGAACATCTGTGTTCTTTTACTGAAACTGATGGAGCACTGTACAAAAATACTCTGACAAAATAATTTGCTCTTTAGAATTTGTTAGTTTGGAATAAATTTGATTAGAGAGAAAATAGATATATAGACATCATTGTTTCAGTCATACTTAAAGGATTAGTTCGCTTTCAAATGAAAATTAGCCCAAGCTTTACTCACCCTCAAGCCATCTTAGGTGTATATGACTTTCTTCTTTCTGATGAACACAATCGGAGAAATATTATTAAATATCCTGACACATCCAAGCTTTATAATGGCAGTGAACAGGGGTCAAGAGTATGAGCTGAAGAAAGTGCTTCCATTCACATCCATCCATCATAAACGTGTACTCCACACGGCTCCGGGGGGTTAATAAAGGCCTTCTGAAGCAAAGCGATGCATTTGTGTAAAAAATATCCATATTTAAACAAGTTATGAAGTAAAATATCTAGCTTCCGCTAGATGTTTCCTTTCGTATTCAACGTACGAAGAATGTGTCAAACTCTTGCAGTTCAAAAAGCCTACGCTTCGTCCTACGCCTTCTCTATTTAACTTATGGATGTGGGTGGATGCAGTTTCTTCAGCTCATACTCATGACGGCTGTTCACTGCCATTATAAAGCTCAGATGCGTCAGGATATTTATTAATATAACTCCAATTGTGTTCATCAGAAAGAAGAAAGTCATATACACCTAGGATGGCTTGAGGGTGAGTAAAGCTTAGGCTAATTTACATTTGAAAGTGAACTAATCCATGAAGGGCCTCTTAAAGAATCGATCATTGTAGAGAATATTGGAGAGCTTTCCTCACCACCTGTCAGTTTTAAAAGCTAACTTTATTAAGATTGCTCATTATTGACAATATTTCAGCTGATGCTGAGCTCAAAAGCTTATCTGAAGTTTAGACTGGTAAAATCAAAGAATTTAACAGTCCAAAAAGCACTACAAACTTTGCAGACACCTTTATTTCTTATATAACAGTTCACAGACTTGATGATAATAAGAAAAGAAGACTGTCTCTCACATTCTCTGAATTCACCAAGTCACTGTTGACAGGACAACCTTTGAACAATTCTTAGAAAAAAATGATTCAGCCACGGGCTTGGGTTTGGACATTAGTGTGTCTAGTGTGCCTTCCCCCATCTCTTAATTGCTTGGACTAGGGGGTCAAATTTGGCTGATTAGTTTCATAAAGATAACCCCTGTTTGTTGATGCCTTAACTATTACCATTATGATCCATAACTACTACAGAAATACAATTAGTTACTTTTTAGTGAGTAACGAAATATTGCAATGCATTACTTTTAAAAGTAACTTTCCCCAACATTGTCATTTAGCATAAGAGACTTTATCAAAAACATAAAAATTTCCCCAAACTTTTGAACGGTAGTGTAAATGGTCAAATTAAAGGGTTAGTTCACCTAAAAATGAAAATTCTGTCATTAATTACTCACCCTCATGTCGTTCCACACCCGTAAGACCTTCGTTCATCTTCGGAACACAAATTAAGATATTTTTGATGAAATCCGATGGCTCAATGAGGCCTCCTTTGCCAGCAAGATAATACACACTTTCAGATGCCCAGAAAGCTACTAAAGACATATTTAAAACAGTTCATATGACTACAGTGGTTCAACCTTAATGTTATGAAACAACAAGAATACCTTTTGTGTGCCAAAAAAACAAAATAACGACTTTATCAAACAATATCTAGCGATGGGCGATTTCAAAACACTGCTTCATGAAGCTTCGAAGCTTTACGAATCTTTTGTTTCGAATCAGTGATTCGGAGCGTGTATCAAACTGCCAACGTCACGCCCCCCAGTGGTGAACCATTGAAATTTCGAAACACTTATGATGTAACAAAGCCTCATTAACTGAAATCACGTGACGTTGGCAGTTTGATACACTCCAAACCACTGATTCAAGACAAAAGATTTGTAAAGCTGCAAAGCTTCATGAAGCAGTGTTTTGAAATCGCCCATCGCTAGATATTGTTGAATAAAGTCATTATTTTGTGTTTTTTGGAATACAAAAAGTATTCTCGTCACTTCATAGCCTTAAGGTTGAACCACTGTAGTCACATGAACTGTTTTAAATATGTCTTTAGTAGCTTTCTGGGCATCTGAAAATGTTAATTATGGCAATGGAGGCTTCACTGAGCCATCGGATTTTATCAAAAATATCTTAATTTGTGTTCTGAAGAGGAACGAAGGTCTTAAGGGTGTGGAACGACATGAGGGTGAGTAATTAATGACAGAATTTTCATTTTTGGGTGAACTAACCCTTTAAACTTATCATTCTATGTGATAAGAGAACTAGTTTTGCATACCACTAGATGATTACTCTGCTATCTTATCATAATGCCAACATGCAGTATTCACCTATGATACCAGCCCAAACAAATTGCATTTCTGTTTTATGCCACTAATGGCACCAAAATTACACAATTCTATTTGTGTTCAAAATAACACAAATCAATGAATACTTATAGAGTTGCCATTTACAAACAACTTTTCAAACCCAAGGTCTTTGCTCCCAGATGTTTTATGGACTGCAATTTACCAAGCACTAGAAGTCAGAGACTGTAGGACTGAAGCTGGTAAATAACATTCTTAAAGACCATAAATATTTAATATGTTAGTTCCTGTGCAGCAGAGTAAAACAGGGTAAAGGTTCAGCTGGGTTTGGAGATGATGTGGAGACTGAGCTTTGACTGGCTCAAACGAGCAGCAGGCAATAGCAGAATGCAGAATTACCCCATGTGTGATATGGAACACTATATCAGAATGTCAGCGTCCACCACATCACAAGGCTGTTTTCATTACTGCAGCCCTGTCCTTCTGAACTAAATGATATGCGTTCCAGTCTCCAGTCAAAAGTAATAAATAGTAGATATGGTGTTTTATTTTGAGTATGAGGAGACTTTAAAAGCAAATGTGAATCTTGACTTTTTGGGGTTGCCACATTTTATTGACAGAGATTAGTAGAGGGGACACCATTCAGGCAGACAGAGGGATAATGGAAACAGGACACGACACAGACTGCATTCAACTTGAGCACCAAGGTTCAGCACTTACCACTAAGCCACAGCTTGGCTCAGATGGAATTTGGCTATTTATTGACTTAGAAAAAGAAAGTAAAAGTTAATTTTGCACTTAATCAGCGCATGTAATGCATTATGGCTCCAAATACTTCCAAGACAAGGAAAGGGATTTCTCACAAAATGGCAGTTTTAAATGAAAAATAATAATAATAATTTTTTCTTTGTTCACTTTTAAAAATTTTATTTATCAAAAATATTTTGATAATACATTTTATATCATCAATAATATTTTCACATTTTAGGGTACATAAGTATAAAAAATGACTGAACTGCCCTGCACTTGACAGAAATTTTAATTTAAAATATTTTGATAATACATTTCATATAGTAAAATCATATAATATTTTCACATTTTAGGGAAAATAAGAATAAAATGACTGAACCGTCCTAAAATATTATTATTGTTATTATTATTATATAATTTTTACATTTAATGGCACATTTTTAAATTTTTTATTCTTAATTGTTTTTTGTTAATACATTGGCTTTGAATTAAAGTCTGATAATTATGAATTTTAATTTGAATATCCTAAGTCCTCATGAGAAAGCCCTGTTATAGAGCAATACATTGTCCAATTAGAGCAAAAGAATGCACAGGAGATCCCTGGTATTACAAGGAGTAATGATCCACTATATGTTATAATGTGAATGATGGCAGATATGGATATATGTAAATATAAAAGTCTGATTAGCTAAATGGAAACCTGCTGGCTCAGCTCCCCAGTTCAGGTAATAAGAAAAACACTTAGATGGGAGAAAGTGATTCAGGGAGGCAGTCAGAGAAAATTCAGGTGCCTGATTCCATTAGAGCTGCAGTTTCTCATCAGAGAACAATAACCCCAACACTTTCATCTTTTTAAGCTCTGATTCAGCCAAATGGATGATAAAGATGGTAAATGTGCCAAAGTCTATCATCAAATGTCTCTGGCGTATGTCAGTCTAGTGTGTCAGGTGTACTAATACAGTATAAATTCTGGAGCATACTATATATTCAGCAACTGAGGCAGTCCTTTTTACATTAAGTGGTGCAGGCAACAGAACGCTGCATTCCAGCCAAGAGCGGAACAGACAACTGAAATAGTCCTGCTGTCGGCCAGAACTGACAAAGTGGGTAGAAATGCTGGAAGCATGGTTCTGGAAGACTGACAGGCACATAGACGGCAAGAAAATCCAGCAGGCACCAGCATAGATGGGCGGCATCAGGTTGGCACAGGGCAGACAGCTAGGGACGGGAAGTAAGGAGAGTGTCACTTTGAGAAAAGGATGCTGATAGAATCCTGACTTTTAGAAAATACTAATGTATGAAGAAGTGATGAAAAATGAAAGTAGGAACTAAAATTTGATGATTTTTTTTTCTTTCTTTAGTAAATAAGATGTAAACTACTCTTCTAAAGTTTGGTGTTGGTATACATTTTTTGTTTTTAAAAAGCTGGGTTGGGGATGCTTTTGCGTTAAAATTCAATTGAGTTTTGGGCTTAAAAATTGAGTTGGTCCAACTCAATTAAATTGAGTTTTGGGCTTAAAAAATGTAGTTGGTCCAGCTCAATTCAATTTATTTTTAAAGGACCGTTATGATGGTGATCTGGCTGAAAAAAGTAAGAAAAAAGACACTAAAGCCCTTCTGACATAAAGAATTACATGATGAATTATGTTAGTTTGCTGTTAACATTATAAGTGAAAACATTTGGAAATCTTTGTTTCACATAAAATAGTAATAATATACTAACTTTTTTGGTGAGTTACCAGTACATCTTTTGTCCATTAACCTCAACTTCCACCATACAAAAATTCCTATAATCCTTTGCTGTTTACAGTAACATACTCTATACACATTTTACAGTATGTTACTGTACATAATACAGTAATATACTGTTCAAATTACAGAAATCGGTTACAGTGTATAACATGGTGAAATAGCCTTTTCTGTTCCCTTGCAAAAATTATGTCCTTCATCCTCTGAAGTCAGTATGATTGCTTTCAGATAACATCTTATAATCCAGGATGTGAGAATCAATACTTGCCAATCAATACACATAATGCATATAAAGATGAGGAAAAATCCCTTGTCAATGAATGTGTATTAATTCACCACTGTGGGACTGTTTAAATATTCTTGTGGAAGAAAATGTGTCTGTGTAGACCAAGCGCTCACAAGAACGCTTACATTTGGTTTGATTCCATATCCAAGTGTAAAATCCTCAACAGATCCTATGCAAACCTAATTGAAAATTCCATTTCACATTATTCCACCAGTGCTATTTCCACTCCAGGTGCTCTTGTCTTATTCCAGTTCCAGATATATACATTACCATCTCAGTGTAGCCCTACAGCACTACAGGTTTGAAATTAAGGATGAAATTAAGTTGAGCAAAACTAATGATAGTTGGATGAACCCTGCTTCTTATTCCCATTTATGGTTCCAGCAGAATCCAAACCATGATTGATGCTGGGCCAGTATCACACATTACTTCTGGCTATACACACAGTGAAGCTTGTGTTTGTCTCACCTGAATGGCTGAGTGATGGACTGTGCGTCATTACCGACGATGTACGTTAGTCAAAACGGAGCCTGAAGACTTGGCACGCATCTATTCTAATGGCTCAGAGACGGTATGTAAGGAAAGCCCTGTGCTGCTGTAGTAGTCAATTGTGAAAAATGCCTAAGGAGATTCTTTTTGTTGCAATGATTCATTTTTGTAACGTGAAAAATAAATGGCAAAAAACATTGGAATTGAGCACCAAGCTAGTAAGATACAAAAATGAATTCTAAACTTGGCATGAAATGGAAGTTGTGATAGTCTTTTCTTCCCTATTGTGACGTATCTGAGTAAAACAGGTTCTTGAACAAGAAAAAATGTAGGGTGGGACTTGATTTAATTTGTCCATGGGGAATTCATAGTTTCTCTTTAAGCGTTTTTCCATAGAAAACCATTATAAAGAAAACACTTTAACTCATTGCGTTCATATTCTGGGCTCATATCGCCTGTAGTACTCATCAACAATAAGGTGTATACTGATTTGGTCTTTTAATATCACTGTTTTAGTAAGGCATTTTAAGTGTTTTACTTTTGAAGCCACGTTCACCGCCAGCGATTCATTTTCAATGAAGAGCTGGCGACTTTCAGTAACACAAGCGATACTGGCTGTGCCCAAAATCACCCTCTATAAGCCTACCCTTAAATAGAGCACTATTTGAGGGGGACAGCCATTTGTAGTGGTGTCCGAAACCATAGTGGACATTATCGAGTGCATTTATTCAATCTCATAATGCACCGCTATAACGAGTGTACAACTGATACTTGATGTCTAGAGAATACCCATTATGCACTGTGAGGGTCGCGCCGAATTAATTCCCTCGTCTGACCAGAAGTTGGCCTTTTTAATTGATTATTAAATTGTTTAGTTAAGGTTTATAGAGACTATAACATGCAGCGACAAAGTCACTGGCGGTGTGAACGAGCCTTTAAATTTTCAATGACTATGAGCTTATGGCAGATTAATTTAAAGGGTTAGTTCACCCAAAAATGAAATTTCTGTCATTAATTACTCACCCTCATGTCGTTCCAAACCCGTAAGACCTTCGTTCATCTTCGGAAACACAAATTAAAATATTTTGATGAAATCAAAATTATTCTCCATTGAAAGCAACAAAATTACCACATTGAAGATATAGAAAAGTAGTAAAAACATTGTTAAAATAGTCAACGTGACTACAGTGGTTCAACCTTAATATTATGAAGTGACAAATACTTTTTGTGCACAAAAACAAAACAAAAATAATGACTTCATTCAACAAATAATGACTTTATTCGTCTCTCCCCTGTCATTCTGCTACACTATTTTCATTCCAGCACTTCCAGGTTCTACGTCCAAACAGCAACTCAGTAGTGGCCGACGCCTATATGCGTGAGCAGCATGAATCATGCGTGTGATGCTGATGCAGGAGGCGACCAATAATGAGCTAGCATTCGGACGTAAACATGGAAACGCAGCACTGCGCCAACAGACTGAGAGGGAAGAGGAAAAAATTGTTGAATAAAGTCTTTATATTTGTTTTGTTTTTGCACACAATAAGTATTCTTGTCACTTCATAACATTAAGGTTGAACCACTGTAGTCACATTGACTATTTTAACAATGTTTTTACTACTTTTCTAAACCTTGAATATGGTAATTTCATTGCTTTCAATGGAGAATTTCATCAAAATATCTTAATTTGTTTTCTGAAGATGAACGAAGGTCTTAGGGGTGTGGAACGACATGAGGGTGAGTAATTAATGACAGAAATTAAATTTTTGGGTGGTCTAACCCTTTAAGTTATTGGCTATTTCATGCAAACAGAAGAATCAGAAGTCTGACCCTGAAGTCTGTAGCCCACTAAGTGAGAATTTTGAACAGGATGCTCGATAAAAAATAGTTTTTGAAGAAAATATGTGCCTGCCCATGCAAACCTTGCTGCCAAGATGATCATTTCTAGTTTCTATGTACTATTCTGATTCCCCAGGTCCCTCCTTCAAAGTGAGTCTAAGGAATGTTTTCATCAACAAATGAAAATCATAAGTCTAATCCAAATGGTCAAGGCTGGATCATTCAACCAAGCACCTGCCATTGAAATGAATAAGAATGGTAACAAATATTTTTCTCCAGGTATTATATTATAGGCCTTGCATAACAGCACATCAATCAAAAATAATCAGTTTTTCAGTTTCATATCATTAGAATTGAGGAATTTAGTCAGAGGACTGAAGTTATTTGTATATGGAAAATACAGGCTCAGTAAATGGTCAGAGAGTGCCCTCTTTCCTCTCCTTCTCTCATGCTTCATGCAGCTCTCTTTGTTTCATGAGCATAATCTGCCATCTAGTGCCAGTGCGTCAAAATGACTGGAAAAAAATATGGAAACGTATTGTAGAATGATAAAATGATAGTATTATAAAAGCTGTGCACTATAATCCAAGACAGATGAGGAAATTTGCACCTCATCAACCATCTGAAATATGCTTTTCAGATTTTAAGTTTTAATGCCCAACCTGCACCAAACCTACCTTCGTTAACATCTGACTGAGGTCGGACAGGCTTTAATAAATTCCCTGAATGGAAGCAGCAAATACACTGAGACAAATGAACCTAATCAGCATTCTGCTCAGTGGAGGGAAGCGAGCTGTGGGATCTGCCCTATGCCTTCTACGTGGGCCGAAACGCATATGAGCCATTGGGACAGTAATTAGAGTGAGGAGGGCAGCGGTGGTGTCTACCTTTATTAATTAAGTGCAGAGAAGCTGCAGATGTCACTCAAGAATCCAGAAGATGAGGTGAAATAAATTCAAAAGCCAGATGTGTGAATTATTGATGTGCATGTGCATGCATGACAGATGTGCATAACTTGTTTGAAGCGATCTCCCAGATTCTTCGACGCGCACCTTTTTTTCTTTTTTTGATGGCTGTTTAGAATCAGAGCTAAAAAATCAATGATTCACTCGGTTCTTTTAAAGGGTTAGTTCACCCAAAAATGAAAATAATGTCATTTATTACTCACCCTCATGTCGTTCTACACCCGTAAGACCTGTTCATCTTCGGAACACAAATTAAGATATTTTTGATTAAATCCGATGGCACAGTGAGGCCTGCATAGACAGCAATGGTAGGCTACTTCCTCTCTCACGATCCATAAAGGTACTAAAAACATATTTAAATCAGTTAATGTGAGTTCAGTGGTTCTACCTTAATATTATAAAGCAATGAGAATATTTTTTGTGCAACAAAAATAAAATAAAAGAATAATAATTACGACTTTTTAACAATATCTAGTGATGGCCGATTTCAAAACACTGCTTTGGAGCGTTATGAATCTTTTGAGTCGAATCAGTGATTCGGATCGCGTATCAAACCGTCAAACTACTGAAATCACGTGACTTTGGCGCTCCGAACCACTAATTTGATTCGTAAATCTCCGAAGCTTCATGAAGCAGTTTTTTTAAATTGGCCATCACTAGATATTGTTAAAAAGTTGTTATTTTGTTTTAGTTTTTTGGCGCACAAAAATATTCTCGTCGCCTTATAATATTAAGGTAGAACTAGAACCACTGAACTCACATGAACTGATTTAAATATGTTTTTAGTTCCTTTATGGATCTTAAGAGAGGAAGTATTGCTGTCTATGCAGGCCTCACTGAGCCATCAAAAAATATCTTAATTTGTGTTCCGAAGATGAACGAAGGCTTTACGGGTGTAGAACGACATGAGGGTGAGTAATAAATGACATTATTTTCATTTTTGGGTGAACTAACTCTTTAACAGGAAAGGTCAATATATATTAACACACACACATATAGGCTATATATAAACAAAAATAATAGTGTTTTAATATTTACCTTTAACTACATTATTTACACAGTGAGACCAGAAATTTAATGTATGAATGTAATGAGTATGCACTGTAAATGTAATGTAAATGTAATAATTATGATCTGAAGATTGTTTAATATCCAGCAACATTTTTCTAATCAGTGCTTCACATTTTATAAAATCATTCTCCTGGGTCATTAACATAAAATATTTTCTTTATTTAATATCAAGATTTAAGGTAGAATTTACATATGCCTATAAAGGCCTATGTAAATACCATTTATTTTTTAAAGGTGTTCAACCATTTTTGCTTTCTATTTTTACTTTGTGTCTTTTTTATTTGTCAAAATATGAAGACAAAGAAGTGTAGACATGCCAACAACAATAGCTTACAACAACAACAATAATAAAATGTCTTTACGTTTTCATTTAAATGGCGTAAATTATTAATATTAACTGGTGTGACAATTATTTTTTTAAAGCACAAATATTCAGTGTAGTCTTTCGATTAATGTATTAATATATGACATGAAGAAATATTCAGGCTTAACCAGTAGATGTCACTGTGAGTTTTGACTTGCTAGACTAGAAGGTCCCTCTCGAGCTACCGTAGCCCGTTTATATTACGGATTCACGCGGAAGTCCCGCCCCTTTTCCCCCCTCGCTCGCAGGACGTGTAAGTGTTAGCAGTTTAGCTCTGTCAAAATAATCCATGTAAATCTGTATCCATCCATCAATATACACAATTTAAAAATGTATCGCGTGAAAGCATATGTATAAATGTGTCATTAAACGGAATATTTTCCGGAAGTTGTGAAGAAAAGTGTTAAAATAAAGTCTGTTTTGTTGCATTGCAGGGTTGAGTCGCGCCTGAAACAAAATGGTGAGGATATGTTTGTATTTGCATTAGTATTGTTTTACTAATTGATGAATTAAATTCTGTTTATCTGTGGTAGTGTCTTTTGTTTAGAAAAATGTGCTAAAATTAACTAAAAAGTAGTTTATAGGGTCTCGGAAACGCAGGAGGCGGCAAATGATTGTCGCGCTCATGGATAGTCTAAATGTCAGGGAATCGGGAACAAGTGGGAAATCTTCTGTTGAGAAACAGTGTTGCTGATTGTAACACATTGAGAAGGATCTGAGTGCTATTATATGTGAATGTCTCAAATGTGCTTTTTGTGTTTACAGCCACGCAAAATTGAAGAAATCAAAGATTTCCTGCTTACAGCAAGGAGGAAGGATGCCAAGTGTAAGTTTAGTTTCAATAAATAAACCAGTCACAGTCTATTTATGATATCTGAGGAGGCTATTTCATATATTGCTGGTGTAGTACTGTACATTGTGATAGAGGGTCTGTAAACTCCTGTTATGTGGATTTTGATGCTGTTATCTAATAAGCAAGTTGCATAGTTCCAAGTATTCACATAACTGATGGCAGTGCATCTCAATCCTGGAGGACTGCACATTTTGGATATCTGACTTACCTGACATCCGGTTCAGAGGCTATGTCTGCATTAATTCGGATACATTTGAAAACCGTGTTTACGGGCGCTCCCTGTCCTTACTAGCGTTTTTCAAAAGTTGCTCGTCCGCATGGAAACATCTGACACTTAACGGTTGTAAGGCAGATTATGAATGTAATTTGATTCTTAAGACTGATCATGCCCAAACACTCAGTCAGAGCCAGTTGCGTTCAGTCAACAATGCTGGTTATAACCCCAGATATCTACGGTATGGGTACGATATGTGTCACATGACTAAACATGTCATTGTTTTCAATGGCCTCCATTTTCGCAGTCCACACTACAACGTGAAAAAAAATTCAAATTCATCCACATAAACAGCATCTCTTTGTGGACGGAAGGCAAAATGTATAAGTGTGGTCAAGGCAAAAGACTATAGTGTGCAAGTTGTCCAAACACTTTGGGCCTGTTCTGTGCCCATTGTGCATTTACACGCTTGCTAGAACAATAATGGACCAAGTGCTGAGTTTCGCATCACTACGGGATTTCAGTTCCACCGGTTCACTAACACTTATAGCTGCTACACCTTGAAATGAGCTGATGTAAATCACAAATTAAGACATCCAGTATGTGCATTACTTCTCTAAATTTGTGTATTGTTCCAACAGCTGTCAAGATCAAGAAGAACAAAGACAATGTGAAGTTCAAGGTCCGCTGCAGCAGATACCTGTACACATTGGTCATCACAGACAAAGAGAAGGCTGAAAAGCTCAAGCAGTCCCTGCCACCAGGTCAGTCTTCAACAACACCAAATGAAGATATGGTGATGAAGTGCAATTAAGATTATAACACATCAGTAATAGTGTTAATGTTAAAAATAGTGTTTAGTACCATTTTTAAAATGTGGGGATACCAGCATTTCCTTCTAGCATTTTGAGTGCTGTTGAGCGGATTCTTACACCCGATTGTTCATGCGCTCAACAGACATGTCTGTGATTGGCTACAATGATCAATGCATCAAAAACCTTAAGGATCTAGACCAGTGGATCTTAAACTTTATGGCTTAAAAGGTCCCCCCAATTGTCAACAGCAATATTGTAGAGCTTTGCATAACTAGGAAAATGTATATTTGTTATAAAAATAACCAAATAAGAAATGTCTTGATTTTTAGTAGTTTTAGCTTATTTTCATGCTCATCCCCTTGAAAGTTTGAGGCCCCCTAGTGAGCCCTGGCCTCTGGTTTAGAACCACTGATGTAGACTAAATGTTTGGCTGTAGAAATGTCATTTTTGTTGGACATAAATGAACATCTAGTGGATCTTGTAATGTGAGTTTCTCATTGAACCCAGGGTTTAGTCAGGACTCCCTTAGAAACAGTAATCTATAACAGAGAATGTTAACATTTTCAGGCTTGAAGAAGTAAAGCTGTTAATGTTCAAGTTGTGTATTATAGTTCAGCTCTTAGTTTATATTATATTTTTTGTGAGGTTCTTTAAGTGATTTTAATCTTCAGATGCTCCCAAATGACTGGGAAGTTACTGGAATGCTGTGTTTATCAGGTGTTTATGAGAGGTGTGCAAGTTGTCCAAACACTTTGGGCCTGTTCTGTGCCCACTGTGCATTTACACGCTTGCTAGAGCAATGATGGACCAAGTGCTGAGTTTCGCATCACTCTGAGATTTCAGTTCCACCGGTTCACTAACACTTATAACTGTGTCAGACCATGACTAAGATTTAAATCTAAGGTTTTTGTGACCAATTTCTCTTTCTCTCTCTGGTTTCAGGTCTGGCTGTGAAGGAGCTGAAGTAATGTCTCTCTTGTACAAAATGTTGGAATAAAAGTGGAAAAAATTAAGTGGCGTTTTGTGATTTGTTCTTTTTTTTTTTTTCTCTTCTCTTCTCCCCCCTCTCTATACTGTTCAGTTTTTGATCTTTGATTATTGAAAAAAAAAATCATGCTTGTATAGGTTGTAGAAGGTATACACTCCCATCCCATCTATCTATCTATATATATATATATATATATATATATATATATATATATATATATACACACACACACACACACACACACTACCAGTCAAACAGAAAAGATTTTTAATGTTTTTAAAAAGTTTCGTCTGCTCACCAAGGCTGCATTTAATTAAAAATACAGTAAAAACAGTAATATTGTGAAATATTACAATTTAAAATAACTTTTCTGTTTGAATATATTTTATAAAGTAATTTATTCCTGTGATCAAAGCTGAATTTTCAGCATCATTACTCCAGTCTTCAGTGTCACATGATCCTTCAGAAATCATTGTAATATGCTGATCTGCTGCTCAAGAAACATTTATGATTATTATCAATGTTGAAAACAGGTTTTTTTTTTTTTTTTTTTTTTCAGGATTCCTTGATGAATAGAAAGTTCAAAAGAACAGCATTTATCTGAAATACAAAGCTTTTTTAACATTATACACTACCGTTCAAAAGTTTGGGGTCAGTAAGAATTTTCATTTTTATATTTTTTGAAAAGAATTTAAAACTTTTATTCAGCAAGGATGCATTAAATCGATCAAAAGTGACAGTAAAGACAATGTTACAAAAGATTATTTCAAATAAATGCTGTTCTTTTGAACTTTCTATTCATCAAAGAATCCTGGGGGAAAAAAAAATTGTACACAAATATTTTATACAATTGTACACAAATGTTTATATATATAAAAAATATATATATATTTTTTTTTTTTTTTTTTTAAGAAATTAGTAATTTTAAGGACACATTGATTGGTGAAGACTTCCATTTTAACAATAATGTTCAATTTCAAATAAATGCTGATATAATTAGTATGTTTTGTTTAAAATTGATGATGAATTGAGAACCAAATCAGATGCTGAAAATTCAGCTTTGCCACAAGTAAATTTGCATTTTATTAAAATAGAAATTACAATACATTTATAATAGGTTTTTTTTTTAATTGTAAAGATATATCACAATATCTGTTTTTAGTGTATTGGCAAGCATAAAACATGAGAGAAATCTTGCTGACCCTAAACTTTTTGTACTTTGTGAAATTTTGATTGAGCTCAAACTTATTAGCATTAATGCTTTTAAACCAAAAGGTTTATATTGAAAACGTTTCAATCAAATGTGTGTCCAAACATTTGACTTTTACTGTATTTGTCACACAAGCTGCATATCTTTAAGCTCCTCCCATTACCATAATTTTAAATGTCTTGTTTAGAAAACCCATATTTGTGGTATTTTAAGTACAAATGGTATTTGGTACAAAGTCAGTCTAAACTGCCAGAACTGACACATTCTTTCTTGTCCCTGATCATGGAGTCTTTCCTTGAAATACACAGGTTATTATATTTGTGGGTGGGTCATTGCATGAAATGGATCACTAATATATTATAAAACATTTCAAATAACTCTAAATTGCATTATTTCTTTTTAAACTACATGGAAAAATAAGGTTGACTAGCAATTACGGGCCTTTTCTTCGAGTTCCCGAAACTACAAGGTGTTCATTAAGATAATTTATTGCTGATGTTTCAATAAATACACATTTTACTGTGCAAAACCACGACAACAGGATTGTAATTTTACGATCTACCTACAAACCAACCAACATTAGGAGACCATGTTCTTAAAGTATTGACATAATAAAATAATCTCACTAGGAAAGTTAGTGGAGCACAATGCTAGCTTTTATTTCTGCCTAAAATGTGAGAAGGAAAACAAGTAAACCTGAAAACAAATGGATCTTACGTACAAGTGCTTGCATTTACTTGATTTGTCCAATAGATGGCAGCATAGCGTCAGATTTTTTTTTATATAAATTACTACATTCAGAATTCATCTCATTTAAGTATATTTTATTCAAATAAGCGATTTATAGCTAAACTCCAAAAGCAATAATATATATTCAATCTCGACTTAAATCTCGTTTTCAACAGAATTAAACCACCATCACAAAAAGTTCCGAAAGAAAGAAACTGCCTCATTTTCCTATTAAGGCGCGACCCCGTGTCCCATTCGTGCGCTCATTCAAGCTCGCTCCCGAGTTACCATCAGGGAATGAGCGCACAACACGCGCAGAAATGGCTGCGGCACGAGACCAGGATTTAATGCAATAATTCCACATTTCCCGTGAATTCCCATGGGCTGCGATTTCAGGGCAGTATTCAGAGATCTTCTTATGTACCTTTCAGCACTTTTGCTTCAGTACACATTCTTTCCAATCTCAAAATCCATGGCTTTTGTTTGAGAAGACAAGACAGCGGAGAGTACACGGGAAAGAAACACCCAAATTGTCCAACCGTCTCTATCCGGGAAGTGATTTATTCGTCTCCTCGACTGCTGAAGGATGTCGTCTGCACGGGTTGATTATATCGCTCCTTGGTGGACTTACTGGCTTCATCAGTTTCCTCATGTGAATCTAAGATTTCAACCGCTGGATCACACATTTAAACCGCAAGAGGAGAACTACCAGCAGGTCAGACCTTCTGTTTTTACTGTCATACAGAGGTTCATGGTTCAAACACAGTCAAGATAAGATTTATACACCGCACTGTCACACTTATTTTATGTTTGGGACTCCATAGTTAAAAAAATATAGCAACTTGGTAACATGTTTCGGAAGTCCTCAGTGAGAGTGTTTAATTGTGTTTGGCGTCTCCGTGACACCTTTATAAAACATGTACACTTTCTTCCTATTCCCGTTTACACAATTGTCAGTGGATTTGTTTACTTAGATTTTTTTTCCACAATGTGTTTTAATTGGAGTGTTAGACAACATTTTGTGGCTCAACAGAGGACTGGAGCTTCAATTAGGCTATATGTAGCTGTCATTTGGGTTTTGTTTAGGTCAGAGGAACATATAAAAGAATTAAAATGGAAATTAACTGGCAAATTTTGATATCACTATAGCCTAATTATTATAACCATTGTGGTCAGTCACTGAGAGCCCAACCATAAAGTCAGTCTTACCTGAACATGATGAACTCCAGACCAGTGTTATTTTAGTAGCCCATCAACGAGAGAGGCTACTTTTTATGACTATTTTGGATTAGTTTTTATTTTTATGTTTCCTTTTTCGTTTTAACTGTCACGCAGGGAATCGTTGTCTAAAAACAGTTCAGATTGACTTTATGCTCTGCATTTTCACTCTTATGTTCTGTTTGGCCTTTTGAGAGACTTCAATTCCCTTTGTTTAAACAGTAAAAATGTAACACTGAGGTTCACACTTTTATGAGAAAGATTATAAACAACATCTTTTCAGACGTCCTTAATTAGAGAGCACTTATGCAATATGAATGATGAATGAAATACAATGCATTTCACATGCATTAAGTGACGGATTTGTCTACACAGTGTTCCTCGAGCCCTAACAGAAGTAATGTTGCCTCCCTCTTTCTGAAAAGTGTACATCTGCTTTCTGGTGCAACGTGGTTAAAACCGCAGTAATGTTTATTTACTGGGTTTTGATGGGTTCAAATAGCCGTATCTGGCTGAAAATCACTGTCATAACCAAAACCACATTTCACAGAAGAACAGGATCTTATTTTGAGCCAGATTTTTCTAATCGAGTCACTAAAACACCTATTTCCTACCCAGACTATAAGTTGCTTGAATCTCTCCTGCACCTGTTATCGTGATGAGGTTTTTCCGCTGACCTGTATCAACATCCAGTTGATTAGAGATGGAGTGAGAGGAATATGTGAGAGAGGATTGAGGGGCAGAGTGCTCATTTCTGTAGCTGTCTGTTACTATTAAGGCAGATGGTGTAAATAGAGGCAGAGCGAGACCAGATGCTGTGGTGTGAAATCAGGCGCTCACGCTGGGTCCTCTGCCGTCTCGGAATGAACACCGGGGCGTTTTCAGATGGCCCGAGGGATCCTCCTTCATAACCCATTTTCCCCCAGTTTGTGAATCTAAACGCTCTTTTCCCGCTGACACTGCTCTTTGAATCCTAATATGGATTTTCAGCAGAACAGGAAACTGATGGGATCTCTTTCCTCTATGGGGTTTTAGGCTTGGCCTGGGAGGCCATGCATATGAGCTCTCTGCAAAGCTGAGATACTGTTGTTGTGCTTTATATCTAATTGCTAATGTTTATTATGAGCACCAGTCAGATGATGTGCTCTCTATAGAGACTCACTGTTTAATTGTTTCAGCAATTTAGCCACCACTAAATGTTCCAAATGATTAGGAGAGAAAGATTGAATTGGTAAAAAAAATCAGTTTCAATCCATTTCTTGTTCTTAATCTGTTCCATGGCATCCTTAGGATTCAGATTACAACAAGGTTCCCATTGGTCACGAATTTAATAAATCACAGTGGTTAAATGATTAGTATACTAAACAAACCTTTTAATAAATCACAACTAAAATCTATCATTTTAATAAAATTATATTCAAAAATATTTTAAAACATTCTAGAAAGTATAAAATCAGTGTCAGTTTATTTATTTATTTTAGTACTAATTTAAAAAATATATATATTAAAACATTCCAGAGTTTAAAATCAGTTTATTTATTTTTTTATTTATTCATGTGCATGTTCATATTCATATGCATATTTATTTTATAATATTAATTATTGGTTTTTATTTCATATATTTAAATTTCATAAATGTATTAAAACATTCTAGAGTAGGAAATATTATTTGTTTATTTATATTTATTGAGTTATTTATGCATTTCATACATTTAAATTTAATTTCTTAAACGTTCTAGAGAATATAAATTCAGTTATTTTATTTTATTTATATTTACATTTATTTATTTATTTATTGCATACATTTAAAAAAATGTATTAAAATATTCGAGTATAAATCACTTATTTATTAATTAAATTATTATTTATTTATTTATTTTTATTTTTTTTTTTATTGATTTGTTTTTTGTATGCTTTCACTCCTTATTTGTCACTGACCCAAGTGAAAATATTTAATCTCCATGTTTAGACCTAGATTCCCCAATGAGCAGATGGAATCTGCAGACGGTTTTTGTGCATCTTCAGTGCTGAATTGTGGGTGGAATCTGTGGAATAAATTTAAATATGGTCCAATATAATAATAAACAGAGCTTTTTTGTGGGGTTTTGTTGATGCATTTCCCTTTTGGGTCTGTCAGTGAGGACAGAGATTAAGTAGACGTCAGTTCCAGAAAGGACCAATCCTCAAGTTATGCCTGAGTGGGTATGTGTTTGTGCGTTAGATGGGTCAAAGGCCATCTGTCCATATGATTCACTTATTTCCTGCGGGGATGAATTGCTAACAGCTGTTTTTTTCTTCTCCCCATCCCAGACAGAGGATGCATCTGTTTGATTCACACCATAAACTGCGGTTTGTGCCCATACGTTTATTTAAAGACACCTGTAGACATTTACTTAGCATTTTTGTGGTTGGAATTACTAACCACAAAATAATCAGACTTTTGAATAAGAAATTAAAAACTACATTTTTACTCTGGGTGGTTACCAGAGTGTTGCCCTGCAGTTGCAACTACGTTCTGACTCTGAGTATGTTTTACTAGGTGTGTAGCTGTTTTGTTGCTAGGGTGAATTGTTGTTATCAAATCAAGGAGCATAATGAGCAATAGTAACATTGATGCTTGCCTTCGCAAACACTACTAAAAATGATGAGAGAGAAGGGTTATTACAGTATTTTTAGATGCAGATGTTCATAGAGGTCACTAAAGCACAGATCACTTCGTGCTTTAGTGACCTCTATGAACCATACTGAAATTCCCAGTCATCTGACTCATCTGATCCTCAGGTGATGTAGCCTATTTCCTGATTTTGTTGTTGCTGTTTTCTCTTTCATTTGTGTGCTGTTGAAAGACGAAGTTGGAATGGTACAGAAAGAACCCTATACAATATCTAGTTATCTCACATGCTGCATTCCATTCAACTTGGAATGTCCAACTTCCTGCTTGGAAAAGTTCACTTGAACTCAGACTACAAACTTGGACCAAAATCTTAAAACCTGTCTTCAAGATGTGATTGTATGATGAACATGGCCAAGGAATTGTATATGCAGTTTTTGATAACATTCATATGGCTTGATGAAAAGAGACATTTTGAAGAATTGTGCTTATAATCCACGCAGTTGCAAAAATTGGAAACTGAGCTTTTTGGAATTAAAAAAAAAAGACTTAGAAGCACCAATGAAGTATGCAAGCCATTTGTGTACTTTAGGCTAGCAGTAAACACATCTGTAAACACATTTTCCATCATTCCTTATCTCCTTGATTCTTTTCATAGACCAGAAGACCTCTTAAATGAACATTAAGTGGAAGGAGCAGTTTAATGTTTGTAAGCTGTTGTTTTTTTTAATCATGATCATCAAGAGAAGAGGCGCGTTAAAGGATTAGTTGACCTCAGAATTAAAATTTCCTGATAATTTACTCACCCTCATGTCATCCAAGATGTTTATGCTTTTCTTTCTTCAGTCAAAAGGAAATTAATAGCGGACTTCACTGGGGTACAACGGGTTGAAGTTGAAATTGCAGTTTCAATGCAGCTTCAAAGGGCTCTACACCATCCCAGCCGAGGAATAAGGGTCTTGTCTAGCGATAATATATTGCATAATAAAAAAATAAAAATGTATATACTTTTTAACCACAAAAAGTAATCATGTTGGAAAGGTCACGCGTGACGTAGGCAAAAGTACCATTCCAGTGTCTACAAAGCGAATAAGTCAAATGCAAACCGTAAACCAACGATATTGGACGATTTTGAAGTTGGAGGAGAAAATGAGATGGAGTTTAAATCCTTTAAAAAAAACATCCAATCACAGACTGACAAGACCATTGTCTGACTTGATTAAAATAGAAAACACTCGCTGGAATACAGCCACTCAAAAAGTCTGGTCTTTCACAGCGTCTGATCAGTTTGATTTACAACTCAAGTGTGGTTTGCAACTCTGCATATCTGTCTGATCATTCAAAAAAACAACCAGGCATTTGTTACAGCTGTAATTTCTGCACCACAAAGGTCAACAAACGGAATTGTGAAGAAAGATTTCCTGAATACATTCCACGTTTTCCATTGTTTGGACAAACAGATAGTCCTGTGACTCCTGTCCCAAACAGTGTGCGATGATGCTATGTCAGGATGGTTAGGATGTTCAAATGAACAGAAGGGTGTTTTAATAGCACCACAGAACCACAGTGAACCTACAAATGACATTAGTCATTGCACATTGTAAGTTGTGATAGGAAATTTTATTGGAATATATATATAATATAACATAATGTAATATATATATATATATATATATATATATATATATATATATATATATATATATATATATATATATATATATATATAATATAACATAATGTAATATATATATATATATATATATATATATATATATATATATATATATATATATATATATATATATATATATATATATATATACAGGGCTTGACATTAACACCCGCCAAATGCGGGTAGATTTCAGCTGTGGTGGGTAAGACAGCCACTCCCACTAGCCACTTTGGCGGGTTAAACATAATTTCAGCCTACAGTCAAATGAAAGGTAGCTAAACTCGTCGTAACACAAAATTACAATCCGATCACAATTCGTTATCGATTAACTTGCAGTTAGTAAAGGCGGGATCGGCGGAATCGCGTTGAATGACACACAACAAAAGCGCTCTCTCGCGTGCGCTCTCTCTTTGTCTTCAGCTCTCCTTGCGCCTGAATAGTCAAATACACACACACAGATGTCAAAATGCCCATCGTGTGGAGTATCTCGCGTGAATACAGTCGGTTATGGCTTAAGTGGATGTAAACAGGTTGGTAAAAACTGGATAGGCTATGTGTCAGAATATTACATACATGCATTCAGAAGCCAAATTAAATACCTGTCTGTCATTAATGTTAATCAAACAACAAAAGATGTTAAATAAATGTTAAATAAACCTACTGTATCTGAAAAAGAGTTTAGGCTATTTAATTTACTATTGTATTTGTAATTTGCTAATTTGCTTCTTTGTTCTTTTTATATAGCCTAACAAATATAACACAGTTATAAAATTTATCATATTATGGTCATATTACCCACCCCTTGCCCACCCGTACATACCAGCCGATATACCATGTAGGCCTAGTCTTGATTTTTGTGGTCAATCTGCATTTGAATGTTTGAAAGGGTTTTAAATCTAGCTAATCAAGTAAAATGACTCAAAATCAAGTAATTTTAGCATGTCAAAGTCAACTTTAATCATATAAAATGTAATTTCCCAACAGCAAAATTATGGCCAGTGAAAATGCTGAGTGGCTAGTAACTTTGGAAAACCACTAGCCACAGTGGCTGTTGAGCAAAAAAGTTAATGTCAAGCCCTGTGTGTGTGTGTATATAATGTATATATATATATATATATATATATATATATATATATATATATATATATATATATATATATATATATATATATATATATATATATATATATATAAAATAATCTTCAGCTTTAAGATGAAGAAATGTTTGCTCAAAGGCCAAAATTGACTGAGTCATAAGTCTTGTAGGAATAAAAAACTGCCTTGTGATTTATTTTTCTCAGAGTAAATATATGTGGAATTTCCCATGTGCTCATGTTGATCATTACTTTCAGAAAGATGGTCAATATTTCAGTTCAGAAATGTTTTAGAGAGCATTTGATTGGACGAAAACCTGTCATGCAAGATAAATCTTTGATATTTTTGCTGTTTTTAAAGAAATTTGTGATATGTTTTTCTCTCTGTTTATATGAACAAACAAATGGGTTATAGGGCAATGTGAGGTACATGAGGCCATTTTTTTTTTTTTTTCATTTTTCTAAATGGTCAGATATATTTAGGGCTTTAAAGGCAGGGTAGGCGATTTGTTCCAGAAACATTTTTTTGTTATGCTGGTTGAAAGTCTCCTAACATCCTGATAGCAATCACTAAGTTAAGTGGTCTAAATGTATTTATATGTATAATATATATATATATATATATATATATATATATATATATATATATATATATATATATATATATATATATATATATATATATATATATATATATATATATATATATATCGTCTGTGGAAGGCGTGGGATCATAAAATGTTTATCCAATCATAAAATTCGGTCCGAATACAATGATACGATGTCCTACCTGCCTGTCAACTTATGTATTTTCATACCTCTGTGCACCAAAATAACAAGCTTATGCTGCATTCATACCATGGAAACCCGTGACGTTATACTCTGAGCGTTTTGTGACTTGAATTTTTGTGATTCAATGGCAACACTATCAGTGCCGATACAAATCTGCAGCAGTCAGGTGGTACAGGTTGATGCTCTTTAAGTTGTTTATGTTCATTATCATTGTAATGTTATGTGCTTTTGAGACATGAGGTAGTTTAACGCCGTCTCTCGTGACGCTTTTTTTTTGCTCCCTGCTGTACGCATTCATGTGTTTTGGAGGAGGCGTGGCTGTGGAGACGCTCTGAAGGGAGAGTGGGATCTTATGCTTTCAAAGCTAGCTTGCTATTGCTAGCCTCTCTGAAAATTGCCTACCGTACCTTTAACACTTACATTTGCTCTTTTTCCAACAATTTTGATGTTTGGGCAATATCTCTCGCTCAAGCCTCAACTTTGTTGTATTTTGTTTGCTGAAAGTCCTTATTCATTGACTCCCCTTAGGCTCTGTTTTATCACTTCAGACCTGAACCATGGCACTTCACTTCAACTTTACATGTAAGATGAGAGAAAAACCATGCTCTTGATTTATCTGCAGTCTCTTTCATTATTTTTCTTCCAGGTCTGTTTATGTCAGTACCCTTTTAAGTATTTTCTGCAATTCTGGGTGGGCCAGGTTTCTTAAAACCACAAATATTTTCTCAAGAAAAGCTAAAAAAAAAAAAAAAATCCCAAAAAGGATGTGAAAGCTGTGACCACATCGACCTACTAAATCAGGCCGATCAGACATATCAGAGATCCACAGTTTGCTTTTGGGTAGTGTAGAACAGAAATATTTACTTTCTGTTTGACATGTGGTGGTAAGTTAAGAGCTCAGTGGTCTTTTGCAATGCAAATAAGCAGTAAAACTAATGCCGTGACATCTTGTCCTTAATTGTATTGATTTACATAGTAGCTAACAACAGAATTTTCCAGCATCTATTGTTGGATTAATGATGATGCTGGTGGTGTGGCCAAGTTGAGAGAAAAGATGATTGTCAGCTTTTGGTATTTGGGTCAGAAATGTTAGCAAGGACCCGGGGGTCTCTGTGAATAGTGTTATTGTACACGTAATGGAATGTATTGCATGTTCTCCAAGCCCACTCATAGTCAACATACCGTTATATCAGTCTCTTACTGAGATGTATGGCTGGTTGTGAAATACTTAATTTTAAAGTTAGGTTGTATTCATTTGTATTACTACAATGACCATTTTAAATTTCATTGTATTGAAGCGTGCATGTATTGCATAGCATTTTCATTTCCCAAACAGCTCAAAGGCAGGCTGTATCATTAGTTCTGTAATCTATCACTTATAGTTCATGTTATCTCCTGTCAGATCCTCATGACATTTTTAATGGAGCATTGTCTTCAGATGTGGAAAAAAGTTACTATAAATTTGAACAAATTAAATGAATTGACATTTAACCTTCAAACATTTCTCATTTCATTTATTGGAATATTGATAATATTCACTGCATTATCATTAAATAAATATAATAAATAAATGAATACAGTGTCTTAACAGTAGAGTTTGAACAGTAGTGTATGTAACAGAATTCTTCAGTGCCCTTATCATCTTTCTTTCTTCCTCTCGGTGTCTCCTTCCTGTTTCTTTTATTTGCACAAAGCCCATGACCTGCTCCGCTCAGAGTTAATGATGTCCCAGCTGTGAGGGTGGGGAGGTTCATCCGAGCGCACTGTGTTGGAAAAGCCCCCCGAGGTTGCCCCCAAACCCCTTACTCCCTTTCAAAAGCTGTGTAGGAAAGATGAGGATAGAATCGAGTGAGGTTGACTACTCCGTTGAGGACCTTCCTAAAGGCTCGCCTCTGCTTTACTGTAAAACCCCAGTCATCCAGGCCCCTCATGGCCTTGCCTTGATCCAACACTGGAATCTTCTCAAATATTCTGGTATACTGTTCACTGAAACTATTTGCATCCCCCCCCCCACTGAGATCTTGGAAATCACTTGGATATTGCATTAGCATACACTGTCAGGAAAAAAAGGTATGGTGCTTGTCATGGGGCAGTACCCTAAGGTACAAAGGTAAAAGGTACTAATATGTACTTTTAAAATACTAATATGTACCTTTTAAGGTACTAATATGCACCATTTAGGGCTAAGTAAGGTACAAAGATGTACCTTTTCACTTTTGTACGTTAGGGTACTGCCCCAGTGACAAGCACCGTACCTTTTTTTTTTTTTTTTTTTTTTCTGACAGTGTAGATATTTTTTCATTGACGTTTAATGGCTTGTGTTTCCACGGTTTTAATACATAATACTCTGACTTTGCCTCAGGCATATGACTCCATTTCATAACGTAAAATATGTAATTCTGTACCTCAAAGAGCATAAAAGTGTAAAATTGTAGGTTTCTGATCAAGAGGTTGATGTGTCACTCTTCAACGAGTGTAGTTCTCTCACAGCTCCCAGCAGATGGGCGTCGGTGTGCTCCACACAGCTGTTCTCCACCTGCTGCGACCATTACATAGCTGAAGTTTGGCTCAGAACTTCCACAGAAAGCACATCTACCGCTTAGCTCTACACAATATGTATCAATCCCAATTTGTATACTTTTACCAAGTATATATTGGACTGGCAATGACAAATACTATACCTGTATTAAGACTAGGTATGTACCATATTAACATCTCGAAACTTCATCAAAGAACTGTCTCAAACTTTTGGCAGTGTTTTATTGTGATACTGTGACAAATGATGCATGCTACATTTTTAGAAAAAAAGGTTCTATATTTTATTAACTAACCTTAACATAGATTAATACATACTGTAACAAATGTAATGATCATTGTTAGGTTATCTTAGTTAATACATTAATGTTAACAAATGAGACCTTATTGTAAAGTGCTACCAACTTTTTAAGGGTTCCCATCATGGGATCATTTTATGAATTTAGTTTGAACTTTGAATTAATTCAATTTGTTTTAATTAAATTTTATGAATTAAGCATACTTTATCACTGGAAAAAAAAATAAATAACCTGTTAAAGATGAAAGTATAATGCAGTCATTTCTCCTTTCTCCTTTCTCCTTTTTCACGGTGACAACGTTTTGCAGAGACCTATTTTTCATGATAGTTGGAGATTCTCAGCAACATGAGTGACGATGGCCGTTCCAAGTTGAACAGCTTGAAAGCCTGGCAACCTCTAGTGCTGTTGGTGTGAATGGGGCTTGAGTGTTTTTCCTAACCAGTCACGACAAGTTATGAGTGATGAGATATCTCGGTTTCTCTTTCTGGACAGTTGGGTAGCCCCGCCCACAGTGGAATCAAAAAATCTGCTCCACATGACTGCATGTTTAGCATCAAAAATGTTCTGATTAGCAGATTTGCTTTGTGTAGACAGACAGTTTGTGTGTCACTGGAAACTTAAACCGCATTTCCACCGAAATTACCTGGAACAATTTGTCCCAGGAACTTTTTTTCGTCCAGACCTATTGCTAGCTGCGTTTCCATGGCAGTCTAAAGTACCGTGAAGATAGTCCGGTGACGTAGTCTTGCCTTGCCTTGCCAAGTTTATTTATATAGCACATTTCATACACAATGGTAATTCAAAGTGCTTTACATGAAAAGGAAACAAATACATAAGAATAAAAATGGAATGAACAGAAAACAAATATATGAGCCCTAATTGCCTGAATCACTAATTTCGGGGTTCCCCTATCTGTTGTGGAAGAGACAGAGTCAGGTTCATGGTGTCACTGAATCTGACCTTATCCAGTGCTTTATACTCCCTGTAGTGATATCTCTACACAGATACACCACTTTCGTGTCCTACGCCACTTTTCGTATCCCTGTATTGGAGTGTGTTCAGTGTGTCCCAGCGACTTCTTATACTATCAAAATTATATGATCAGAAATATCATAAAGCTAGTATAATTAATGTACCTCCCAGGCCACCTGCCAGTTCCGCGGTACTCTTCACTCACGTCTGAGTGAAGCTCTGCCGCTCTCCTTTCCCCATTTCTTCCACTCAGACAGCTCTAACAAAATAAAACAATTTAATAAAAATGGAATGCAAAGAAAATAGTAAAAAGAGGATGCATAAAAGATTGATAAAAAATGCATTAAAAGCAGTTAAAAATGAAAAAGAATTAAAAGAGTGCATATAAAATAAAGTGCATTCAGTTTGGACGTAGCACAGTGCTCATTCAGTAAATGCAAAGCTAAAAAGATATGTTTTGAGTCTGGATTTGAATGTGGCTACTGTTGGAGCACATCTGAGCTCTTCTGGAAGCTGGTTCCAGCTGCGGCTGGGATAATAGCTAAAAGCAGACTCCCCTTGTTTAGAGTGAACCCTTGGTATTTCTAACTGATGTGATCCTATTGATCTGAGTGATCTGTTAGGTTTATATTCTATGAGCATATCTGCAATGTATTGAGGTCCAAGGCCATTGAGTGATTTATAAACAAGTAACAGTACTTTAAAATCAATTCCAAATGCAACTGGAAGCCAGTGCAAGGACCTGAGGACTGGTGTGATATGTTCATATTTTTTGGGAAGGCCAGTGAGGAGTCCATTACAGTAATCCACCCTGCTGGACTGTAGGACTGCGTGCGACTTTCCAGTTCCCGCTGGATTTCGTCCTCCATATATAAGCTTAATAAAGCCTGAACTTCATCATCAGTCCATCGATCATATTTCTTTAAACTCCATTGTTGATTCAAATAACAAACAACTCTCACTTCACTCACCGCAACAGCCTTTAAAAAAGCAATGGTTGACATAAAATGCGTGGAGTCAACCAATCAAAATGCTGTGTGAACTCAACCAATCAGCATGTTCAGCGCCCAAGTCCCACCCCCAAAATTTCTGGAACTTTGAAAAAGTACTACCTCGCGAGCAGGTACTTTTCAGAGGGGGAATTTTTTTACCCGGAACTTCATTTAGACCCTGGTTCCTGTGGTCGAAACACACCGAGTACTACCCCCAAATTTTTTAGTTCCTGGGCAAAGTTCCTGCGGTGGAAACGCAGCTTTAAGTTTTTGAAAGAAGTCTTGTATGCTCACCAAGACTGCATTTATTTGATCAAAAATACAGTAATATTGTGAAATATTACAATTTAAAACTGTTTTCTATTTCAATATATTTTAAAATGTAATTTCTTCCTGTGATGTCAAAGTTGATTTTTTTTTTTTTTTTTTTTTTAGAACTAGTCTTCAGTGTCACATGATCCTTCAGAAATCATTCTAATATGCTGATTTAGTGCTCAGGAACAGTTTTTATTTATGCCTGATCTCTTGCAAGGATGCACACTTTGAAAATCCACTGGAAAAAGGACACAATCCGGTCATCCTTCACATACCATGCTTAACGTGCTATGAGTTGAGACACACTAATGCTTATGTTCCATGCTATATATGGGACACATACTGTGGGAATTGGGATTCAGGCTGTTTCTTATAGTTAGCGTGGTCTCTGATGGTAGTATAGATGCAGTATACTGGTTTAACAGTTGTAATGTTGTTCTAAACCTGTTTGGCTCATCTCTCTCTCAGACAAGCAAGCTATGTTTGAGCAAGAATCATGTTGGTACAGCTTACATTCTTACGTATTACTGTCTTTCTGGAAATTGTTGGCCACTTTCCCTAGAAACCTGACCTAGGATCAGTCATCTATTTCCTCTGTAAAAATATTCTGTCTAGGCTTGTTTAAAGGTCCCAAACTCCAGGATTATTTGACTCTTGTTTGCCTCAATATAGATCTCCCCTCAGGCAGCAAACTACTTGATTCTGCCCTGTTTGTTCCTCAAAGCTTAAAGGCTTTGTCTGTGGAACCTCATTTACGTCCAGTTTTACAGCCTGTCTATTCATGGGGATGGTGTGATTGGCATTTGAAAAGGGTGTTTTATCCAGGCCTGTAGCCAGCTATGCTCAGGTTGAGCTGTATGTCAACGACCCCAAAGGGAAATTCGGTCTGTGAATGTAGTGGACACTTTATGCAAACAAGCCAAAGAACAACACAGAGCACTTTACCGAACTACTGAACTGAAATAACCCAGGTCTGTTTGTGTTGAAAGGTATGAAAAGTATTTGTACATGATAACAACTTGTGCCTGAGAACTGGTGTGGTTGATGTTAATGTGCCTAAATAATTTTAAAATTGGATCCATGTATCTGTTTCCAAATAGGTAACAAAGCCAAATGCATTTCAGATTTTTCCCATATAGCTTTTGAGATGGAGAAAACTGCTGTAAGGTTTAAAACCAATGTCTGTTTGTATTATATATCAGGTTTTATAAAATTACTTTTATAAGTACAAGCATTATGTAATTAGTTTGGGGTCATTAAGATTTTTTTTTTTTTTAAAGAATGCTTTTATTCAGCAAGAATGCATTAAATTAATAAAAAATGACAGACTTAGGACAGCATATGGACACATTAAGGGCCAACTTCTATACAGTCTTTGTGAGAAAGGATGCTGAATGTGCATACAGTATATATGACACTGTCATCACATTCTGATTGAATAAGCCGTGTTTCAGCAGTCATTTCCTTAAGGCTTCAATTAAACTTTATTATATCGAACAAGAGAGATGCTGAGCACTTCATTCCTGGAGAAAGACAGACAGCAGTGTTTTGACCGAGAGGCAGTGGGTGGTTGTGAGTGAGGATGTGAAATTGCATTCACATGGGCTGCGTTGTGTCCTTTGTTCTCTGTCGTGGAGATTCCATGCCACTTTATTCCCATAATCCTCTGTTTGAACCCCTTTCATCCCTTCCTTGTGTCCTTCCCATTTTTTTTCTTTCACACTATCCTCTCCACCCTCCTTCCCAGCTCCCTACTTCTGCGTTTCCCCACCTCTTTACTGTCCTTTCTTCTTCCTCCATGGTTTTCCCCCTTTTTTCCCCACCCCTCCTTCTCTCGCCTGTCCTCTTTCTTTCTCTCAGAGACAGGAGACAGGGTGGTTGCTTTTTAAACACAGCAGACCAGAAACATATAAAAACATTATGGAAGACCTGTCAGCAACATTTCCCTTATTTACATTCAAACTTTTAACAACCACAGAAAAGCATGCCGCTTTCTGAGGGGACTCATTGTCAGACCTCGCTCATTTAGAGTCAACATGAAATGTCATTCGCAACTCATTTTCCACATATAATCTGTATTTCTGAGTGACACAGGATGTTCAATGAAAAATAAAAAGTGGTCAGGACTTGATTTTATCATGAGTTGAGTCGATTGATGAGTCATCAATCGTTAACAATAAGGATATGTTTGTTTGAGAAAGTAAATCAGTGAAATGTTGTTTTTCCAAATCATATTGACTTAATAGTGCTCCTAATATATTATGTAATATAGCTGTTTGTGAATGTAAATGGTCTGCAAAGTTTCAAAGCTCAAAGTGCAGGATAAATGAAATTGTCTCCCAAAAGAAAGAACAGATTCTGAACTGCCTGAAACGAGTCGTCAGTAATTCCAGTCTTCCTGCTTGAACCTCTGTAGGTTTGTAACAAATTTGCATAATGCCAGCCTACGGTCTTTACTGGCTGCCCATGAACAACGTCTACTTTGACCTGCCCTCAAACACTGTAGTTGTAGCTGAGGCCTGGCCGTTTTTTCTTTTCTTGTTGACATGTCAAGAACGCTTTTTTCTGCACTGAGAATACATTTTGCATGCACTTCAAAAGGATGAGGACTCATACTGGAATTAATACGGAAAAAACACCATTGTTACTGTTCGTATCAATGTGTATACGAGTGCTGAGCCTCCGGAGATCAAATTCAGATATGGTAATGGGTGTTTCCGACATGTACTGTAAGTGGTAGACCAGCCAAAACAAACTGGGCCGTCTGACCAATTGGAGCAGAGCAGGCTCTGAGAAAGGAGGGGCTCAGAGAGACCGAATCCTTTATCGAACGCCCATAATGCACTGTGTTTCAGACACTGTGAGGAAAAAAGATGATGCTGCTATGTATATTATGTGAAAATTAAAGTGTTTTTCAACTTTGATGTATGAGAACCTATTGTAGGAGACCTCCAAAATAAAATTAGGAACCATAAAAAATAACATAATGGGGGAACTTTAAGATATCACCTGGAGCATTTCCACAGTCATGGAATATCAGGGAATTTTAAAATTGTGATTTCCATATAGAGGGTATGCATGTGACGTCACCGTCAGCCGGAGGTGACTGTAGTTACGCCCACTGAGTGGCAAAAAGACTAAGTGGCAGCATTGATTTTCAGTGCGAATGACACAAAATACACAAAACACATCCATAATGGGAAAGAGCTTTGTGATTGACTGTACAAATAGACTTGACAAGAAATCTAGATATATTTTTACAGATTGACGAAAGCTACAGAAAAGAGAAGCAATGAATCGCTGCAATTCACAGAAACAAGTGGACTCCAGACAGCAAAACATTGATTTACAGTTGTAATTTTGTGTCAGTATGTTGAATTTTGGGGTAAAATCATATATAATATAATATAATATAATATAATAAATATAATATATTATATTTATTATATTATATGTATATGTGTGTGTGTGTGTGTGTGTGTGTAAAATAAATATATATATATATATATATATATATATATATATATATATATATATATATATATATATATATATATATATATATATATATATATATATATATATATATATGTATGTATATGTGTGTGTGTGTGTAATATATAAATATATATATATATATATATATATATATATATATATATATATATATATATATATATATATATATATATATATATATATATATATATTGTATTGTATTGACAACTCATCAATTAAATGTTTACCATCTTATATTCTGCATAATTGGGTGTTTTTTAAATTAACACTGACAAAAAATATACAAGTTTTAGGGCTGGACGATATATATAACATTGATATAAGTGATCACCTGGATTTAGACATACTTCTATAGTATTTATAAAGTGTTCACAGGCAAATTTGCCTTATGTATTTCCCTGGCGTCGAAATCATAAATGTCAGGAAACACAATTTCTGTCTGCATGTGAATAACCATGAATTCACGTCCAACCTTTAGTTTAATTGTTTGTTTTATTTGTGTTTTACTCACGTTTTTCCTGTTAAATCCAGTCATGCAGCAGGCTCTCAGTCTGGCTGAGGGGGCGTGTTCTGGCAGGAAAGGGACGTCAATGCATACCCTCTATATGTCATAGCAATGAGTAAGAACTTTAATATTCACAGACATTTTTTATATATTTTATTCATCTCTAAAATATTGGCTACAAATTGAGAGTGCAGTCTTAAAAATTACTTAAAAAATCCAGTTATCACAAATGGATAGAAGTGCCTTGGAAATTCATTGGTCAAAAGGTTTGGGAACCTTGTGCTGTAATCCTGTGGACATTTGTAAGCATCAGCGGCGGCTAATTGAAAAACAGCTCTCAGTCTTGTTGTGTCCCGTCTGTTTGTGTGTTTGAATGACAAGGGAATATGGGTGGGTGGAAATGACTTAGTGAAGAAGTGTGGGAGTGTGTAAATAATTCCTCTTTGCTTTATTTCCATAGAGGATAATGCAGGTGTTCCATTATTCATGTCTGCCTGGTATTAATGCACACTCTCTGTGTGTGCGTGTACATTGTATTTGTTTGACTATTATAATTACACACTCACTTTTGCTGTACGAGTGTGTATGTTTGTGACAGAGAGAACATTGGTAAGGCCAGATAAGGCTGCAACACGGTGTTGTTTATGCGTTTTTGGAGTGTATTCCAAATGTATTCTGAAGCGATTCATTGTGTTCATAATAATGGCTCTGAATCTTTATTGCATGATTTATCTTCCTTCTCTGTCCGTCTCTTTCTTGTGCAAACACATGCAATGTTTTTCTCTCCACTGCCTTTCCTTCTTGTTTACACTCTTTGCATCATTTTGTGGGCTTCAGTTCTCCATTTCTTTACCTGTATATCTTGTGTAGGGCATATATTATGTAATTGGAGAGATGTGTCAAACAGTATCTTACTGCACTTTAATAGATATATTGACTTGGCCAATAGTGGCAGGGCTGCTTTGTTATTCAAACAATGATTAATGCGAAAATATAGAGCAGGACATGTCTCAGACAAGCCACGATGAGGAAGAACTTGTCTTGGAACTATTCATTTTTATAGTATTTGTTTCATTGTTTTGATTCTTACATAATGTGAAGCTGCTTTTGTACTCATGCCAGACATAATCATTTGTTATGACTCATTTTATCTTTTGGTCTGCATCCATCAGGCTCCAGTAAAAAGCAAAAAAAAAAAAAAAAATTAAATTAAATTAAACAAAAATTGAAAGAAATAAAATTAAATTAAAATTAAAATTAAAATATATATAATTAAATCAAATAAAATAATTCAGTGTGTTATATAAAAATACACATGTATGTCTATTACATTACATTTTTAGTTGAATTTTCTGCCAAAATACCTATATTATCATGTATGTACTGTTAATATTGCCTTGATATAGGACTTTGCTAATGCCACCCATTATTAATCTCTTTTCCTTGTCAGACAAAACAAGTTTCTCGTAGTTCACGAAGATCACAGGATTTAGTCAGGGTAATTCCAGTCATGTATCGCACGCTGCTTCATTAAAATACTCAATGATAATTCCTCTTTTCACTTTGTCCCAAGACTTAACTACAAGGGCAGAGAGGACCTGGACGTTACCATGGTGATGTTTATTTATGTGTGAGCTTTTTTTTTTTTTGCCCCGTCTCTGGCCAAAAGCAGTAAACATAATGCCAGTCTTTCTCCCCTTGTTTCCACACCAACTGCTTCCCTTGCTGATATACTCACTCACTCACTCACTCACTCTCTCACTCTCTCATCACCACTCTTCTGTGAGAATGAAAACACACGCTCGTTCCCTAAAATGTGCCCCATCCCCTCCCATAAGACCCCCCCTGTGGCAGTCTGTGTGCCTCCTCCCCCCATTTCCTCATCACAGTACCTTCATCAACCCCTATTTACCCTTCACAAAGGCCTGATGGGGAATTCACCATCCTCAAAGGTGGAGGAGGGGTTTACACAATCTCATCTTTTTCAGACAGTGTGACTGAAATGAGACACTGGGTTTCATCATGATTTTGCTTAAATATCTGACATTCAATGGTTGAATTGAAGCTTCTGATTAGTGGACTATTACAGTACCATTCCGTACAGTACAACCAAACAGACCTTGTCCCCATTTATAGGAAAAATAAATACTATGGTAGTCAGTGGGTGGGGTGAGATCTGTTTGGTTACTGACATTCTTCCAAATATCTTCCTTTGTGTTCAGCAGAACAAAAAAATTGATACAGGTTTGGAATTATTTGACGAGGAGTAAATAATGACAGAATTTTCATTTTTGGGTGAACTATCCCTTTTAAAACATTATAAATAGTCTATGATATTATTAAACAGAAAAATGTTGAAATAACTGCTTACCTATACGTTTCACTGCTGAAGCTGCTGCCATTTTGAGTTTTTCTGGCAGACGCTGCAGCGGTCAGGTGGTAGAAATCAGAGCTCTCAGAAAAGTCAAAGTTTACAAGATGTAAACGCTTTTTATAAGTCGTAATCTTGTAATTACGGTAATGTTTACAGGTCTTATATAATCTCAAATGAAATTATATTACAACCCAATTCTTTATCTTGTCTGTTGTGATTTCTAACTATAGTTTCTCTCACACAGTGAATGAATGCAGCTATCAGAATTGTGGGTTGATTGGTTGGCTTATTAGTCTTGGCGTTAATAGATGGTAGTGAAGCAGATGGCTTAGGATGTCCCACCACCCACAAGATGAAAGAGACAGTGTTGAATGTAACCGAGAGAGACAGACAATGCAAGAAACAGTGATGGTGATGAAGCAAATATAGACTCTGGGCTGCTTGCTATAGCTGCCCTACTTTCTCCATCCCCTTCAGAGCTGAGAGGAGGATGGGATACGACATGGTGTGTGTGTGTGTGTGTGTGTGTGTGTATATGAGAGTGGCTTTGTTGAATAATTGTACTACCCCATCAGTTGTCATATTTATCCCCAGTCACTGCTTAAAATCCTTAGATTCTTGTCTGGGTGAAGGTTTTCAACCCAGTTAAGACCATTTTCAATGCCAGAAATGAGATCATTCTCCTTTAACAGTGGCGTGTATGTGGTACTAAGCATTGGCAGAGCAACATGCTACCTTGTGCCCCCATTAAAGACTGGGACTAAAATAGCTCCGGATCTTTCAACTGGAACTCTGTTAAGTTATATGACAGTTTGTTGCAAATGGAAAAGACCTCTGTGTTATCATTGTGTAATGCATTGTCTGTGTTCAGAAAATATCTCAGGAGGTCATGACTTCATTCTTAATTAACAAGAAACTTGCATTGGCAGACAAGGTCACAGATAGTACAAATGGAAACAAATGGAAAGCCAAATGTTAAAGCTGCATCTGAGATTTTCATGTTTGTACTGTGTGTGTTAAGATTGTATTGGGATTGACAAGTAAAACTCCAAGGTTAGTCAAGGTTTCTTGCACCATAATTTTCTGTATTTAATTCTACCCTCTGCCTTAATATTAAAGTGTAACTTTGCTGATATTCAACCTGCTTTGTATTGTTACAGTGTTGGTAGTATATGTAAATGAACAATGTTTACTCGTTCTCCGTGTTACCTGGACCTAGAAATTCATTTTTTTTTTGTCAGCAAAAGGTCTGCCAGATGATGGAAACTTTTGACAGCTCCAGAGCTTTTGTGAGCTTTTGATCAGTCAGAAAGTTTGCTAAGAAGTATTTCCTACTAAAGCAAGGTGGTATTTGACTGGTAAGAGTGCCCATAGCAGACTGGTGGGACTGGCCTTGGACGGCAACATGTTCAGTGCATTATCGGTGTTGAAGTTTTCCTACCTATTTGGCAAAAGGGAAGACAACAGCCTTTTTCCTTTTTCTCTAGTTTAAAGTAGGGTATTTCATATTTCATTTTACTTGCATATTCAGACACATTTCACAGAGAAACGGGGAAATCAATGAGGAAAAAATGTTTTTGCCCATTAGAAATTTATTGGATCATGGAAAAAAAAAAAATGTTCTCATAATTCATTACCCATTTTGTTTTTCTAAAAATAAAAAAGTCAGTACAACATGCTGCACTTTTTTTTTTTTTTTTTTTTTTTTAAATCAACAGAATCCATAACCCATTTTACTTGCATAATCTGACTTGTATCACAATGAAAAAATGACGAATAAGAAAAATGTTGGACTGGGTTTGATTTATTGTCTATTAGGAGTTGATTGTCTATTATCCATGAATGCATGGATAAATTGTACACAGGAAAAACATGCATCAGGACATGGAGTCCATTTGGGTTTCATGTTGACTTTAAGCATTGTAAACTGAATATGCATTTTTATTTAAATATGGTCATTTGTTAGAGTACTCATAATTCAGATATCATAGCAGTGACGCTTTTTGAACAACTCAGAGAATTTTGTTTCCAAATGTGGACTAATAAGGGAGCTTTGTGTTATAAATGCCATATTTTCATTTCAAAAGAAGAAAAAGTTTTCCCCCCATATGTCTCCTTTAATGAAGAAACTCATGTCTCATGTTTTTCTGTTTCAGTCGCTCATCTTCCTGGGCTGTGTAGCAGCAGCTGGGCTCGGTGTGAATCTGCTGTGCCTGGCCATCTACCTGAGCTGCCTGTGCTGCTGTCGGAAGGATGAGGAGGAAGAGGAAAGTAAGAAATCCAACTCTTGCTGTGTCACTTGGGCTGCTGTTGCTGCCGGACTCATCTGCTGGTACGTATCACCCACTGTTCTCACACTGAGAGGATAAACCTGCTCAAGATGCAGGCAGCATAGTTAAGCACTCAAGTGTGTATGTAAAAAATATATGGGAGAATGATGTGGTTATGTTCATCGTGGTTATTTCAAACTTTCTGTCTCTGGCGTGGTTGAGCAGAATTTAAAATGGAAGATTTTATTAAGAAGGTCTTTGTTGTCATCTGTCACACAATTTGAAATGAGTGATGAATCAACATGGCAAATCCCCTCTGGCAAATTAGCTAATAACTTCTGTCTGACATATCTTCCTCATTATGTTCCCACCTCCTTTCAATTTTCCTTTGTGTCTCTTCCATCCATTGTTCTCTCTTTCTCTTTCTGAATCTCGCTGTCTCTAGCAAACATGATTATTTGCTTCTGAGTGCTGATAAAGAGTCTTGTCATTTTAAAGCCCAGTGTCTGGATGAACAAATCAACCAGTGAGTGTATAAGCTGTAGCAAAAAGGAAGTAGACGTCTGAGAACACTAATGGATGAGACAGATTAAAATGATAAATTATGTGAAAGAAGCCTAATTTCAGTGACAAATAATAATGAACCAAATTGTCCTTTCAGTTCATTGTGCCATGAAAACGCACTATAATTTTCTCCAAACTTCTTCCACATTCCAGAAACATAATTTTTAAAACAAAGTTGCGTATTTAATATTAAATTAAACTTTTAAACCAAGTTGCATATTTAATATAAAGTTCAACTGTTGTTGTTGTTGTTGTTGTTGGTATTGAAAGATGCATTTAAAAAAAATAATAATAATAATAATTAATTTATTCAGCAAGGAAAATTAAATTGATGAAAAGTGACAGTAAAGACGTTTATAATTTTACAAAATATTTTAATTTCAAATAAATGCCATTCTTTTGAACATTTATGCATTAAAGAACCCTGAAAAATGTATCATGGTTTCCTCAAAAATATTAAGCAGCAAAACTTATTTCAGTATTGATAATAATGTTTCTTGAGCACCAAATCAGCATATAAGAAGGATATTTCTAAAGGATCATATGACAATGAAGACTGTGATGCCATTGCAGGAATTACATTTTAAGATATATTCAAATAGAAAACAGTTATTTTAAATTGTAATAATATTTCACAGAATGGCTCTTTTTACTGTTAATTTGATTAAATAAATGCAGCCTTGGTGAGCATAAGAGACTTCGTAACTCAAACTTTTGAACAGTAGTGTAGGTGTACAGTGTAAAATGAGTACATTTTATAAATAAAACTAAATTACTGAATTAAGATGCTAAAAACTATTTTGGTCCAAAAAATATGTATGATATGACCACTTTAAAATTGTGGGAGTGAGAAAGACAGGAGAGGTTCAAATAACTGCTCTATTTTATTGGCTGTAGAAATTTAACAGAACACCACAAGAGCCTGTTTCTCTCTCTCTCTCTCTCTCTCTCTCTCTCTCTCTCTCTCTCACTCACTCACTCACTCTCTCTCACTCTCATTTGCTCTCAGTTTCTTTCTCAGAGGTTCAGTGGTCTCAGCTGTCAAGTTTATTCTCTTGCTCTATAAAAACGATGGTTCACTGGGTCACTTTGGGTAGCGCTGTTCTGCTCGGATGCAGAGAGCGGTCTACATTCCTGTCTAAACACCATACCGCTGACCGGCGATAGAAACACTCCAGTTTTGTTTCAGGCTACATTGTCCATCAGGTCTGAGTTGGAGGAGGGGTTGTGGGAACACTCAGAGTTTGACTAGTATTTAGGACTTTAACAAGGGGTTGAATAGCCTTGGACATACCGAGACGGCCCTTTGACTTCTGCTCAGACACTGTGCAGTTTTCTGCCTCTGTCGTCCATTAAGAACGAGTGGCATTTACTTCTGCACTGCTTCGGTTCTTAGTGACCATGGCTGTTAAGCTCCAAAAAGGACAAAAAAAAAAACAAGAACAGCATAAAAGAACTGAGAAAGGAGTCTATATGACTTATAACAGACATGTTATAATGAACAGAAACTGGAATATAGGTTGGTACTGAAAAACTCCCCCTCTGTTTCAGCTCTTAAATCTCTTTCTCCATCCTGCATTTTTGAACAGGTAAATGAGATTTGGCAAAGGAAAGATTATCAGTGACTTCAGAAGATTTGAAATGTATGGATCACTTATTGCTTTATGTTAGGGGTTTTCGAGCTTTTTGATGGCATGGACCCCAAAATGTTATAACCTTTTTGCGAGGGAACATCTTTATATATATTTCATGCATACATATTTCATGTATGAAATAAAGAAGAATGGAGCATGATATCATAAAGACATGTTTTCAACATTAAATAATTGGCTTTTATATCATCATTGTACTAAAGTCAAAGCAAATTATTCGGGAATGAAGGGCAGTGCCTTGGTTCAATCCACCTGATGTTGTTTGAATGAGGCAGATCTGAATGCGAGCTTGCAGCCGAATGTAAGAAAGGAGTGCTTTAAAGCAGACAAAACGATTGGAGACGATTGGCATACCAAAGAGAAGTCTGTTGTTACACGGTGACAGTTTGATTAAAAAATACAAATGCAAAAATAAAACATGCATTGATGAATTATTCACAATAAGATTGCTGCCTAAAGTCTCTCCTTTTTTTATTTAATGGAGTGACAAGGGTGAGTAAGTAATGACAAAAATTTACATTTTTGAACGAACTATGCCTTTTAAGAAAGTAACTAGAGTCAGTTATGGTTTCATGTTGTGGTCAGCAAAAATGGATATCTTTGCAGACAGCCGCATTCACAGTCTTTCCAGGTCTTAACTCTTGGGAGCTTCACTACACAAAGCTTTCTTAAAGGAAATAGTTGTTACTTTGACATGCTAATAGCAGGGGAGTTATTTAATCTAACTCAACACTCCAGTCTCCCAGCAGGCACTATCCCAGCTGTTACATCATCCCACCGCTGCTGGAGAAATGCTGAGCCCTAAAGTGCTCGATTGAATTAGTTTGTGTTGTGTATGAATGTGTGTGTATAAATGTGTGTGTGTTTATGAGGGCTCCATCTTCTCTCTTAATCCCATGACACTCATCTGTGTTGATATTATTAAGTTAGCATTACGACTGACGGTATTCTGAAACCTTCTGTGGTGAAACAAAGCCCACTGTTGGGTTAAATGCAGAAGCATGGTCAGAGTTTAACATGAGGAATTTATTCTGGATGTCACAGCTAAGGAGAACATCCTCTTAGGTGATGATGCGGAATTTATTTTGCATGCTTTGGAATGGGGGTGGGTGACCAAAATATTATGTCATTGTGAGTAGGGTTGTCAAAAGTACCGACTTTGCCACAAAGAAATTTTAAAAATGTAACTATACCAGCATTTCCTCCTAGCATTTTGAGTGCTGTTGGATTCTTAAACAACTCTGATTGGTCATTGTGTTCACGTGCTCAACAGATATGTCTGTTACAGTGATCAGCGCTTCAAAAACACACTCCCGTGTGTGTCTAAGCGCTCAGTGAAGATCCTCATTGATGTGTATTTATAACATGTTTTTGGTGCGTTGATCATTGTAGCTTATCACAGACATATTTTTTTGAGCGTGTATACACAGTGATACGAACAGTAACGATGGTGTTGGTTTTTTCGTATCAATTCCAGCACGAGTCCTCATCCTATTAAAGTGTACGCAAAGTGGTTTCACAGCGTCTTCTCGACTTGTTGACAACAAGAATCAAACCCTTCCAGGCCTCAGCTACAACAAGTGTTTGAGGGCGGCTCAAAGTAGACGTTGTTCACAGGCAGCCAGTGAAGACCGTAGGTTGGCATTATGCATGTTTGTTACATTGTGACAAGTGAGACTGAAATTACTGATGACTTGTTTCAGCAGTTCAGAATTGATTTTTTTTTTTTTAGGAGACAATAATCATTTGTTGTGCACTTTGATCTTTAAAACTTTGAATACATTTTACATCCACAAACACACTGCATAAAAGGTAATATTCGAAAAAGCATAATAGGGGCACTTCAATTTCTTAAAAAAAAAAAAAAAAACTTATTGAAAACTTTTAAATGGTAGTGCACACATGAATTAGTCTTGCATACTTTTAGATTTGGGGTGGATAACCAAAAATATATAAAATGTTTTTAGATAAATTATGACATTTTCTTTAGTTTTTTGTGATATTTCGTGTATAAATCTGTATTTATATAATTGCATTACATTTCAATGTAAAATTGCTTAATTTTATTTACCTGACAAACTCATTGTAAATGTGTATTATGAATATTTAAAATATCAACCGGCCCTAATATACTGTAGACTCATATGAAATTGTCTTAAATTTGAGTTAAGCCGGGCACACATTTAACGACTAGCTAAAACATTCTAAGACTTAGCTCAACACACAGAGATTGTTTCCTGCGACTGAAGCAGATTTAAATACATACACACGGAATTTGAACACCGACTGTAATCGCCGACTGAACGCAACTGGTTCTGACTGGACGCGTTTGAGCGCGATCAGTCATAAGTATCAATTTACATTCATAATCAGCCTTAGAATCGTTAATTGTGTCCCTGGCTTTAGGTGATGTTATGGATTCTCTAAACTTTCACCATTGTCGCGTTTCTGACATTGTTGGTATCCAATACGTTTATTCTTCACTGAAGGCTGTCTTGTGGGTTTGTGTTTTCTGTATACAGTCATCTTTGGAAACTTTACATTAACCTCTCCTTCTATTATTTTTGTCTGTGCTAAAACTGGCAGGATGTCTCAGCAAGACTGACTTCATCTACATTAAAACGTTAATGTGGTTTGTAGCAAAAGTGTTTCTGCAGTGTTCAGAAGTAAATTATTGGGTTAGTTGGATGGATGGGTGAACAAGTAGATACAAGTAGGTGGGCATTTAATACAAAACCTTCAAGTCTACTATCTGCTTAATGACTTTATGGCTCCAAATCAAATTTCTGTCTCAGTGAGAGTCATCAGTGTGACATGATGGAGCTCTTTAGGGGTCCTAGATTGCTCTCAGATAAGATGATAGGTTTCAGAATTATTCACTAATACATTTGGATTTGGTTTGATATCAGATCAATATGAATTTTGTTTGGCCAAAGCTTCTGTTTTTAAATGTCATTAAAGGGGTCTTATACAGTTATTTAAAGAGGTTCATATCATGAGTAATTAAGTTGTCCTTGATCTTTTGAGATACAATTTTATTTTAGTATGAAAACATAATGTAACTTTTAGAACTCAAAATTTTATTTAAACAAAGTTGATGATAAATGATTATGAAGAAGAGAAAACAATCAATAGCAATAACACCACAATTACTAGTATTTTGTGCAGGTAGAATCGACCCTAATCGCAGACGGTGTTGTTCATTGTGTTGTGACTACATAATGTGAGATTCTTTCTCTTATTTTCTCCATTATATTGCTGAATGACAGGAGTTGTGCAATTGCTTTATTGGTATTTAGATGTTTCGGTAAACTACAGCTTGTGTTGCCATGGTTCCCCTGCGCTCGGATATACTTTTCAAGAGTCCCTTAGATCACGACATGAAGAGCATTTTTAACCACTTTGATTAAAGAAAAATTAAATAAAGCACTAAATAGTAATGACTATAGCCTTCAGTGTTTATTTTTAGTTTTAATAATAAATAAATTATTTAATAATACATAATTATATTTTTATAACAATTTACTCACCCTCTTGACATTGCAACCCCATATTATTATTATTATTATTATTATTATTATTATTACAAATTGTATATTTAATAATAATAATAAAAAAAATAATAACAATAAATATATAGTTTATATATGTATTAGAGAAGCTAAATTAGGATGGAGATATATATATAAAGAAAATATATAAAAATAAAATTAGATATTTTATATACCATTTATAACAATATTAAATGCATGTAAACAAAGAACCCATTTATTATATATATTGTTTTGATAATTATAATAATATGGGGTTGCAATGTCATGAGGTAATTTATAATAAAAATATAAAAACTATTATAAAAAATAAAATAAACATTCCTGTTAATAGAACTGAGTTGAGTTGTGTTCCAGTTGTTGTTTTTCTGAAAAGGCTGCCTTTTCACATGCCACAGCTGCCATTGTTTCTGAGCCTTCATGGTCCACCTGATGATGTGGCCTCCATATCTCTGAAGCTTTAATTGACAGGTAAAAGAGAAGAGAGAGAAATCTCTTATGCCTGCACGCTTCACCTGCATGTGTGTGTACATGGACCCAGTTGTTTTCTGCCACGCGCACACCTGCTCTCTGACATCTGTAACCTATTGTCAGCTTCCTGTTTGGCATGTGTGAGGGCTAATAGTTTAGTTCTGACACCCGCTGTTCAGCATATGGCTGATGCCGATGATTCTAGATCTGCACACTTTACTCTGGAGCACTGTATGGGTTTCATAACACTTGCCATATCTTTATAAAACTTTTCATTTAAGTGTTTTTGTAACGGAGTCATTTTCAAATCAGTGTCTTTACAGTAACTTTCCTTTTTTCAAATTGAAGTGGATTATACTACCTAAAGTATGATGTGACTAAATCCATTTCTTGCATTAAAGCGGGTTCTTTGGTAGCCTATTGCTATTGTGATATTCATCATATAAAAAAAAGAAGAAAAAAAAATCCTCAATATACCTTTATTTCCTTTTATCTCCTAATTTTACAATTTTATTTTTGTAACATTATAAATTTATTCTCAAAACATTACATTATTGTAATAACATTGTCACTTTGTTCTCAGAACATTTTGACTTTATTTTTAAGAAAAAATTATTATTTTACTGTGGCACAGTGTTGATACTATATTTGATCTAATGTAAATATCAACAATTACTGTACTTCTCATGTAATTGTGTAGTCATTTTTCATGTTGAAGAACTTGAGGAAACAGGAAGTTGTGGCCTACAGTTTGAGGGTGAGTGACCAATATGGTGTTCATCAGTCATGTTCTAATGAATCATGCAGGACCAAGATGGCTTGACAGATGGTTGCAGCTTCCTCAAACAATCCTGCCCACCCCCTACAAAGTAATGTGGGGCTCTTGTCGTTTTGAAGCCCTGTGGTGGCATGAACAAAGAACCCAGCGACTGAATAAATGAACGCAAATCTGTCGTAACAAAACACTGCCCCCTTCAGGAGAGGAGACGTCTGAGGATAAAGATGCTGCTCTATTTTACTTTTAAAACCCATACTTTACTCAGTAAAGCCTCCCTCTGTTTTCTCTTTATCCAGCTGATAAAAGCACAAGCTCTATTTGGCCATTATTTATGTGCCTGCTTTCAGACCTGTTTTTTGAGGCCAGAGTAGAGCTTTTTTTGGCACTGTGTTGACCATTTAAAGGCAAAACATCTTAAGGCTCTGTGGTTCTTGTAAAAAAAAAAAAATACAGCATTAGTGCTTTGGTTCTATTTTAAGGACTCTTAACTTTATTATTCAAGCTGTTCCTCTATATTTAACTGTCCATGTGCCATTCATGCATTTAGTGAGTGGGTGAATAGTACAATTTATTATACTGCTTTAAAGGAATGCATCTTTTCTGCGATACAACTATTCAAAAGTTTTGGCTCAATAAGATTTGAATATTTTTATTCTGCAAGGATGCATTAAATTGATAAAAACTGACAGCAATGGCATTTATAATGTTAGACAATATTATTATAATGCTACATTTCTTTTGAACTATTTATCCATCAAAGAATCCTGAAAAAAAGCCTATAATGTTTTCCACAAAAACAGTTTTCAGCAATGATGATAATAAGAAATGTTTTTTGAGCAGCAAATCAGCATATTAGAATGATTTCTGAAGGATCATGTGACACTGAAGACTGGAGTAATGATGCTTAAAATTCAGCCGTGTCACAATATTATTGTTTTTGCTGTATTTTTGATCAAATAATTTCAGCCTGTACAGTTCAAAACATTGGAACGGTATAATATATAATTACATATAAAGGTAATTTTCGGAGCCCAATCTGTCAAGATTGTCCCATGTGACACAAATTGTAATTTGAGTACAGTCAAAGTCCCTTTTAAGGAAAGTCATTTCACTCGGCGGCCATCTTTGAAAGGCCTCTCGGGCAGCTATTTCAGTCATGCAAGTACAGCTCCTATCTCTTTGAATGGGGAAACATCAAATTCTCTAGAGCTGTTCAGCAAGCTTACAATTAAATTTCGTATTTGAAATCACTAATGAAATCTGACGACAACTCTCATAAATGTTGTTTCTTATGCTCCGTTAGCATCAGGCTAGATCTGCCAATGTGCACGAGCAGTCCTAAGTGCGTGTCTCAGAACAATGACTGTTTCTAAAGCAATGGGAACTTCTACTGGCAGCTGCAGTGACGCGATGACTATATCAATCATCGATTGGGTCTTTTATTTAGAAGGCGGTACTTATTCCACCATATTGCGTGTTGCAGTTTCTCACATTCATTAGTAATATGTATATGTAAAGTCTTTAGAACAGTTACCTTATCATCTGAATACTTTTTAAACGTATCGCTGGCATTTTTTTGTGATGTATATAATAAGTTGATGCATAATTAACGGAATATAGATCTGAAAAGCATGGATGAGACCGTGATGAACCATGGGGAGCATTTGCCTACAAAATGGCATTTTTGTCTTCGATTTATCAGCATCAAAGCACCTACTTGTTGTGTGGAGTTTTTCAAATACAGGCTTTTACTCCTCATTGACTGTCTGAAGACTACAAGATTTTTCAGTCCGGGCTGTAGTAGCTCTGCAGAGTGGTTCAGATTCAGTTCTTCCCCAGCAACCGTCAACAATGTTAATAATTTGGCTAATTCATCTTGCAGAGTGCAGCAAAAGAGTTGTTTCTCTTCAGCTGTCTCTTCCAAACAGATTTTGCATTTGAAGTGTTTGGTTAAACACTGAAAGATGAAAGCGCTTTGTCTCATGATGTCTTTTTGTTTGTGTGAGCAGTGTGTTTTGAATAAATCTGCAAACTAATCCGTGAAAGGATTCAAATTCTGGTGTTCTTAGTCTTTCACAGTGACAGTCTTTTGAGTATTGGTATGGAATCAAATCCACTTTACAGCTTATATATGGCAAGATCGGTATACTTGGATAGTCATGATCATCATGATTGACGTGAAAAGTGACCAACCACAGTTTGTTTTTCTTTTGTCATTCAATTAATTTCTACATTAAAAAAAAAAACAAAACTATTGATTTAATATTACAGAATCTACAGTTCTGCTCTTGGATATATAGTTAACTTGCTATTAAGCGCTTTCAACATTTGAGTATCTTCTAACAGTTTGATGCATTAATTCTTCCTCAGAACTACTCATTGCTACAGGCCGATACCTTGTAAAATTACTTTCTTTGCATCCAAATATGCCTACTTCCATACTATAGTATGCGAAAAACAGTACGTGAGCTGAGTAGTATGTCGGAATTCATAGTAGGCTATTCATATAAAACAGTAGGTGAAAAGTACCTGGTTCCCTACTACTTTCGTGAGATTCTGAGGTGCACATTCATTGGAAACCTTACTATCCCATGGGCCACAGAAGAGGATTTGTGAATGGAAGTGAAGTAATGCGGCATAGGTCATATGACAAAGACAACATGGCGGATGTAGTATGTCCGAATTTCATTCATACTACATGCATTCATACTATATAGATTAGAACAACGGTCGTGAAGTACCTAGTATGCGATTTCGGACCCAGCGTTTGTTTCCAAAATCAAATTTGAGCTAGGGTTTGAATTTAAATTTTTGATTTAGTGTTACTTCTGTTTTATTTTCAGTCTGTCCTTTCTCATGTAGTTCAGTTTTAATTAATTTTCTTTTAATTTTAAATATCTTTTGAAATGTTGAAAAACTAAATTTGAAATCTTTACAACAAATTCTGTGTCAAAAATTTTCTAATGAGAGCTAACTCTGATTAGAATATTAGTAGACTGTTAGGTTATGGTCAGGGTTGAGAGAACAACTTTCCATGTAGTTGCAAAGTTACTTAGTCTGTAGAATGTCTGTTGAGGGACCATCAAAATAAAGTGTTAGCAGATATAATGCAGACGGTCTGCTAATACTGTTATGACTGGTATTTGCAAAGTTACTTATAGTTGGTAGAATGTCTAAAGTGCTTCCTAATTTTTTTTTTCTTTCTTTTAGTTAGTTTTGGGTCATGAAAATGTGTGTTCAGTTTTTATTTTTATTTCAATTAAAGTTTTTTGTTTCATTGTGGTTTCTGTTAGCATTAATAACACTGACTGAAACTGACTTTTAGTCCGCTCTCGCCATTTTTATGAGAAAGCTGGCATCTGTCGCTCTCTCCTTTCTCTCCAATGCAGCTAAATTATCTCATGCACTTTTTAAATCAGAGATGGATCAGGAGAATGATGCAGTTTGGCTAGAGGCATCCAGCTAATGAGAACTCACTCTTTGCATAATTTTAATAAAGTCCCCTGTTCCAGGCCACACACATTCTCCTGCGCTTCGTTTCGGTGTAAGACGGCACATGGCCTTAGGGCACTGTGCATTCTTTATGTGTTTGTGTTTGTGAGTGTGTCTTTATGACTCTTCACCCACTCCAAAGGCAAGAAGCTTTGGAGAAATCATTACACTTTTACATTTCCCCAGGAGTCCCACTGATCTAAAATCAGTCTTGCTCGTCAGCTGACACTGGCCCGAGAACAGATTTTACATTTCATGACTGCTCATTATAGTCCCAAACGTCAAATTCAAGTTTAACACAAAGGAGGGTGGGCCAGGGATAAACTTTAAAGGGCACCCTATATTAACAATGCATTGCAGGATATGACTTCACTTCCTATGCAGTGTTATTGACCTCATAAGGTCTCTGGGGACTAATGAGCCAAATACCAAGAACAGAGATGAGCCTGGCCATTTTGATGACATCATTCTTCTATATGAGGTGCTTTCTGTTCCCAGTGGTGAGAAGATTGTGGCTTGGTGTGGAGGGAACGGACTCTCACGCTAAACTCTCTGTTTCATGCCAAGGACTCATTAACTTGTTTCTCTGATATTCGAGATGGCCTGCTCGGTCATGCTTTATCTCAAAGGGGTCGGATTTGGACCATTGTCTGATATTTTTTTTTTTTTTTTTTTTTTTTTTTTTTTTTTTTTTTGAATAGCTGTTTTTGAGAAATTGGTTTGGAGAAAGGACTATGTTGTTTGGAGTGAAACATCATGAGTATATCTTCACCAGTGCTATATTACTGGATATGTCAGGTCAGTTACTTTTAATATAAAGCCCAAATAGTGGTAGAAGCTGTCTAGGATTTGCTGTTATGATACCAGGGTGTTGTGGATGGGTAGATGGGTGGATGGTAGGTGGTTGTTTTCCAGCTCAGTTTCTCTGACATTCTATTATACAGAAATGGCCTTTCCTTCAGTGTAGGCTTTATGAGATTGTTGTCCCCTGTTTTTTTCAAAAGTCAAACAAGAAAGAAATACATGTTTGAAACAACATGAAGGTGAATAATGGATGATAGAATTAGAACAAGATGCACAATTCATCTTGATTCGCAAGCAATCATTTCAGGTTGCTAAAATGGTAAGGAATGAGTTAAATGCCAAAGTTAAGCATATAGGGTCTATTCAGAATCGTCTCTTTGATGGTTATATTGTAGCCTATATTAAACATTTGACCCAAAAATGACAATTCTGTCATTCTGAACTTTTGTTCATCTTCAGAACACAAATGAAAATATTTTTAATGAAATCTGAGAGATTTCTGTTAACCCAAAACTAAATCCATATGAATCGAGCAGTTTAATCAAAGTCTTCTGAAGAGACCCGGTTGCTATATGTGACCCTGGACCACACAACCAGTCATAAGTCATACGGGTATATTTGGCAACAGCCAACAATACATTGTATGGGTCAAAATTATCAATATATATATATATATATATATATATATATATATATATATATATATATATATATATATATATATATATATATATATATATATATATATATATATATATATATATATATATATATATATATATATATATATAATATTTATTTTTTTTTTTTTTTTTTTTTTTTTTTTGCCAAAAGTCATTAGGATATTAAGTTAAGATCATGTTCCATGAAGATATTTTGTAAATTTCCTACCGTAAATATATTAAAAAATGTATTTTTGTGAGTGGATATGCATTGCTAAGGACTTAAAGGCAATTTTCTCAATATTTGATTTTTTTTTTTTTTTTTTTGCACTCTCAGATTCCATATTTTCAAATAGTTGTATATTGTGCTGTCCAAAAGAAATATACATCAATGGAAAGCATGTTTATTCAATTCCAGTTTCAAAAAATTGACCCTTATGACTGGTTTTGTGGTCCAGGGTCACATATATGATGAACATTTTAATTCCTACTTTTATTCTCATATAAATATTGATCAGCGAATAAAAACAGAAGCTCAACCAAACCTGCTTGATTCTTGAGAACAAACCTCATTGGTTCTTGCAAAAGCTCATTTGTGCCGGCATAACACCCGAGAATGAACCTCATTGGTTCTTGCATGTCAAACTAGCATGCTTGAGCTTCAGTTTACAAATTTGATTGCTATATCTATGTTCTCTGATTAATGTTTATATGTGAAATCCAAAATAAACCTGTTCATATAAAGCAATCATGTCTCTTCAGAGGACTCATTTACACGCTCAACTCCTGTGGATTTGTGCTACAGTCTATTTATGAACGTTTTGAACCGTCAGAGTTGTGGATTTCATTAAAATATCTTCATTCCGAAGATGAACAAAAGTCTTATGCATTTTAAATGACATGAAGGTGAGTAATTGATAACAGATTTTTCATTTTGGGGGAAACTAACCATTTAAAAATGATGGTAGTCTGAATATTAGTGATTGTATTATTGTTCTAAACACTTCGTTATTTTTCTCTTGCTCTCATAGTGCTTGTGCGTTGTTCTCACGAGGAGAAGGCACCATCTTTTTGTCATTTCCTTAACCCTTATGTTATTTGTGTCTGGGGAACATTAGCCTCTGGCTCAGTACGGCTCCTGCTGAATATTAAAGACCTGAATGTGGCACGCGTGCACCACCAGTCCTACCACAGCGCATTTATTTTCCAGTCATTTAACTTTACATCCATATAGAGCCTCTTCGGTCCAAAATGGTGTTTATCTAAGCTCAGGAAACGTTTTCTGACATGGCTTACTCAGTGGCTGGCCTGTCCCAGTTGATGACTTGAACTCATAATGATTAAAAATCATTTTCAGTAATTGAAATGAAGCTGAAATAAAATGTTAGATGAAAAACTTAAATGAAAATTGACAATGTTGCTTTGGAAACAGACTGAAATAAAATAAAGCTGAAGTATTAAGATAACTATAACTGAAATAAAAAAAAAAAAATATATATATATATATATATATATATATATATAATATATAATATATAATATATATATATATATATATATATATAATATATATATATATATATATATATATATATATATATATATATATATATATATATATATATATATATATATATATATATATATATATATATTAATCAAAAGTTTGGACACAGTAAGATTTTTGTTTTTAAAAGAAGTTTCGTCTGCTCACCAAGGCTGCATTTATTTAATTAAAAAATAGTAATATTGTGAAGGTGTTCCAGATCTGTGGAAATCCCTCTGCAGATTTCTGCATGTTTATATTCCATGAGGGCCTGATGATTACAACTAATTGTAACTTTTCACCTTGTGACTTTTCAGTGTTGCTGTGGGAGTTGGTTTCTATGGAAACAGTGAAACCAATGATGGGGTGTACCAGCTGACCTATTCCCTCTATAATGCCAATCACACACTGGCAGGAGTGGACAGTTTGGTAAGTACAAATATAGCAGCGCTGACGATAAATAACACATTCAGACTGTTTTTTTTTTTTTTAGTCAATTTTAGTCATGACAAGTTTCAGCTGAAATGTCCCAATAGTTTTGCTGACTTCTCCCAACCGAATTTACTCCTAAAACTTCTAACATTATCTCCTTTCCCTCCCTGCAAATAGTTCTGCACTTTCCATTCTCAGCCAGATGGTCCCTATATTCTCAAAGTTCAGTTGTCTTCTTCTGTAAAATCTTTTTTTCCCCTGCCAATCGGAGCTTCTAAAATTTCATGGGTTCCCCACTGAGTGCATGATTGATTTTCTGACATCTCTTTGCAATAGCAAGGACACCATTAAAGATATATGCAGTTACATGCCACCGCAAGTCTCTCTGGAAAAATGTTGCTCCCGTGAATGACGTGGGGTGTATCTGTGTGTGTTAGAAAACGCAGACTCACTCTAGTGTGTTCCTGTGATATGGAGTGGTTGAAGAAAATACCTCAAATTGGTTTTTACAGCCTTTTATGTTTGTGCCATTATTAAGGCCTCTTTTTCCTTTCGTCATTGTCCCTTTCAAGACCCTGAAGGCTGGAGCATGAATAAAACCTAATTCATGCATCTTCAGCCAGACCTATTTATATCCATCTCCGTTTTCTGATTCTAATGCGTAGAGCTGACATTGACACTAAGACGCTTTAATCCTGCTTCACGCACAAATTTCATGCACTCGGTCGGGCCTTTCATGCCTCTGGTTGTGAGTTTTAGCTATTTCATTGCCTGGTGGACTGAAAGACTGCAAAAGCAATGATTAGTTCACCTATTTCCCACTTTAAATGTGAAGTGTGTCATCTCAGCAGCAAAAATAATGACCGTTTTCAAACGGGTTTCCTGAACATTTCCCCTGTCAGCCATTGATCAGGTGTGAAAATCAGGCTTATCCCATCCATCCGTCCATACATCCATCGTTCAATCATTCTGTTGGTCTGTCTGTCGTTCTATCAGTCCATCCATCTGTCCATCCGTCTGTCTGTCGATCTATCCAGCTGTCTGTCATTCTATCATTCTATCTGTCTGCTGTTCCGTCTGTCCGTCTGTCTGTCGTTCTATCTATCGCTCTATCCTTCTATCACTCCATTGTTCTATCTATCTGTCTATCTATCATTATATCCTTCTATAATTCTATCTATCTATCTATCGTTCTGTCATCCTATGGTCCTGTCATCCTATCCTTCTATCATTCCATCGTTCTGTCTGTGTCATTCTATCTATCTATCTATCTATCTATCTATCTATCTATCTATCTATCGTTCTGTCGTTCCGACTGTCTGTCATTCTATCTATTTGTCTGTCCATCTATCTGTCTATCATTCTCTCTGTTGTTCTGTCATTCTATCTCTTTCTGCCTATGTATCTGTATCTGTCTGTCTCTCTGTCTGTCGTTCTGTTTGTCTGCCTATATATGTCCATCCATCTATCTGGTCTGTCGTTCCATCTATCATTCTATCCACACAGACATACCTCCGCTCCTGTAAACTGTTGTATAAACAGGACATTTTGAGAGTCACACATGTTAGTAAAACAGTCGTCTGTCCTGAATACTGTGGGTTTGAGGTCCATTGGACCTTAGCCCAGCTCAAGTGATGATGTTATCAACCATAACCATATATTTATTTCCAAGTGTGTAGTGATGCACTCGTTTCCATGTAGAACTTTAAAAAAAAAATAAAAAATTGTATACATTTGAGTGCAAACATCTTGCAAGCTGTAGATAATCCACACCTGTTCAGCTCACTTACTCCTCTTGTATGAGCCTTCAGGGAAGTGTTTATGTTGTGGCTCTGAACCGAGCAGAGACTGAAGGCACTCTGAGCATCTGCCTGCTTACACCATTGAGAAGTTGAGGATTAACTCTCCATCTGCACTAATGGAGATTAATTCATCTGTTTCTGCCTCACTCTGAATTATGAGGCACACACTTGTCTGAGGTCAACTTGATCCTCTCAACACACGGTTTGAGTCATTACAAGCCAAAAGGCAAAACTGACCTAGGAACTGCACTTTTGGGGGAAAAATCAACCATAATTTTCATTAGCATTCTGCCTCAGAGAGAAAAGAGTGCTGCACTGTGGAGAAAAAAAAAAAATGTTGTAATGGTGCTCAGAAGGGTTAGAGATGTTTTAGATCTTCAAGTCATGACCTCAGATTAATGTCAACTTTTTTGATAGCTTCAAGAATCATCAATACATTTATCTAAGCCTGCCATCAACCCTCCATTATTGGATTGCTCCTTAGAGACCAATGGCACAAAGTGTCTACTGTCTGAAACCCTGCATGCAATGCACATGATTAGCCATGAACCTTGCTACAAAGGCTTTGATGAAGTCACTTGTGAAACCTTCGACTTCCTGATTGAGGCTCTTCAATGGTTCTGCCTGCCTGACAACAATGATTTAATTTGGCATCCATTGCACGCAGATGCACAGCCTCACACACATGCACGGACACACACACACTCTTTTTGTTTGGAATCACTTTGCAGCCATTTCAAAGGAGTCAAGAGAAGTAACAGACTTTTTTCTTTTTTCAGGAGTGTTGAGTGGTGACTGCTTGGTTTTAGAGTTTATTGGTTCTGGGCCATAAGGTCTCTTGTTCACCTCCTCTCAACACCCCCTCTGTGCTTGCAAATGAACTGTGTGGTTTCCTGTGGGGATCTGTTTTGTGTGCGCAGAGGCACCTAAGGATTAACAAGAACATAAATTACATGGTTTGAGTTACAGAAGAGAACTATAATGATTTAGATACATTTAGGGAAAAATTGTCTCATGTGTTTTATGTTGTATACACTTTATAAAATGTAATTATAATTAAAATGAATATTTATTTGTTTTGCTGTACTATACTTTAAATAATCTATAATATAAAGATTTTAAAATGGATATCATGTTAAAGCTACAATATGTAAAATATTTTCCGGTAGAGATCGCTTATTCAAAACAAAGGCATAGCTTGATGATGCCAAGTTTGAGCGCAGATTCTTGGGAAATGTGGTTTTCACGTCACAGCCAGTGGAAAAGAATCGGGACGGGCTCCATTGATGCCATTGACAGGCGACTTCCATACACGTCTTGTATCCTTGGTTAAAATAATTTTTTTTTTTTTTTTTTTTTTTTTTTTTCTTCACGATTTACAAATAGTTGGAAACATTTGGGATATTGGAAGTACTCAACTGAACAAAATATATAACACTGGCCTAGTGGTTTTTGGATATTTTACTGCAAAAATCTTACATATTGTAACTTTAAAGTTAAATTTTTATTTATTTAATTATTTGATTATTATTTTTTTACATTTATTTTATTTATAATTTGTATTTGAGCCCCTAAAGGAACATGGTGATGGAAAAAAATATGAGATGGGAGTAGGTTTGCAAAGGGGCTTTCCGGAAATTTTCCACGGGAACTTAACCCGGGGAATTTTGGAAATATTCCAATTTGGAAACTTTACAGGAATTTATGGGAATTTACGGGAATTTACGGGAATTTAGGAGAATTTATGGGAATTAATTGGAATTTTTGGGAAACATATAAATTTATAATATTTACATAAAATGTATCACAAAAACAAATATAAACATATTTATTTATAAGTTATTTATTTTTCGCATTCAATTAATTCTAATTTAGTAAATATGTAAAATAAATAATTTTTTATTGCAGCAATTATTATGTGTTATTTATTTAAGTGTCACATGATCCTTCAGAAATCATTCTAATATGCTGATCTGATACTCAGTTATTATCACTGTTGGATACAGGAACCTGTAATACTTTTTTCATGATTCATTGATGAATAAAAAGTTAAAAAGAACAAAATTTATTCAAAATAGAAATCTTTTTTAACAATATCACTTTAATATCACTTTTTTATTAATTTCACACGTCCTTGCTGAATAAAAGTATTAATTTCTTTCAAAAAAAGAGAGAAAAAAAATGACTGACCCCAAAATTTTCAATGGTAGTGTATATTGTTACAAAAGATTTCTGTTTTAAGTAAATGCTGTTGTTTAAATTTTTATTCATCAAAGAATTCTAAAAAAAAGGATCACCGGTTATAAAAAATATTAAGCAGCACAATTGCTTCCAACATTGATAATTGAGTATCAAATTAGCATGTTAGAATGATTTCGGAAGGATCATGTGACACTGAAGGCTGGAGTAATGATGCTGAAAATTCAGCTTTGCATCACAGAAATAAATTATATTTTTATGTATATCAAAATAGAAAACCATTATTTAAAATTGTAGTTATCTTTCACAATATTACTGTTTTGTTTTTTTTTCCTGTATTTTTGATCAAATGTGCATTTTATGGACTGGGGGAATGCACAGTGCATGCAGGGGGTGTGGCCTCAATAGCACTGCAGTAAGTATTGTGCTGTGTGAATGTGACTGAGGAATGTGCAGGGTAAAAATTCAACTAAAATTGCATTTAAATATGGTTATTTTAACCAAAATTATGCTGCAAGATGTTTTTTTTCCAACTACATTTAAGTACCCTGTTATAGGCTAACCTACATTTTTATTGGTATTTTTGTAATACTTCTAGAAATGTCCAATAATTTTGTAGTAAATACAGGAAAAGAAAATAATATATTCAATTTTTTTAATGAGGTTGGCTATAATATAACAGAATGTCAACCCAGAGCTCTGTTGTTCCATAAATAATTTTGTTCTCTGCACGGTGTGACATGATGCAGAGCACTGGGTCGTTTTGTACTGTCCTCTCAGCTTGTGAAGGTCACTTTTTTTTTTTTATTTTTTTTTTTTTTTATAATCACTTTGAATAGAATGCAGGAATTTTCTGGACTCATGCCAGCTGCTTAACCATACATATGTTTTCCTCAAGTGTAACTTTATCCAGAGTTTAAATTTTGAGTGAAAAGTAGTCAGTGAAATGTTTGACAGCATAGATTAAAGTGTCACATTTGTGGACATTTCAGTCTAGGCTAAAGGCTTCAGAATGACTCGCTCAAAAACCTGGAGGAAAATAGTTTGAAGGCAGAGTCTGTTTGACAGGGTTGTGATTTATAGACTACCTTTATTTTCAATCTGTGGAATGGAGGTTGACTGAGCTCTCTGTCGGCTGGGCTCCAGGTGCAGGACTATGAGCCACTTTAGTGCTCTACGTGTGTATATTAACCTACTGTCGGCCCCTGGGCCTTCACTGGCCTCTCCTGACTGTTCAAAGCTGAAAAACAAACCTGAGTCATAACTTACTAAACAGTTTATAGAATTGTAGAATTCCATTTTTTTTTTCCCTTTTTTTTTTTTTTTTTTTTTCCTTTTTCTTTTGTATTTGCATTTTTTTTTTTTTTTTTTTCTCTCATTTTGTTGTTTAAAAATTAAAATTATACCATAATTTACTCACTCTCAAGCCATCCTAGGTATATATGACTTTCTTCTTTCGGTCAAACACAATCTGAGTTATTTTAAAAAATATTCTGGCTCTTCCAAGCTTTATTGTGGGAGTGAATATGTAACTGTGATTTTGAAGCCCACATCCATCCATTCATCATAAATGTAATCCATGCTGCTCCAGGGAGTTAAAAAGGCCTTTTGAAGCAAAGTGATGTGTTTTTGTGAGAGAAATTATCCATATTTATAACTTTGTAAACTAGAATCACTGGCTTCCGTATGCGAGTCGATTCCGGCAGAAGAGTGAACTTTGACCTGACACATGATGTATTGATGAACGTGAAAGCGCAGTGGAGCAAAACAAAACACCGGTCATGAATTAGAAGTCTACCATTCTAAACCTTGGAAGAGACAGAATATTTTAAATATAACTCTGATTGTGTTTGACTGCAAGAAGAAAGCCATTTACACCTAGGACGGCTTGAAGGTGAGTGAATTATAGGATTTTTGGGTGAACTATCCCTTTAACACTTTCCCCGCCATTTCCGGAAATTTCCGGAAATCCATGTTTTCACTGTTATAGCCTATAGAAGGGGGCACTATGACACATCTCATGAAAGTGTTCTTCTGCAGCGATCAAAAATGCTGACTGGCAATTTAAAAAAAAAAAAACGCTGGCAGGGAAAAAGTTAATCAGACTGTAAATCATGTGATGATTAGCAGTTAAAGTGACTGGCAATATCCTAATATTTAGACTACATTTAATAGGGTGGAATTTTTGAAACGTGTTAAAATATGAAAGAAAGGTCTTTTTCTGAAGAGTGTTGAAAGTTTTTACTAGTGGTTGGTGGAAAAGTTGTGGGATGCTTACCATTTCAAACACCCCAAACACTCACTGAAAATCTCACCCAGGAAAATAAACACAATTCTCTTGATATTCTTCACACACACTTCAGTTAACTGCAAGAGTAAATTGATAGAAAGTAATAAAGACTTTTGTGGAGCTGAGAGCTGTTTATCCATCACCCATGAGGCAGTTAATCAAACGTTTGCTGAAGGTGAATTTGAAGACAAAGTGAATTTGACTGTTGTGCTTGAGTTCCTGAGATTGTTTTTTTTTTTTTTTTTTTTTTTTTTTTTCCCCTCTTCGAAGTCAGACAGGATTTGAACTCTAAAAATCTCAAGTTTCAACACACCGCTGCTCATAAGAGTCACATCTGATTTGTATTGTAAAACTTCCTTGCAGTCTTTGTTCATTTTTGGTTCTCAGTAACTATCTAGAGAACCTCTGAACTAGTTGCACTAGCGAATCCCCAGACATTGCCACAGCCATTATTAGAAGAAGACCTGTAAGTAGTAAGGTCATCATTCCCTTTTGTATTTTCTCTGCTCCCTTCATTTTTTGTCTTACTGTCTCCCCACCAATTTAATGGAGAAATAGAAAATCATATCTGGATATAGAGCAGGCAGCACCACTTAGTGCTTGTGTTCCATTTTACGCTTCAACTCTCCCATTCAAATTTAATTGCAGAAGCTCAGCGCCTGCAGAAACCAGAGACAATCAATTAGAACTGCAGCGCTGGGAGAAAAATCTCGGTCTCTTCTCTTTACCACTTCCTCATATGCATTACAGCTGTGGCTTAAGAAATACAGTTCAGATGTTTAGCGTTTGTTCATTAGCTGGATTATTGGATTACATTCAGCTGAGATATTAAACACCACTGAGGAGGCCACACAAATATTCCCAGGAAACGTGCAAAATATTCAGTGCAGGTTCTTCTGAAACTCACAATCACCCTCAGACCTTAAAAAAAAAAAAAACATCAGGACTTGTGTATTTCAAGAAGATGAAAGGATTCAAGAGAATGCGTCGCTGTTGTGAGATCAAAGATCTAATGAAAAACGAGTCCGGTCAAACTAGATAATCAATAGGTAATTGAGTTTCTCACAGCTTTGGGCATGAGATCACTACACTCTTGAATAGTGATGTCATAACCCTAAGAAGGGCTGCTGGGAATTGAGTCTGGGCCACGAGTATTTGATTTCAGGATGTAGAGCATTTGTCTGGGAATCCCCTGATCCTGTGCTGTTTTTAGCTTTTATTGAACTTTAAAAATGCTGTATGTACATGCACTCATCTGTTTTCTTTTTTCTAACATAACCCACTCTATTTAATGAAACTTTTGGGTGGGTCTATGAGAAAGGATGAGGGAACGCAAATTTGATTACACACAGGCTAGATTCTTTGTGGCTGTTTGCACAGAAAACAACTCTTTTTAGAACAGGCCCTTTCCTCATGCAGTACTTTGTCACTTGCCTAATTTGGCTTTTTCCATTGCTAAAATAGGAAGGATATTGGATAAGAGCTTGTGCAAAGAAGGACATCATGTATTTTGTGTTCCTATTTGTTCTGCATTTAATGTGCATGTCATCTAGATAAACAGATTGTGGAGGTAAATTAACAATGTGAACTCTAAAAGCTTTTCAATTAATTACTTGCATTTTGAACTGATTTTTCAGTAATGAAAAGTAAACAACCTGAAGTATTTTGGAGTCTGTAAGATTCTGCAAAAAGCATTGAGTGATGATTTTTTTTTTTTTTTTTCTCTCTTTTTCTTGTCAATATTTTTGATCACAAAAGAGACAGTGGCATGTCTCTTTAGGCTGCATTTAGACTGCAATTTCAAATAAAGTCAATAAAGTTCAATAAAGTCAAGTCCTAACCTAAGGTCCCCCTGTGGTGAAAATCAAGTTTTTAATGTTGTTTATATGTCTATGTGGTGTTTTTAATATGCTTTGAGACAAACCATGTGCAAATTCGTGAGTTACCACCATTGCTGAGTATTTTCTCCTTAAAACTGCAGTTTACCAAAGACCGTCTCAAAAACGTGGTTTGAAATCACTGGTGTTTCTTACGTCACAAACTACCTTATAACCAATCAAGTCAATGTGCCGGCGGGCTTTAGCATATCATTAATATGCTGCGAAGCAGGGGAGTCTCAAGTAAAGCCAGGTTATCCTAGAATATCTTTCTGTTGATATGAAAAATCGTGTACATTTAGCAATATAGTGGAAGAATTTTCTGTATATGTTGTATGTTACTATGCTATGATGAACTATATGCCTTTCTCCACTGACGAACTGAAGTTGTGTAAAGTGTTTCTATGGAAAAGGCAGCTGTCTGACTCTGAGACGATGAACAGGAACATGGTTTGTGTAAAATTAGCAGCACATTATTAGCAGCTGTTTGATAACGTAGTCAAGCCAAAGGCCAATCATATTAATTACCGTTATGTTTCCGGCATTGTAAAGAGTGATACCATCGTGCAGCGTTTACCTCAGTAAAGTTGACCGAGTGGATCTCTGAGCTTGTGCGAGTGAGTGGAGGCGGGGCTAATTAGCATATTCATAGAAGGCTCACGAAGGCTGTGTTTATTGGATCAAAATACAGTAAAAATGGCAATATTGTGAAATATTGTTACAATTAAAAAATGTGTTTTTAAAATCTAATTTATTTCTGTCATGGCAAAGCTGAATTTTCAGCAGCCATTTCTCCAGTCTTCAGTGTCACATGATCCTTCAAAAATCATTCTAATATGCTGATTTGCTGCTTTAGAAACTTTTCTTATTATCAGAGTTGAAAACAGTTGTGCTGCTTAATATTTTTATGGAAACCATGATACATGATAGATATTAATTTCTTTAAAAAAATTTAAAAAACGTACTGACCCTTTTTCAATGGTAGAATGTCATTATAAACCACTCAAAATATTTCTGATTGCACTAACAATGATATTTACTCTCACAGGTAACAGGTACTATGGGAGGCATGCAGAGCGGCCTAAATGAGCACTTGTCTCGACTGGGCGAGATCTTTGCCGCACGGGGAGACTTTGTGCAGACGCTGCAGTTCATGCAACAGATGTCAGACAACATCATTAAGCAACTACTGGGACTTCCTGACTGGGAAAAGGCAAAAGTAGACCTGGCTGCCATAGCTGATCAGACTGCATATGTGGAGTATTACAGGTAATGATGAGAGCTGCCACCTTTACCATAATGTACCTCTCCTGTATTATATTTTCTGTGGAAAGCAGGTCTTTTTTCCACCCTTGTTTTGTAGCAGGAAAAATCATTATGAAGTATTTTGTCCTTGACTCCTCATATTCTGCTAAGTGTGGTTTAGTGAAGCACCTTAGAAGTCCATCAACTGCTAATGCATGACTGCACGTGTACAATCTGTTTTATAGTTGCATTTAAAGTCATTTCCTTGTGTTAGACACCATAGATCACATGTTATTTACTGCTGCAGCTTCACCGCTGGTCATTCATCAAAACATCCGCCAGTGCTGGATTTATATTCCTGTCATCATTCCATATTGCAGATGACAGGTTGATAAGTGATGATGTCACAATTCTTTAGTTTAGGTTCCCAGAAAAGTTCATCTTTGATAGGAGGCATATTAATAAAGCTGACATGTGGTAGTGATAATGTGGATGTGTCTGCATGTGTCTAAGGGTAGTTTATAGGAAGAGACACGCTCATCTATTCTCCTCTGACGTTTCAGCGTATGAAATATTAATACCTATAGAAGTTGTTCATCTATTATGAATTATTTTCAGAGACGAAGAGCTCTCTGGAGTGGCCTCGCCAGCACACACACCAACAAGATTTTATCACTTAGAGATTGTGCAGGAGAGTCTTGGTCATGTTTCACATAAGTATATGCAACCTAAAAGTCTTCAGGAAAAATAAAAATGACACACATGAAACAATAATTGTTGACATAAAAGATGATTATAATGTGAATGTGGCTAGCATAGCTCAGATAACTTGGTTTTGAATCTGATGAAACATGTTTGAGTTCAGAGTTTTTTTGTATTTTATTACAGACTTTGATCAGTTTGAGGTCCTGTTGAAATATCTTCAGAAAATCTGAAAAGCAGGAGGCATAATCACTTCTCTATTTGGTCTATGTGAAACAGCTGAGAAAACAGAGATTTAATTTTGTTATTTTGAAAATAAATTGAAAATTTTCTATTGTGCATTGTTTTGCATGACAATGCAAAATACTTTTAATGAAACATTTCCACTCAAAAGGGCTTTTCACACTGTTAGCAACTGTTTTGTTTGAGGGGAAAAATGTCAAACGGCAACATAAAATGTGTCAATTGGAGTGATGAAGAGACAGTTTCACTCTTACCTTTATAGTCTGAAAAGTCCAGGTCGCTTGTGGTGTTTTTCCAATCAATGACACTGACACTGCAAATATGCAAATAAGGACATTAAACCAGGGATTTCAGTTTATAGTTTCTAAACTTGCCATTATAATCTCTTCAGCATCTCATATCATGACATGCAATGTTTTTTCGTTGCTAATTAAAAATCTCTGTCTGCTGGTTGTTCTTTCTTCTGAAGGTGGTTGACATACCTCCTGATACTAATATTGGATCTGGTCATCTGTCTTGCTGCTTGTCTGGGTCTGGCCAAGCAATCCCGCTGGCTGCTTACTACGTGAGTACAAACCTACATTACATTACAGTGATAAATACTGGAAATAAAGACATCTTTGTTTGGGTGATATTTTGTGGCCTGTCATAGAGCCCTCAATTTTTTAAAGAGGTCATATTTCCTTGATCTTTTAAAGTTCATTGTACTATCAAGATAATCCTTTAACATTCAGAAAACATGCTCTCCAAGACTGTTTATTGAAAATAAGCGAAAACGTTTCATTTTAAGGTTCAAATCGGGGTTGAAAAATGGGTTTGGGCATGGAAAAAAAAAAAAATGTCTCTAACTTTATCTGTAGGAGAAACTTTATCTCAGGGAAGAAAAACAATAAAAAATGTATGACATGACCCCTTTAAACAAGTTAATTAAAAAAAGATCAAAGAAAAAAACAGCAAATAAAATGTTCTCCTCATTCTCAAAGGATTGTCTGAAGTAATGCTGTTCACCTGAAAAGGACAGAATGTTGAGTTTCACTACAGTTCTCATTCAAATGACAAATTTTAAAGGGAACTAATAGGTTAGGCATGAGTAATTGTTTAATTTTATCAGCTGGATTTTACTGCACAGTAGTGGAAAGCATTTAATTTAGTCACACAGTGCATTTCTGATCATAGAATGCCTGCCGTTATGTTCAATATAAAGTAAAGCATTGGGAGTGTATTCTGCAGTCTTATAGAAGCATATGGATTATGGTATGAAAAAGATTTTAAATTGATCTCAGTGATGGTGTATGTGGTCCAAAACCATTGTTTAGAAAGATTCATGGGGGACAATATATGTGGAATAAGCCAAGAGTGGGGCTGTCCACCCAAATTTCTTGCACACAAACCTACGCTTGGTTAAATCTTACCAAAACAGGGCCATTTCACCCCAAAAATATTAATTCTTTTTTTTTTTTTTTTTTGCACTTTTAAGATTTTGTTTCTATTGTGCATTACTTTTATGACAATTAAGTGCATTAACACCCATATTGTCATACTAATTCTTAACTGGTTTCTCAACTGAATTTTATGTTTGGCGTCAAGTGGTGACCCAGCACGGTACCAAAATTGTTTATTATACTGTATTGTTTATGGTGTGTGTGTGTGCAGGATGATGGTGTTTGGGGTTCTGACTCTGATACTGAGTTGGGCGTCTCTCGGAGCTGATGTGGCCACTGCAGTGGTGAGTATCAGCCAGCAAGCCTGTCGATGAATCTGTTCTGACCATTATCTGAGATATGGAGAATTCAAGACAAACACATTATCACTATTTCCATCCAAAACACTGCATGTGTTTACATATCATAGTGTGTATGTGATGTTATTTGGTTTTGATATGCACTTGAGGTGGGTCACAGTGAGTCCATCGCTATCAAAAGCTTGTTTATGTGGCAAAGCATGACAAATACTAGTCAACTGCTGTCTGCTTGCCTGAAGGAGGTAATAAACTTCCAATTTATTGCTTTTGATGTGGGTGTGTGTGCTATCAAAATCACTGCGGTTTATGTGTTTATTGGGAAAAGAGTGAAATGTGGCAGATTTCTTTAAACCACATCAATAAAGGAGGGGGAAATAAAAGGAAGTGCAAGGAATGTAAAACCACTGTTGGATTTCTCTTATTTTACGACTCGCACATGGTCTCTGATCTTTTCTAGTTTAGTAAAACCAAATCTTGTAACCTTTTCTTTGTATTCATACACTAATAGTTGGGTCTCAGTAAGACCCTGGGAGAGGAATCTGCTGTTTTGTCTTTTTGGATATGAAAAGAAATAAAATTATTTATACAATTTGTCGAACTTTAAAATCTGAGCTCCTCAAAAGCATTGTCCAAATCTCTTTTTGCGTTGCTTAATATGATGGCATGCATATTAAGTAAGAATGGAGGCCCACCTTCAGTTAAAAAGACCTGGTGACTTTGTTTGAATCAGACATTACTTCCAAAACAACATTTTGTCGATAGCTTAGATGAGTTTAGTGCATTGCAATCAAATTAGTTCATATCAAATCAAATGAATTGCATTAAATCTGGCTGTGTGGATAAGCTGTTCATGGCTTTTCTTTTTTTTTTTTTTAACCTTAAGGCTGCTATTTTAGGCTCAGAACTCTGGTGTGTTTGGAACTTTGGCAAAGTTTTATCCTCTCTATTTTCTCTTTCAAACAATTTCTCTCACTCTCACCCAGTTATTCTCCTACTCTAACTCTAACTGGCAGGTTATAAATGCATTTAAACAGCTACCCACAAACCAATTATATCCATAAAGAAAGCAAAAAGTATGGAAGAATCAATAGTCTGTCAGCAGAAATTGTAGCGCGTGTGTGTGTGTGGAAAGAGATATTTTTCCTGTGTGAGAAAATACTGTTCTTGTGTTATACTTGCCAATCTATTTCCTAATACACAAGTGTTTCCTGCACAGATGTTCTCCCACTGATGAATGTACACAGTCCAGAGCAATATATATGCTGCAAACTCACAACCGGGGTTACAATATATATGTATGTGAGTTTGCAGCCTGAATTGAATATGATGAGAAAGAGAGTGGAACTCAGGAATAACAAAAAATGGAAACTTTCCATTGTGCTGTGTTCAAAAGCAAACTAATATTACTTGTATAGTTTGCTCTAAAATGTGACTCATTACCGAATCATGTGCTATATACAATAAGTTACAAAAAAATATTATTTTATTAATAATCTTATGTTGAAAACATTGTAGAAAACACTGAAATACACAGTCAGTGGTACACCATATGTTCTGTTTACAGATATACCGATTTATGTTTCTCTGTGTGTGACTAATTTAGTTTATACTTCCAGGTTGCAAATATTTCCCCTATCAGCTCATTAAGAGAGAAATGTAGATGTACCACCTCTTCATCATCAGTGGACACGCTCAGTTCGCTGTAATGAACTCATCTTTCCTGCAGGCGTTAGACACAGACACACAGAGCTTTGATCCTGTCTTCACGGCTAATGAATTAATGCATAACACAAGGTATTGAGCCTCAGGAGTTCAACAGGATGTGGACTTGACTTTAAACTTCCTTGCTCTGAGACAGGATGAGGGGAATGTTTTAAAGTTGATAGACATGTATTACTGCAGAAAAAAGGCTCCTAATGAGTCGCCGTGTGATAAAGGCCTAGGTTTCTTTGCACCTGAGGAAGTAAAGAAGGCAGTAGCATCATTGATGGGCATGAAGTCTGAGTTATCACAATTTTATTTTATTTTCATTTATTTATCTATTTATTTATTTTATTTTTTATTATTTTTTTATGATTGATTTTTTTTCTTTCTTTCTTGCCTTGTCAGAGAAACCACTCCTAGCAGAATGGGACAATTATGTCATTGTTGAATGCAAATGTATTGTTGACAGAAATATATGTTCCTTTCACCGCCTGAGGATGTTTATGTGCAGACAGAGAGTGTGTGTTGTGTTTCTGCATGACTGTTTTTTCCTTAGACAGACATTATAGCATTGTACAGTATCTGCACTGCAACACTACTTCATGTCTGTGTGATATGACTTGTCGTACATTCCTTCCTGTCTGACAAATAGCTGTTTATTTAGTATATATGAGTGTGTGTTTGCACCTGTGTGTAGGCCTACTTCCTGTCTGTGTCGATTTATGTCCCTTCACCTATTGCACCAAACATCCTGCAGTAACAGGAGTGTTTAGCTGAAATGCAATTATGCAAGCATTTTTAACAGTATATTTATTGAATATATATATATATATATATATATATATATATACACTACCATTCAGACGTTTGGGGTCAGTAAGATTTTTTCCACCATCACAGGACTTGTGTATATATACATATATACATCCATACACCTTTTTTATTTATATGTGTGTTTTGCGGTCTAGGGTACAAGTGACTTCTGTGTTGCGCCAGACAAATTTCTGATGAACCAAACAAAAGACATAATCAGCTCAGGTGAGTGTATCTCTTATTCTGAATGTATTTTTGTTTGGAGAAAAACAGACATGAACACACACACATACATACACACATACATACACACACACACACACACACACACACACACACACACACAAACAGTCATGGCCGGTTCATTAAATCTCATTTTATGAATGGGGATTATGGTTCTTCAGTGAACCAAATTTGCATGAAATGGCATTTTTACACTATCAAGTGCTTGAATAGTTTAAAGGGTTAATCTGAGAGACCTTTAATCCTGCTCTATAATCACTGTGAATGAATACATCTGTAAAATGGCCATTCCTGTGATTATGTAACTATAATCCTGTTCTCAGCCATAATATGTTCCTGCACTACCAGACAGACAGAAGCTCCCTCAGGTGCTCGAGGACGGAGCATCCCAGAGGAAAAAAAAAACATTCCTCAGAGGCTGCTTTTTCATAGCTTGCAAAACTTAAAGGAATAGTTCACCTCAAAATGAATTTAACGCCACAGCCTGAATGGTTAAAAATGGCTTCAACACATCTGTCTAGTATAGTGGATGTCGTGTATCAGAAGGTGCATTTAATCATGATGATAACCAGAAGAAAAAAAAAAAGATTTTAAAGAGATTTTTTTTCCTTTCTTTCTTTTGGTCTGAATGTCATGCTGTTCATAATGCACTTTCTTTTCTCCTCTTCTTTTGTAGATATTGTGCATTATTACCTGTACTGCAGCCAGACTCTCCCCAACCCGTTTCAGCAGGTACTATGGTTAATTGCACTTTTTATGTTCTTTAATTCCTCACCAAAAATGATCACCTGTAGGGATGTGACTCATAAGGAATCTATTGATGCTATTTTGATTCTCCTTTTACTGAACAATATAGATTTCTTTTAATACTTTGGAGAAAGCAAGATTTGTTTTAAATCAAAGAACCGTATATTATTGAGTAAATGAGTCGGCGAGCGAGTCGGCGAGCGAGTCGGCGAGCCAGTCAGTGAAAGACATGCATTTAATATATTTCAGACTACAACTTTACAAATCATAAATTTATTTTTTAATGGCAATAGGAACTTAAATGAAACCTCATGAGTGACCAACTTTGGAAAAAGGCATAAAAAACATTGCACACACAAGTGTTTGGTAAAATAATAAATTAGATTAAACTATTTTTATCAATACCTTTCTATATTGAATGAATTATAATTACATTTTGTAATAAACATTTCTTATGCTTTATCCACCATCTTGGATAGATTCTTTTTAAAATTTGCCCTTGTTACATTTTGTAACAGTGTTCTCATTGGAAGTGTAACTATGATGCCTAAAATGCTCTCTACAGTATTTAGGTTTTGAAATGGCCAGTAGGAATCAGTTCTCGATTCCAAACTGCAACTGACCTATCGATCTCCTTCTTCTCGTACTTTACCCTTTTCCTGACTCTGTGTCTTTCTCCCTCTCTTCTCCTGTCTCTCAGCGTCTTAGGGTTTTTAGGTCAGGCAGTAAAAGGCCAGTGTCCTACATCTCAGCTTGCTGCAGTTCAGCTTGACTTGCTATAACAGAGTAACTGTAGACATCTCTCTCAGATCAATAGAGTTGTCACAGGGAAAGGGAAGCAAAGATGTTCATAACAAGAGCTCAGTTGCATGACATTTATGTACACAGAGAGGAATATCAGTCTGTAGAGCATCATCAGCACTTAATGTATGAAAATGTTTTTGTAATGAGATGAATATCTGGTCTTTTTAATCATATTCCCTTCTCTTGGTGTTCTGTTCTTGGTCTCATCTTTGTTTAATTTCCAGTTGGTGTATATTTAGACTTGCACAGTGTCTGTCACTTTTTTTTTTTTTTTTTCTTTTTAGTTGAATAGCTCTTCTTTTCATGTGTGGTCTGTTTTCACAGTTTCACTCTCACATCAAGACAAGAGGGTGGAAATTGTAAAAAAAAAGAAAGAAAGTGGATTAATTTAATCAGGTTTTAGATGTGTTTGTCTGATGTTCCACCTGCTGGTGAATCTTGTGAACAAAAGCCTGGGACATATTTCATCAGAAAATAATTTTTCCATGCATTATTTTCATAACAGAAAAATCTCATTATTGTAATACAAAAATTATCATCCCTAGAATATACTAATGAAATCATCATGCTCAGACACAATGCTTTATTTACTTTAATGTTTAATTTTATTTTTTATTTGATCTAAGCATGTGTTTTTTTTTTTTTTTTGGTCATTTATATAGATTTGAGAGCTGACAGTAGTGATACCAGCTCTGTTTATCTGTGGATGGTGCAGTTTCTCTCTCTGCTGGTAGGGAGTGGAACTGCACATTAGAACCAAACCTGTGATGTGTGAACTGTTAATGTTGAGTTTGTTAGCCCTTAAACAAAACAAACTGATCCTGAATTAGTTTGTTTTGCAGTCGCTGACTGTCTTCCAGAGATCGCTGACCACCATGCAGATCCAGATACAGGGTCTCCTGCAATTTGCAGTGCCTCTGTTCCCCACAGCTGAGGTGAGTGTGCATGAGGACAGTAAGCATATAGTTACGAGAAGCATATGAGATACAGTCTCGGTAGAATCTGTTTTATTTATGCATTTGGCAATTTTACCCAAAATGACTTGAATTGCATAGTCTACAAATAATTCAAACAAAATATTTATGCATTTCACAAAAATATGTCTAGGTCACATTTCACATTTTAATAAACTAACATGACAGTTAAGCACATATGTTGTTTTATGTTCTACTTTTTTACAGTATTACATTATTTTTTTTATATATACACATACATATGATATTTCATGCTAAATAAATAAATGTTATTTTCATGATAGTTAAGTAATTGTAATTAGATCAGCATAATTGCAGTATAGCAATAAATTGAAACAATATAATATAATGTAATACAATATATAAATACTGTGTGTGTATATATATATATATATATATATATATATATATATATATATATATATATATATATATATATATATATATATATATATATATATATATCTCACAGAAGTGAGTACACCCCTCACATTTTTTTAAATATTTTATTATATCTCTCTCAACACACAGCCATTAATGTCTAAACCACTGGCCATAAAAGTGAGTACACCCCTAAGTGAATATGTAATCCATGTCCTTAGTCTGCTTGTCTTCAGCAAACTGTTTGCGGGCTTTCTTGTGCATCATCTTTAGAAGAGGTTTCCTTCTGGGACGACAGCCATGCAGACCAATTTGATGCAGTGTGAGGCATATGGTCTGAGCACTGACAGGCTGACCCCCCACTCCTCCAACCTCTGCAGCAATGCTGGCAGCACTCATATGTCTATTTCCCAAACACAACCTCTGGATATGACGCTGAGCACGTGCACTCAACTTCTTTGGTCGACCACGGCGAGGCCTGTTCTGAGTGGAACCTGTCCTGTTAAACTGCTGTATAGTCTTGGCCACTGTGCTGCTGCTCAGTTTTAGGGTCTTGGCAATCTTCTTAGAGAGTTCTTTGCCATGAGGTGCCATGTTGAACTTCCAGTGACCAGTATGAGAGAGTGAGAGCGATAACACCAAATTTAACACACCTGCTCCCCATTCACACCTGAGACCTTGTAACACTGACGAGTCACATGACACCGGGGAGAGAAAATGGCTAATTGGGCCCAATTTGGACATTTTCACTTAGGAGTGTACTCACTTTTGTGGCCAACGGTTTTGACATTAATGGCTGTGTGTTGAGTTATTTTGAGGGGACAGCAAATTTACACTGTTATACAAGCTGTACACTCACTACTTTACATTTTAGCAAAGAGTCATTTCTTCAGTGTTGTCACATGACAAGATATAATAAAATATTTACAAAAATGTGAGGGGTGTACTCACTTCAGTGAGATACTAATATATATATATATATATATATATATATATATATATATATATATATATATATATATATTAGTTTTTTACATAGCTATTGTGTGTGGTTCTTTTCAGAGGGATTTATTGAGTATTCAGCATCTATTGAATAATTCAGAGGCCAGTTTACATCAGCTCACTGCTCTTCTAGACTGCCGAGGACTCAATAAGGTAACGAGCGAGCACTCATACACATTTCACCTGCTTCTGTCTAATATGATACTGCGCGATTAGTGAGATTTCCGCAATTAGTAAAGTGCATCTAAATCTCTTGTGGCATGTGTGTGTTTGCAGGACTACCTGGACGCACTGATAGGTGTGTGTTATGATGGTGTGGAGGGGTTACTGTATCTCTGTCTGTTCTCTCTGCTGGCGGCCTGTGCCTTCTCCGTCATGCTGTGCGCCATCCCGAGAGCGTGGCGACAGATCGCCAACAGGTACAGTACACACACAAAGAATGCATTACGGTGCATTCACACGCATTGACTATAGTGCACTTAGCTCTAATCAAACATACATAAACTAGCTAATTAAGTTCTTTGGGAGTCAACTGAAAGTTACAGGCAGGTCTGTTAGAGCATGAAGAAAGATCTCCAGAAGCAGGAATAAATTGATCAAAAGTGACATTTATAATGTTACAAAAGATTTCCATTTCAAATAAATGCTGCTCTTATTCACTTTCTATTCATCAAAGAATCCTTAAAAAAATCTGTTTCCACAAATATATTAAGCAGCAGCACAACAGTTATCAACATTAATTCTTGAGCAGAAAATCAGCATATTAGAATGATTTCTAAAGGATCATGTGACACTGATGACTGGAGTAATGATGCTGAAAATTCAGCTTTGCATCACAGAAAAAAAAAAAAAAAAAGAAATGTTAAAGTAGAAAAGTTATTTGTAATTATATTACTATTTATAAAATATTACTTTATTTTTTTTATCAAATAAATGCAGCCTTGGTGAGCATAAGAGACTTCTTTGAAAAACATTTAACTCTTTCCCCGCCAGCATTTTTTTTAAAAAAATGTTCCCAGCCACCACCAGCATTTTTGCAAAAATGTAATGGCCCCCAGAATATTTTGTTGTACAAATATTTGAACATGCAATATATCAAAAGAAAGAACATAGCCTCTGCTTTTAAACAATACGAACAAACAAACAAAAACCTGCATTATTCTAGCTTCATGCATTCTCAACTCTTGAATGTGGGTAAGTTTCATTAAAAAAACAACAACATTTTGAACAAAAAGCTGAGAAAATCACTTTTATCATGCTTTTATTGCTTGTTTCTGCTCCTTTTTTTTTTTTTTTTTTTTTTTTTTGGGCATATTTTGATTGGGAGATTCTGTACTCTTTCAGAAGATTTGTAATAGCACCCCCTACTGTATAACAGTAAAAATGCCAAAAGCCAGAAAATGTCGTCAATGGCGGGGAAACGTTGTCTCTTAAATTATGTAAAATTCTGTCAATGGCGGAGAAATTCTTCCTGGCCCCAAATGTTTGAGTGGTAGTGTATACTATAGCATACAATGCTTCTCTTTCTCTCTCCACAGAGAAAGAGATTACGATGACATCGATGACGGAGACCCATTTAACCCTCAGAGCCGGCGAATAACGCCCCACCATCCGCACCAGGGCAACATGCACAGCTTCTGCAGCTACAGTAGCAGCATGGGCAGCCAGACCAGCCTGCACCCTCCGACACAGGCCGTGTCCAACGCACCCCTGTCAGAATATATGTAAGAGTCACCCTTTAAACATGATTTATTCTTTTTCATATTCTCTGATTTCCTGTTTTCAGATGGATGCGTCTGTATATTGTGTAACAGCTCAATTCAATATTTTTTGGATGTAATAAAGGGGAACTGCTGATCGATTTTCTTTTCTTAAAAGAATATTAGATGAAGTTCACTGTATTACTTCTAAAATACTTATTTCCTTACTCTTTTCTCAGTCTGTCTTGAACTCTCCCCATCACTTTCTCCTTTTATTCATCATTGTCTTTTGTCAGGAACCAGTCTGCGCTGTTTGGTGGAAACCCGCGCTATGAGAACGTGCCTCTGATCGGGAGGGGATCTCCTCCTCCTTCGGTGCGTTGGGCTCCAGCGGCCCAGTCCTTCTCATGACCACACATACACTCATGTTTACACAGTGACAATAATTTACACCAAATATTTAACCTTTTTTCAAAACAAGGACACAATATTTTAAAGTCAACATGAAACCAAAATTGACCATCTGTGCACTACTGTTCAAAAGGTTTGGGTCGGTATGAGTTTTAAGAAATTAATACTTTTATTCAGTATTTCAAATAAATGCTGCTCTTTTTGCTACTCATCAAAGAATCCTGAAAAAAAGGTATCACTGTTTCCACAAAAATATTAAGCAGACCACAAACATATTAAGTGAGAGTAAATGGGCTAAAGTTTGATTTCATGTTGACTTTAAACTCTTATCATTATTATTTCTAATCTTAATCTATTTGTTCTTTAGTGGCTTTGTACTGTCTTCTGCTAATAGCTTCTTTTACGTTTTTTCTTTGTTTGTTTGTATGTTTCTCTGTTTGTATGTTTCTGTTCTTATTTTTTCTTTATTTTAACCAAAAAAAACAAAACAAAAAACCATTCTTTTTGGAGCTTTACTCTCAGCCATATATAAACCGCGTAAGTTGCTGTATGATTGCAGTATTATTGTCTCAGTCCCTCTGTTAATCGATCCTCCCCCCAGTTTTTCTGTTATTTCATCCCTTGTTTTTATAATACATTTTGTTTGGGTGTTTTTTCCCTTTTTCACTCCTGGCATGGATCCTCATAGACACACCTACACATGTTGTACGTTAGACACAGATGAGTTATGTAGAGCACGCCCCCTATTGGTAGGAGGTTAGGATGTATTTGCAAGAGCATTTTTTTCATTAATTCTATGTTTAATTTTAGTGTTGTCTGGTCACTAGCATGCCTTAAAAACCCTTTTGTCAGCTAATAACTTTATACAGATTTAAAGTGACGTGAGGGTGAGTAAATGATGACAAAATTACAGTCTTTTAGATATTAACTAGATAAAAAAAAATAAAATAAAATAAAAAAAACCTGCTTTGGCAATCTATGGAAGCTTGTTTCTTCCAGAAAATATGAAATAAAAAAGGGTATTTGCGAATTTTTATCTCACAATTAGACTTTTTTTTTTTTTTTCTCGCAATTGTGACTTTCTCAGTGCTGTGACATAAAGGCCATGTTTACACCTGATATTAAGATAGTTTTGGTTGATCGGATCACAAGTGGACGATGCTAAATACAGGTGTAAACAGGGTCTAAAACGTTTTGAACTTTCCACTTTCGACCACTTCCAGAGGTAGTCTAAAATGAATTTGACCAGATTGCTTTCATAGTGTAAACCCTATGTGGTTGAATGTGTTCGAACCACCACAAAAGATCGCCTACTCTCCGCCTACTGACCTAATGCGTAAACATCATGGAAAGCGCGCTAGCCAGACGGGATTTAAACTTTGTCGACTGAAGACCCAAGTTTAGTTTGAAAACGAAAAAAACATTCCAAGCACAATGTCCTCTCACCATTCTTGATTTTTACGGATTTTAGAGTAGAAATGAAAGCTTTTTGTTTTCGTCGTCTCCAGTTGTGTTCATATGTAAATTGCGCGTTTAGTTCATTACATCGAAAGATCTGAAAAAACCCATACATTTACCCGTCCACAGACCCTCCCCTCGAAGAAATCAGGACAGAAGTGATCAAAAGTGGACAAAAGAGACAGATTAGAACACCAGGAGTAAACGGGAATGCGTCTCCCTCATCTACTTGTGATCCGATCGACTAAAACGCATCTTAATACCAAGTAGAAACAGGGCCATAATCTCCCAATTGTGAGTTATAAAGTCGAATTGCAGGGTATAAACTCGCAATTGTGAGAGGAAAAAGTCAGAATGGCAAAGTTATATCTAGCAATTCTGACTTTTTTCTCAGAATTGAGAGAGGCTATAAAGACAATTGTGAGTTATAGGCGAATTACTGGATATATAAACGGAAAAAAAAGGGAAAAAAGTCAGATCGCAATTCTGACTTTTTTCCTCCGAGATATATACTCACAATTGCAAGTTATAAAGTCCAACTTTTCATTCACAGTTCTGAGAACAAAAACTGACCTTTTTCTTGCAATTTTGAGTTTTTACATCGCAATTCTGACTTTAAAAATGTCAATTCATAGAAAAAAAATCTGACATTTCTTGCAATTGCAAGTTTTTCATCTTGAAATTCTGACTTTATAATATGTAACTGCAAGTTTATACATCGCAATTGCAAGGAAAAGAAGTCAGAATTGTGAGAAGTCGCAATTACCTTTTTTGTTTTCATTCTGTGGTGGAAACAAGCAACCATAGTAAACTTGTAGTCCACAACGAACACAAAACGTGTAGCTCATTTTCATTTCACTCTTAAAAAATGGTCATTGTTTGCTTTAATATTAGCCATCTAGATAGTGTCAGTTTGTGACTCCTGTGTTGATGTTCTCCTCAGTACTCTCCAACCATGAGAGCCACCTACCTCTCCATGACCGAAGACCAGATCAGACACTTTGGGGAGGATTTCCGAGCGTAGAACTGATCCGTTTTCTTCTGTCATGCACACGTTTTGTCTGGTGTGAATCTTCACACTCTGAAAAATTTGGACACATGGAAAACCCTCACGCCAGCATGTGTGCGCATCCTTATTTGTGTTACAGGACCACAGTCTGAGAGGAGAACATAATTTTAGGAGCACTCTGTGTGTGTCCGTATGGGTGCTTGCATGTACGTGCGTGTTTGTCGATTATTCTGATGGTGCGATGCATCTTTTCCCTCACTACTGAGGTTCTGAAATATCCTGTCTCTAATAATGTTTTATTTGTATGTTTACGTCATATTTTACATGAAATAGACTCTTTGTCTTCCCTATTGCCTTTCAAGTGCAGAAACTGTTCAGTGTGGGTAACAAACACTATTTTGGACCAACTTTATATTGTGTCTTTAACTACTATGTACTAATATTTACATTAATTATTTGATGTAATGCACTTATTGTGTAGTGTACATACATTTTTACTTATTTAAATACCTGCATGAAATTACTTCTGCTGTTAATTTCTGTAATTACCTCTATAATTACAATGTTGATCCTTCCCTTAACCCACCTTTAAACCTACCCATACCACAAAACCTGTCCCCATACTTACCCGTATCCCACCTCAATAGCAGCAAAAGTGTTTTGCAATACAATATGAACACAATAAGCACATGGTACCTAACAGTCTGTGTTGTTTTAGAATTATTTACAGTGTAATTATACAATTTAGTACTGAGTAATATATTAATTAACTACATGTACTTGTTACACACATAAATATAAGTACATAGAAGTTAAAGGCACCTGATATAATATGGGACCACGTTTTTATTCTAACCAGAGTACAGTACCGAACCTTATAAAGGTTAGCCATTTGTCATATTAAAGACTGTACATATAAGTGTGGACACTGGTTGAAGTATTAATATTCTGTCCATTGGACATTTAGTCCTACATAGTGTACAGCATTGCTAGTATCAACATAGGTTTGCTAGGTACTTTTCCAAGTGATTGTTACTCATGAAAAGTTGTCTTACGTTTTTTTTTTTTTTAGCTACTGTGCAGTGTGAACTTCATGAACATGTCATCACTTTTTATGATGGCTAACTGTACAGATACTAAAGCGTTTTATCTTCTTATTTTGAAGTGAAGTCTATTGTTTTCTAAATGTCTTTTGTGCCAAGAATGGAAGCATGTTTTGTGCCTCTAAAGCCTTTGTTTTCATTCCCTTTCACTGCTTTATTCACTGTGTGTATCTATGATTAACAGGGATGGGACATAGAGGGGGAATAAAAGCTTTTCTGTTTGTGTTATGCATGTAGAGGCATTTTAAAGCACAACATGATCACTTTGGGTTTATAGTGACCAAACACTGTCACTTTGTACCACAAATGATGTTTCTAACATCCTGAGAGACTTTCACCTCATTTCCAGCAAGCACAAATGACGGGTCGTTTTACCTGGAACTTAAAATCTCAGACCTTCTTTTCATACAAGTGTAGAAAGCACACTGAGCCAATGTTGCAAATGCATATGCTTTGAATTAACCTGTTGACCAGCTGTAAATAACCTGTATGGTAACAGATGTTGTGTGACTATTTGTATTTCTTTCTTTGCTCCATTCTTGAGTGCCATTCTCAGTATATTGTTTGATAAAATCATCTACTTGGACATATGCTTGCACAGCGTGTCCTCATTTGAGATTGATGGTGGCTTCCGTCTGGTTTATTGCATAGTGTTTTTAATACATTTTTTAAAACTGATTTTAATACTCTGTGCATGAATAACACTGTGTTGCAGACACTGACGGTGGTGCTTGATTTCTGTCTAACTTAGAGGACAGAAACATGGATATATAATAAAAAACATTTTGATTTGAATTGAGACTTTTGAGTGAAAACTTTTATTTAGGTACATAACATTTATGTAGCTTATAGTCAATAGCAGGGCAGGTTTTCAAACTATATGGGGAAAATGTTACTTGCGAAAAAAAAAAAAACAGACGTATGTATGTCTCAAAACAATGATGAAACTACAAAAATGTAAAGTATAGTGTACAAAAGTATCAAACCATTTTGGTCTACTAGTGTTAATACATTTGAAAAATTAGGCTACATCACAACTTGCCCCATAATTATGTTTTTAATAATACTTTTGTCCTGTGAATACTACTTTATGGTTAAGATCTAACTAATACATTATATATTTGTTTCATGTTTAATATGTCTGCCAGTGTTCTTTTACAGTTTCTGTTATTAACCCAGCTATTGCAAAACCTACTATAATTAGCCTATCATATGATGGGTTTTAGTTTGGAGACCAAAATTCACAAACATGTTTCTAATTACATAAGATTTTCAACTGAATGTTTGAAAGCAACATACATACAACCCCACTGTTATAGAAAACAAGCGTTTGTGTTATTGGACTAAACTCTTTTCCTTACAGTTACTGCGATATAGCCTCAGCAGTAATGTCTGACGCTGCTTTAAACTAAATATATGATACTGAAATGATAAATTGAAACTTGTGTCCCGCATAATTCCTGAAAAGGAGTTTTAATGGTGTTTTTCTCATTGAACCCTATGAGTGTTATTTGTCGCCCTCTTCTGGCCCTGTTGTCGAACTTCATTAGAAGAACAGAAAGCCTGAGCTAAAACAGCCAACAATGTTCATTTCATGAGTGAAACATTATAAAAGAGCACATTTATATCTACGTATATAATGTCTAAGTAGCATTCAGTGCTGTTAGTATTTAGTAGCATTAATATTAGCACTATTAAAGAGAGTAAAAGTATGTCTGCAAACGTGACGTCACGAGCCGCCGCTGCTAGGTTACGGTAAACTACTACAGACCAGTGAACCACTAAAACCACCAAAACCCAGAAAGCGTCACAAAATCAGGTAAAATTAATCAATGTCTTATTTTGAAAGAGTTTAACTTTAAACGGGTACCTGTCATAGATTGATACATGCCTATATATATATGTAATGTTCTGGAAGTCTTTTCAAAACAACTTTTGACACAGCTTTAGACCTTATCGGTGTGCTGATGTTTGGTTGGACTTCCAGCTGACAGGGGACGTTCTCAGAACTTTGGCTGACATTCTCTGGAAAGGTTCTCAAGAAGTTATGAGCAAAAGTTCTTTAGTAACGTTAATAGAACGTTCGTTCAAGGTATCTGGTCTTTAAAAACGTTATCAAAACATTAGAACAAAAATGTTATTTTTACATAATTCATGGAACGTTTTCCTGAAGCATTTTAGTTGGAAGTTTGTTTTTTACTACATACTATTTTTTTTTTTTTTTTAGAGAAAGTTCAAAAAGTAACGTTCCCATAATACTTGCAAAATGATAAAACAGAAAAAGAAAGAAAGAAAAAAAAAAAAACAATTCCTTAATGTTTTCTCTAACGTTCACATAACCAAGAACAAACGTTTATAAAACATTTTAAAAATTGGACGTTTTGAACGTTCTGAGAATATTCAGAACTTAGCAAAACGTTACTACTTGTTTTTATTAGCTGGGAAAGAAAAGCTGGAAAGAATTTTCGTGCTCCTATCATAAACAATGCACATAAGATTTTTATCAAGTTTTTGGTCCAATTCAATGAGTCTTTGGTAACCAGCTTAGTATTATAATCTAATACTTCACATTTAAGTGTAGAACATTTAAGTGTTTTCATCATTACAACATAAAATGTTTGTTTTCAGAGTTTCAGCTTGATTTTCTCATCAGTATGTGGGTGTGACATACTATATAATTCCTCTAAAAACTATTTTAATCCAAAAATCTTACATCTTTATGTATAATAATTATAGAAACATTCGTGGCCGCATTAATTGGAGGAATATGTCATATTTGTATTTTTAAAAATTAATTAATCAGTAGCTTGATTTTCTTATAAATAAGTGGGTGTGATGTACTACAATTCCTCTAAAACTATTTTAAACAAAAAAAATTGTATAGGCTATAATAATTACAGAAACAGTTATGACCTCATTAATTGAGGGAATGTATGATACAGGACCATTGAAAATTAACTTTTGAAAACAAAAAATGAACTCCATACATACGTAGTATGCAATTTTTAACCCACAACTTCATTACAAAATGTCTAAAAATTTGATCATGAAAATCCTTTAACATTTCTAGCTAAAATGGAGATCGTGTACGTGTACACAAAAAAGCGCAGTGAGTTTGGCCGTCAGTGTAACTTTTCAGACCGTCCGGCTGAGCTGCACGTGGACATTCTGCCTGACCATTCCCTCGCTGCAAACTTCACAGTCAGAGATCCATGTAATGTATCCATGCAATGCGCTGAGGAAATGTCAGAGCATGAGGTGAGACTAGCAACAAATGCCATGAACACAAAAAGTTTATACTGTACTGTATGTTCATAAAATATCATGAAATGTATACATTACAATATTTTATAAATTAGTTTCAATTATAGTCTGAATCCTTGTCCCGTTCAGGTGAACACAGTGCGCTTTGAATCAGAGTCACGAGGAATAAACCATGTGGAAGGAGGGTGGCCGAAAGATCTCAATCCAGAAGATATGGAGGCGACCATCCGCTACAGGAAGAAAGTGGAGAAGGATGAACACTATCAGAACACGATTTTGCAGATTGCTGGTGTGAGTGCCTTAACCATGAAGTATTATATTTGAGATGAGGAATGATGTGCTGAGCTTATATTTAACCCTGTATTGTGAGCTTCCTCTCAGAAGAAGACATGGTTTTGACTTCTTTATTGAAAAATGAGATTTACTTTTGCCCATTGCAGCTCATGGAACACTGTAGCAAGCAGAACAACGCCACTGACATCTACCAGGATTTTTTTGATGATGAGGATGAGGAAGAGGCGGAGGAATCAGAGGAAGAGCCATCAGCGAAGACAATCAATGTTTTCAGGTGAGCACACTCAACAGTAGTGATAGAGCAGCACCAGCCAGGTCACTGACACGAGTTTTGTGAATGAATAAATCATTTTCTCTTTTGAACACATTTTTAGGACATTTCGGGTAACAATTGTGCTTATTTAAACATTTATATATAAATAGAAATGTTTCTTAAGCACCAAATCATGATTTCTAAAGGATCATGTGACACTGAAGACTGGAGTAATGATGCTGAACTTTTTTTTTTTTTTAGGATTTCAGTTAAATGAAAATATAAAGTTATGAAACTTAACTTTGCCCTTAGCCAAATCAACTTGCTCTGGAACAAGTAGATTAATAAGATCAAAGATTGCCCGTTTGATATACCCAAAATGAATAATACCTATGTTTAACCATGTTTAATCTACATAAGAGCCAGCGGAAAAAATTTCAAAGGACTGGCCGAGATAAAGCTGTTCTCGTACATGAGCACTGAGCGGCCGCTGACGGCCTGGAGCTCACATCTCAGAAAACGTCTAAACAAATTGTCAGATAGGCACTATGTTTTTATATAAGTTGCATATTTGAGGTCTAAATAACTACATTCTCAGCTAAAAATTCCGTGACACAACAACAGTAGTATTTGTAAAATGATGGTGGGTTTGCTCGTACTCCATGAAGCGGAGTGATACAAGTGGTGAAATGGTTCCCGTGATGATACTGGTAGAATATTGCATGGCTGAAAAAGGCTCTCAGCCAATCAGATTTGAGTACCAGAACGAACTGTTGTATATATATAAAATTTAATTAGACTAAAAAGACTGAGATTATACTTTCTTTCTTTCCTTTTAAAGAATTATTGCTATTGAGTCATATAGTATTTAATCATTTGGCTATCTGTGTTTTTTTAGAGACCCAAATGAAGTGAAGCGCACCGCCACCAGTTTGTCCTGGCACCCCGATGGCAACCATAAACTTGCTGTCGCTTACTCTTCCCTGGAGTTTCAGAAAGCACCCAATGACATGAGCTTTGACTCCTACATATGGGACATTGGTATCATACCTTTTGGTATATCACTTTTCTGTGATATAAATGAGTCACCACAAAAATATTGAACAAAAAATTCTTCTCCCCTTCAGAAAATCACAATAAACCCGAGATGACCCTGAAACCTGTATGTCCACTTGTTTGTCTGGAGTACAACCCAAAAGATTCACACATTCTCGTTGGGGGAAGCTACAATGGACAAATTGGTACGTTTTATCACCTGAGTACCTCTTTGGATACACAATTAATCATGTTCTATTCCAGCTACTAAAACACTTATGACCATCCGAACTCTTTCAGTGGCGTAATTAGATTGGCCACAGTCGCTCTGGGCATTTTTAGTTCTCAGTAAATGATGGTTAATGGAAAAAAAGTACCTTTGACCTTGTCTGAATAGTGTTTGATAGATGTGGCTCTTTTGAAAAGTCTGATAGCTGAGCTAATGGTCTTTGGCATTTAATGCATAGTTGAAATTACTATGCACTTTGGAATGGCATCTGTAGATATCATTGTGTAATTATTGTACACAAATATCCTAAAATTATGCATGACCACCTTGTTGTTTATCTTGTTACCAGCATATTGGGACACGCGTAAAGGCAGCCAGCCAGTAGAGATGTCCACCATCGAACACAGCCATAGGGATCCTGTCTACAAAGTCATCTGGCTGCAGTCGAAGACAGGCATGGACATCTTCTCAGCCTCTACAGATGGTCAGGTCTGTGTGCAATGACACATAAGCCCAAAAATAAAGAAATAAACCACATAATATTTCATTTAGACTTGCATTGCAGTCTTTAGAGATAAAAGATACTCATGCATCTGACACCAGGTGCTATGGTGGGACATTCGTAAGATGAGTGAGCCCACGGAGAGACTCGTGCTGGACCCCAGTAAGAAGGGGAACCTTGATAATGCCCTTGGTGCAATCTCACTGGAGTTTGAGACCACTATGGTAAGACCTGTTCTTATTTTTGGCCCACTGCAAGACAAAACCTTGTGGAAACAGATGTTTCGAACTTAAACATCCTTTGTTTTTGATTACACAAGCCTACTAAGTTCATGGTGGGCACAGAGCAGGGTCCTGTGGTTTCCTGCAATCGCAAAGCAAAAACCCCAGCTGAGAAGATTGTATGCACATACAGCGGACACCATGGTCCCATTTATGCCCTGCAGAGGAACCCATTTTTTCCTAAGAACTTCCTGACCGTGGCTGACTGGACCGCACGCATCTGGTCAGAGGACATCAAGGAGTCCTCCATTATGTGGACCAAGTAACTTATGTTTTGTTGTTCAAATACAGCATTACAAAAGCAATTCTCTATTCAATTTTTGGGAAAATATCAGTTTTATGTACACTACCATTCAAAAGATTGGGGTCAGTAAGACTTTTTCTTTTTTTGAAAGAAGTTAATATTTCTATTCAGCAACAACACATTAAATCGATCAAAAGCAACAGTAAAGATTTTTACTTTATTCCAGATTTTTGAAATAGTAAGCAGCACAACTGTTTTCAACATTGATAACAACAAAATATGTTTCTTGAGCAGCAAATCAGCATATTAGAATGATTTCTGAAGGATCATGTGAAACTGAAGACTGGAGTACTGATGCTGAAAATTCAGCTTTGCCATCAATTTTAAAAAATATTAAAAAAGAAAACAGTTATTTTAAATTGTAATAATATTTCACAATATTTAATTGTTATTTTACTATCACTGAGATACTGTTATAGTTTTTATTCATATTTTGAATTAGATTTTATGTTTATATTTTCCATTTTAATTTCAGTTGAAGTTTTAGTGATTTGGTTTATATATATATATATATATATATATATATAATCAAATTTAATATATATATTAAAAACAACCCTGCTGATTTACTGTATTTTTATTTTTTATCAAATAAATGCAGCCTTGTTGAGCTTGATCAGATTTCTTAAAAAAAAAAAAAAATCTTGTCGACCCCAAACTTAGTGTAGATGTTTGGTGAGACTTGCACATGTGCCAGTATTACTAATCTATTATTTCTACAGGTATCACATGGCCCATCTGTTAGATGGCTGTTGGAGTCCAGTCAGACCCGCAGTCTTCTTTACAGTAAAGATTGACGGCACCTTGGATGTGTGGGACATCTTATTTAAACAGAACGACCCCACTCTCAGCCTCAAAGTTGGTGCTAAATGTCTCCTCCTTGAACTGAAACCATCTCACAGTCCAACATTTCAGCGTTATTTGTTTTAATAAATATTCCCAATGTGTGGATGTTTTTTCTCACAGGTTTGTGATGAAGCCCTGTACAGTGTCCGGGTGCAAGATAATGGCCGTTTCCTGGGCTGTGGCTCTCAGCTGGGAACCACCACACTGCTGGAGATTTCATCAGGACTGTGCAGACTGCAGAAGAACGAGAAAGCCCTGGTCTCAGAGGTGAGATACAAACACACATGAACGTGAGGATGGTAAGGTTTGTTAATAATTGTCTCTTATGCTTACTAAGGCTGCATTAATTTGATCAAAAATACTGTAAAGTAATATTGTAATTATTTTAAATAAATGCTGTTCATTTTTTAACTTTTTATTCATCAAAGAATCATAAAAAAAGTATCACAGGTTATAAAAAATATTAAGCAACACAACTGTTTCAAACATTGAAAATAAATCAGCATTTAAGAATGATTTCTGAGGGATCACGTGACACAGACTGGAGTAATGGCTGATGGGAAAAAAAAAAATATATATATATATATATATGTGTGTGTGTGTGTGTGTATTTATGTATTTCTGCTCCTATATACCAGAGTATATCATAATAATAATATTAAATATCACTTATAAATACCAAATTATATATATGGACACATATATTTTATTTGGTTTATATTTGGTATATGTTTATTATAGAGGGCCATCTTATAAGCAGTTCTGGCCAATCTAACCTTTTGACAAAGTAATTTAAGAGAGACAATAAAAAGTTTAAAGTTATTAAAATCTGTAATAAAAACTAGAATTGATTGCTCTTTTTTTAAGCATTTTCAATAATTATCCAATGGGGCCGAACAGTTCCCCTAACTGAAGTATCCCCCATTTATTAATGGATGTAAAAATATTTTTGTATGTACTATACATCTATCTGTCATAGACTGAACTTGTGAGGTGTATTTTCCCTTGCTTTTTGCAGATGTTTGAACGCGAGACCAAGCGGGAGAAGATTCTGGAAGCTCGGCACAGAGAGATGCGTCTGAAGGAACGCAGCCGCTCCGAGCAGAGCCGAGAGGACGAGGCAAAAGAGGCATACGGGGAGGAGAGCACAGAGGACCTGGTGGCCCGTGCAGAGAGGGACTTCTTCGACATGTTAAAGGCTGAGATGGAGAAAGAGAGGAATGAGGAGAAAGAGAGAGATAAGGTTAAGGATGTTCTGCTTCTAACATGTTTATTGTTTTGAGCGTCAGATGTGACGTCTAAAACATTTAATCAAGGTTTTTAACCACACATCTGTGTGTTTTTGATGGGTGTTGTCATAAGTGTGTGTTTCAGAATGGCTTGTCAAATGAAACTGCCCCTCTTTGTGGAGCTTAAACAAATTGTATCCCATGTTTGGACTGTTGCTCCAATAAGATAAGGGTCCTGAGCTCTATATATAACCCTGAAAGCTGGGGTGAAGACACTCTATTGTGAAAGACAAAGAAAGAAAAATCAATAAAGTCTACTTTGTCTGTACCCAGAATGCTTTATGCTCCTCTGTGATTGGCGAGGAGGCATTTGAGCTTGCGCGACCATCAGAAGTGCATCGCTATAGGCCCATCTACTCAAAGGCTCATGTGATTAATGGTTTTGGCCTTTTCAAGGACTTAAGCTATTTGAAAATAAAGAGGGGGTTTATAATTAGGTTTGTTTTGCATGTGATTTCTATAGGAAATTAATTGGACAAAAAAGAAGTTTGGCTGGTAGTATCTGATCTGTCTTTTCTAAAATTGTTTCTTATTCCCTGCAGGAGAAAGGCGTGTGTGAAGAGAAAGATTTCCAGGAGGAATATGAAACTAATGGTGTTGCTTCTTTTACAAGAAGAGAAATCTCTCTGTAGACTGTGAACACAGAGCTATGGCTGGTTGCATAAACAAGCATAAACATACTCTTACAAGTTAGTCATCTAATTATTTTCTTTAAAACTTGTTATAACTTTTTTAAGCCAGTTACATAAAAACGTAGACTGGTGTAATTTCAGTCTGAAAAGTAAGAATTATTAGCCCTAACTAATTACTAGTTGGTCAGACTAGTTCATATGTCTTAACTTAGCGGTTCGTTTTATGCAACTGGGTCCACATGTCTTATACTTAGTCACTGAAACACTGTTCACAACCCATTTTACTTTCTTTTTTGTTGTATTTCTGAGTAAAACAGGATATTCAATGAGAAAAAATATATATAATCTCATAGAATTTATTTATCATGAATTGATTGGATTGTGTAAAGTGGGCGTTACATATCAGAATGAAATGAGATGGTCAGAGTGGAGGTTTGAGAAGTTGTTTCAGAGTTCGAGCAAGTTTGCATTTTGGGAAAATGTGCACTGAAGAATTGTTCACAATAAGACAATAAGACTCTGCTTTGAAATTATATGTATTGTGAAAAGTGCTCTACAAAAAAACATGACTTGACTTGCAGGTATGTGCATTAAGAAAGTAAATTTTGATTTTTATGTTTACTATAAGGAATAAATACAGCTGAATATGTTGGATAATTATTATTTTTTTTATTTAAATATGCATGATTATTGCAATTAGTCTAACACTTTTCAATGTTGTTCCTGATCTTCCACTCATGTTTTATATCCTCAAAACAGCACCAGATTATGAGCTGTGAAACTGTTAGCCACATTTGTTTTGTAATAAAAATATATACAAATATCCATAATTTGTGTCACTATACCCTAAAAATGTCTTAAAATCTTAAATTCCCCTGTGGTGAAAATCAAGTTTTTAATGTTGCCGTAAAAGTATGTACTCTTTTTGTAAACAAAAAGTACATACTCTTGAGTGTGTAGCAAAATAGTATTTTTTTTTTTTTTTTTTTTTAATGTAGCAAAAGAGTAGACAAGCTTTGGTACATACTATCACGTCATACAATTGCGTCTTTGCACTCTGTCGCATCCTGTCACCGTAAACTGGCCTGTCAATCATCTTACATCCTCCACATTTCATTTAGCTAATTTCCTACCGTATCGGAGAGAAATGCAGTACCACGTTGATGTGTAGTCGCGGGTCTTTCATGTGGAGAACTCTCCTCATATTAATGCATAATGATGCATTTAAAAGTTAATGACCAATCGGATCTTTATAAAAGTCCACATTGGTATTGCAGATGAAATATAACACAGATAACATTAAATAAATATTTTCTATCAGGTTAAACTGATTATTAGTCACTCAAACCTCTCAACGTCGGTTGCGCATATCCGCCATGTTTTGTAGTTTTTTAAACACTTTTACTCGTGTTTGTAGTTCTGAACTGAATCCTCATCCAAAGCGCAATGGGTTGTGGGCAATATTAGTCTTTATAGTGTGCACGGATCCACACTTCGAAAATCTACCGGAAATAGTAGACCATCCGGGGACTTCTGGCTCTTTTCAACATACTATGCTTTGGAACACACTTATTTTAATCTCACATACTATTTAGGATGGATAGTATGGACATTGGGACGCAGGGACAGTCTCAAAAGAAATCGCTGGTGTTTGACATCACAAACTACCTTGTAACCAATCACGTCAACGTGCCGGTGGGCTTTAGCATATCATTAAATGTGACTGCTCTGAAGCAGGGGAGTCTCAAGAGAAGCCAGGTTATCCTGGTATATTTTCCTGTTAATATGAAAAATCGAGTAGATTTTGCAATATAGCGGGTGTATGATGTATTTTACAATGTTATGATGAACTATATGCCTTTTTCCACTGACGTTCTGAGTTGTTCAAAGCATTTTAGGGACACAGGGACTTTAGAAGGCAGCTGTCTGACTCTGAGATGTCGAACAGGAACACGGTTAGTGTAACATTAGCAACAGATTATTAGCTGTTTGATAATGTAGTCAAGCAAAAGGCTAATCATATTAATTACCGTCATGTGTCCGACGTTGTAAAAAGCAATACCATTGTGCAGCGTTTACCTCAGTAAGTTGACCGAGTGGATCTCTGAGCTCGTGTGAGTGAGTGGAGGCGGGGCTAATTAGCATATTCATAGATCCGCATATACTAAATGAAGCAAGGGTGTAGAGTTACATTCAGAAAAAACATTTTCACAGGAAAAAAATGTTTGTTATTTTGGTGATCAAAGATGAGTCAAGGGATAAAATTATTGACTACAGGAGGACTTTACACACACACACACACACACACACACACACATATATATATATATATATATATATATATATATATATATATATATTTGTATGTGTGTGTGTGTGTGTGTATGTATATATATATATATATATATATATATACACACACACACACACACACACACACACACACACAAACATACAAAGAACATGAAGAATATACTGCAGTTTGTGCAGACAATGGACCTTAAGTGCACCTGATGAACAATATTTCAGGTTCTGAAATAATAATAATGATTATTATTATTATTTTGTAAATTATTTGTATAATTTGCGGAGAATTAAGTAAAAAAAAAAGTATGTCAGGGTCATACAAACATTCTGGGTTATGATAAAAAGTGTCATTAAAAGTCATTCTAGAATAAAAAAATATAACGTAAAACCTTAAAAAATGAGTTAAATTTGCTATTTCTTTAAAAATGTAACATTAAAGAACCTCAAATTATATAACCCCAAAACAATAATTATATCTAATAAGTATATACTATATAATATAGGCCTATTATACTTATGTTTGTTTGTATTGATATAATATTATCATTAATAATAATAGTAGTAGTAATATATATATATGTATATATATATATATATGTGTGTGTGTATAATTAAAATAAATATTTCTTTAATTTATAGAATTAAACAACATTTAAAAAATTATGTTTTAAAAAAAAAACCCTGAAAAAACAGGACGATATTGACAGGAAGCTGCAGTACAAGAACTGACCAGCAGGGTTCGCTGCTGCCTCAGATTCTAAAAACTTCTGCCCACCTGAGTGAAGCATCAGCCGCGGTGAATGACGCACTGCACTCTGCTCATCTCTAGGGATATCACAAACACAACACACTCTCACACACTCACTCACGGGCTTACTGTGGGTGGAGAGACACACGTCCTGCTCAGACATGGACCTGACGGACTCCACGGCGCGTGTTTGATCGTTCAGTGTGTTTTATAATCTTAGAGAGAGAGAAGCGCAGGTGAATTGTTAGCTGAATCATGACCTCGCGGCGTCTGTTGTGCTCTCTTCACGTGACGCGCATGTTTTAGTTTACAAATAACCGTAAAAACGTCCCGCAAAACATTACGATGAAGGACACTGCAGAATCAAAGGATCAACAGCTGACAGTAAGTCCACTGACTTATTGTTTACCTGCACTTGCGTCCATCAGAGTTTGTAAACTGTGTTCATCCATATATGTGTGTATTCATGTAGATTACCCCATGTATTTACATATTTGTATGCGTATAATCAACTATTTTAGTAGTTATTATTATAGTTATATTATAGTCGTTTTTATACTTTTTTCAACCAATAATAGGCCTAATAATCATTTGTGTGTTATGATATTATCTGCATGCACTTGTGTTGTTTGCATATGTGTATTATGAAATATAGCTTATATTTTATCTGCATATGTTTTATCATTAGTTTTTAGACTGTCCAGCAAGAAATTGTATATAGCTATATGACGTTTTTTTATGTATCTAGGTGAATAATTTTGTTGACATCATCTCAGCTCCATTTAAAACAGCATCTCCTTCATATTATTATTTTTATGCATGTAGCTTAAATGAGCTTATATTGCGAGACTATATTAAGTATTTTTATTTTAAAATTAATTTATTACACCCCATATGACCATTTACAATGATCTACTGAGGCAAAAGATTGATTTAAATAGACTTAATGGATATGGTGACCACTTAGAGAAACTATGAAATATTTGAATATACTATGAAATATTTTCATTTATACAATCTTAACCTAAAATCTTGATGTTTTTTAAAAAAAAAAAAAATTCATGAATGTATTATGCAATATTAACTATACACATGTACTGTATGTGGATATACTTTCATACTGCATACAAATATCAGAGTTTAGACTGTTCAGCTAATAACTTTAAATGCAAATATGTGATAGACATACATTATGTAATATACATACATGTATATAGAGAAACAAACAATTGACTTGAATAAAATCTACATTTCATACCCTGACAGGCTGTACACTTAAAACCCCAGGACAGATTTCAGTCTGACAGTCTACACTTGTTATATTTAGATTCTCTGGGAGCTTAATACCTGTTTTCTAGTGATCTTTTGCCCCCCTCTCAATAATTCACAGGGGCAGTTTAAGTTCCCTTTCTCTTCTTCCACTGTAAGACATCATTCTAGTGCTTTAGGTAATGTAAATGGGAGACAGTGATGTCCCATTTTTCTCTTATTATAAAATCAGTAATAATAATGGGAAAAAATACTGCTCTGTAAATCTTTAGGTGAAGAAATTTGCTGTGACTATGTAAGTATTCGCTGAGAGCACCATAACAGAACAGGTTTTGCTGCATCCCATTAAGCATATTAAATGCTCAGACATAATTTGTTGCTCTACAAGCAATAGCCTCCAGCTATAATATTCATAGCGCATAATTAACTACCTAGATTGCAGAGCTGCATCGCTGCAGCGTTGCCCTTCAGTGTTTATTTCAGTTGTGTACAGATAGATTCTCCTGCAGGCCAGCTGACTCGAACAGAAATGTTTAAAAAAAGAAATGTCCTTGAAATATAAATTAATGTGAAAATTGTACTCTCATTAGATAAATGCGCCCTGCTGCTACTACTCTATTATTTCCCAAGGATACATCAGTCGCTGCCCATTAATGACCATATATATCATTAAATATTCTTGAATATTCTCTCAGTCAAGTTCTGACTACTCAAGGAGCAGCATTTTGTTGTTATTTTTGTAATGGCCTACTTATTTGTGAAGATGTTATTCTATAGATTATATTGTATTATAGATTATATTATATAAAGTGACCGTTAAACCACATGCTGTTAAACTTGTGTGAATTTCACTGCATTAGATACAATGACATTCATACATTTTAAGTGTAGTTTTAGGATTAAAATACTTTTTGAGGCCAGAACATGACCTTTTTTGTTATTATTTTCCAGGTGGCCCTGCGGATTCGGCCATTGAGTGATGCTGAACTGGAAGAAGGAGCCACTATTATAGCCCACAAGGTGGATGACCAGGTCAGAGGAGTAAGATGAATCAGTTATTGTGTGTGTGTGTGTGTGTGTGTGTGTGTGCGTGCGTGTTTTTGTGACATAGCAGGACACAAATTTGTATAATGACATGGGTATGACATAGGTATTACAAGGGGAGTAATGAGGACATTACCCCATGTCCCCATTTTTCAAAAGGCTTATAAATCATACAGAATTAGTTTTTTTGAGAAAGTAAAAATGTGCACAGTTTTCTGTGATGGGTAGTGTTGGTGTAGTGCGATAGAAAATACGGTTTGTACAGTATAAAAACCATTACGCCTATGGAATGTCCCCACAATTCACAAAAACAAACCTGTGTGTATGTGTGTTTGGCACAAACACAGCACTATGTTACTATGCATTCTTCTCAATGAAGAATATGCATAACTGCCTCAATGTTTTTGGAAAGACGATTGCCTATATTTGTATTTGTGTACCCAATCTGATTGAGTACATTTTGTGTAGAGTACATTTTGATCTAGATTTGCTTTGTGGTCTTTATGTGTTCATTGTGGTGAATATCTGTTGTTTTCAGTCTAGGGGCTAAACTCAGGCCATGTTCTGAATAAAGCATAAGTCCAGTGCTCACATTATTCAGAGAAAAATTCTTAAATTCTTATTGATCATAGGTATGTTTTGTAAGTCAGGCACTCTCTTCCTGCGGGTCTTCTTGGCATGAATAAAATGTGATGAGGACCAGATTTTATGCTGGTCAAAAAGTCAAAAGACCCCTAAGCAAAACTAGTGCATGATACCATACTTATATGAATGCATTTGTTGATTTAAAAATATAACATTTACATTTTATGTATGTACATATAAGAAGGGCTTAGATGGTGATGACAATGTCCATTTATTTCCATTGTCTAATTTTAGAAGTCTTGTTCTAAAATAGGTTGGAAAATCATATGTCGATGTTAACCACAGGCTAGTTTAAGTGTCTCTAGAGCTGTAATAGCCAGATGCTAACCTGCTGTTAGGGGTAAATAGGCCCAGTGTTGGTGAATGAGGCAAGTACGGTCACATATTCAATCTCAAGGGTCTGAGTCACAGACAATTAGCCAATGCTGTGAGACCTGAGCACAGCATAACATTTCAGTTACCATACCCGCGTCTGCAACAGCAGGAAATCATTATAATTATTTTAACCCATTTAAATCTGATCTTGGATTGATTAATTGTTATAATTATAACTGTATTTTCTGGCATATGTCAGACAGAGTTACATTTGAGTTACACTTAGAACAATATAAAAGTGCTACTTGTGAAATTCAAATGATAGAGTAGCAATAGCAAGGATTTAAAATGTATGACTGGATTGCGTGAATGTATGTTGCTTTGGTTAAAAGTATCTGGAAAAAGTTTATCAAGCAGAACTTGATGCTAATTGTATATATAGAGATTTCATTAGAATTTGGCTGTAACATGTTGGCATGAGGCACAGAAATATACGGCAAATACAAATATCGGGTAATATAGTAAATGCTAACTAGATTGAACACATTTATATGAATATGTATTGATATTTAAATTATTAATTTGATTTCAAAAGGGCATTTTCCTGCATTCTCCACCATCTTTGATGTTCTTTTCCACCGTGTTTGTTGCAACACGTGATGGTGGTATTGTCTTCAAAACACATTTTGTTGTTGTGTTTACCTGCAGTGTAGCATATTAGCAAGTTGGATGCTTGATGCTAACTTGAAATGGTCTTCCTTTGTGGCCACGGCTCTGGTTGTCAGTTAGATATGAAGTTGAATGGATAAAGTTGACTTTAGGCCATCATGGATGGTCAGCTGAGGTGGTCATGTTTACATTCAAGCACTTGGACTTAACAATGCAAACTGGTTATACAAGAGCTGATGGGATTAGTAGCATGCAGAGAAAGGTTTTGATGTTGTGTATTATGTTTGTGCAGTCATCCTCCTGAATAGGGAAAGAGAGAACAAGACTGCCAGTACCAACATATAATGTTGTAGAAAAAATAATAAACACACTCTCAAATTCACACACGCATGTTTGCTGGTGACCAGCAAGACCAGTTCATGCTGGTCTAAGCTAGTAAGTAATTATCCAGATTTGCTGACAAACCAAACTAAGCACCCTTATCTGTTTGTGCCCAACACACCATATGGCAGCACCATCTACGAATAGGCTTAGGCGTGTTTTTTATTAGTGGTGTTTTCTCCCCTTGATGGCAGACACTCATGGAAGAGTAAACCTTAAGAGGATGAGCTCACCGACAGGGGCTTTGGGTGGCTTAGACAGCAGCCACCTGCTCTTCTGTACTTCCAACCACCTGACGGCTGTAGGATCATGCCAGCATTGATGCAGCATTGGTGCCAACATGTCATTCACAGCTAAATCTGATAGGTGCATAATGTTTTCAAATTATTAAATAGCAAATACATGTGCAGTGGCTTCTTTCATTAGTCAAATACAAGTGCTTGATTTAATGTCACCTGGATAGCTTGTGCAAATCCTGTGCTAATTCTCTATTTTGACGTAGTGATAGACTTGGACAAATTGGTATTCATTAACCTCTCCACATTAGCGTGTCGGTCAGCATTAGTGTGTGGTTTAAATAATTTACCAAGACCAACACACTAGGATCTCACGGTTCTCCTTAAGGTAAGGTGCTCGCAATGACGCCTGTGTGTTACCAGACATACACTGTATACTGATTGGTCCGTGTGAGACTCATACATGCATAGACACACGATCAGGAGGCAGAAACTTGCTGTAACCTCTCCTTATCTGTGTGTCATTATACATTGATGATACATATCAATGAGGCAACTCGGCACCTTGCCGGTTTACAGTGACTTCTATTCAGTAGCATTACACTAGGGTTGTCACGGTACCAAAAATTTAGTAGTCAGTACCAATACCAGTAAAATTTCATGGTTCTCTGTACCAATTTTGGTACCAGAGTAAAAACCGTTGAACTAAGTACTTTAAAAAAAAAAAAAAAAAAATGTCCCATTTTGTCTTGTCCAACTGTCAATCATTGCAGTTTCCGATTCAATAGCACATTTAAATACAGTTGTCAATCCAGAAACTTTGCAGAGTATACTTAGCAGCATGAAAAACTAAACTTGTATTCAGATTGTGAATGGTAATAAACAGAAAGCAAGAGAAGAGCCTCCTTTTATAATCACTAAGGCTGTCAGTCTCTAAAGTGCAAGCTCACTGAATTGTGCGCTTTCGCAAAAACTGCCATTATAATGAAAAAAAAATTTCAGTGATGTTAAGTGGATTCTGACTAATTTACTGACTAGCACCTCTGATAGGCCATTGCGTTCATGCGCTCAACAGATATGATTGTGATTTGCTACTGTGCTAAGTGCTTGTAAAAGCACGCTGTAAATAGAAACCTTTGATGCTCAGAGAGTGCAAAAACAAACTCGAACAAGGGTGTTTGAAAGCAACGTCTGTCAGCGGGTACCGAATATACCCTGTATTCTGTACTACATGTACTGCAGAAATGCTTTAGTAGTACAAACTGGAACTGGTAGTACCAGTACGTTTGACAACCCTACATTACACACAGGCTTTACAAAAGTTTTTTTAGTAGGTGAATGTATGTTAATGTTAATCAAAGCATCCCTCTACTAAACCCTAGAATGCACGACCGTCCGTGACAAGAGCCATAACTCTCTTATAATCGCATAAGCTCATTATGGAGCATAAGCGATTAAAGCTTCATCTTCTGCTTAACTGTTCTGCTACTTGTTATTGGTTATTCTGTGTCCCGTATGATGCAATGACTTCACATAAGCTGTGTGTGTGTTTGGCTTTTTTTGACAGAATAGAAATGTTATTTTAAAGATTTCTCTCAACAGTAATATATTGACTGTAAATTAATTGTTAAATTCTATCTGAAGTAAAGTACTCTGAAATATTCCCTGAATTCCTTGTGTGAAAATGTTAATATATTAAGCTGTAGTAAAAATATTAAAATAACATTTTTTTTTGTTTGTTTTTGCATTCATTTGATTAAAAGTGACAATAAAGACATTTATAATGTTTCTATTTCAAATAAATGTTAAAATATATCAAAATAGAAAAGAGTTATTTTAAACTGTAAAAAAAAACAATATTACTCTTTTTAATTGACTCTTTTTACTCTTTTTTAGTTTGATTAAGCAAATGTGCCATTGATGAGCATTAGAGACTTCTTCCAAAAACGACTAATTGTGAAAATAAATTGTGAATAATTGTGAAAATAAAAATAATTGAAAATAAAAATGACTGACCCTAACTTTTGAACAGAAGTGTATGTAGGTAAGTATTGCTGTTTATGCATTGATGTATTGTTGCATATAAATGATTAATTATGATTCTTCCTTGTGTGCGCATATATATATATATTTTTTTAGCTATGTCGCCCAGCCCTACTTGTCATCACTTTGAGTGTCTTAAAACTCTCAGCATGTGTCATACTGTAAATTCAGCTGTTCTGAACACTGTCATGTAAAAGGTACAGTATTGTGCATAACTGGCAGCAGGAAGTGTTGCAGGAAGTCCAAAAATCACTGTGGCCGTAATTACACACTCCGTATGATCCTGACAACATATTGGCAGTGAATGAGACTTGGATGTAGTGAGGGATGTGTCTCCTGTTGCTTTTAAAGGCTGTTAACTGTTCTGCTCACTAGCGTGTCTGATTTCCCCCTCTCTCCCACCAACAGTGGGCTGTGCCCTGTCACCAGGACAACCCACAGACAAGGTCAGGGCCATTGTTTGTTTTCCTTTACTCGTCCCCCTTCATGAGAGAACGTAAGTGCTGATGGACTTGAAGGATGTAGGTTCTTCTTTCGATGCACGCTCACAAAAACAGCTAGTTATTCTGATCAAATGCACTTTTAAACAAGTTAATTTGTAGACTAACCATTGGCTCTTGAAAAATTTGTGTTGATGGTACAATATTTACCCAGGATGCATCTCATTTAGGTTAGCACAGGTGGCTTGGACACCACTCCCTCTAAAAAGAAAAGAAGTGAGAGGAAGAATAGACCTCAGAGTTTCCCTTTAAAGACCTTGGCGGGTAAACAAAGCCCTGCATTCATCCGAGCTTGGGTCGTACCTGATAACGTGGCAAATTCCCTCCATTGTGCACAACAAAGCTGCCGCTTTGGCTCCTCTGTATTCAGTTTCTGCCATCTTTCTCCTCCTTGTGTGCCCGTAAGGACATTCAAATTGCTCTCACCTTGAGTCCTATAACGGAGAAAGCGAATTAGCAGAAAGAGCCTCCCTCATGGCGTCGCTCATGCCACCCCGCCAATCCACAATGATCAAAGATATTCATCTCCGGTATAATTATGGTTATGGGCTTTCAAAGCGCTCACCGCTCCCTTGGTCCTTTCTCCTAGTGTTCTCAAGGTTTGCACTCGACGGCCGGGCTGTTGTTTTCTAGGCTTATTTTTGGACGGAGGATAATAACGTTAGGGCCAGCGAGGGCTGAGGGAAGAGTCTCACAAAATAGTGTTTGGTGTCTTTTACAGGCCTTCTGTTTGAATAGGCTCAGAGCTGGGCCGAGAAATAGTTCTCCAAACAAAACCAGCCTTCAACAGACAAGATTTAGGCGCAGCGCTCCTGGGGAAAATGCCAACTGTTAGACTCAGCTCTTTTACAGGTTGACTCTCTGCATTTGTGTTTTATGGTGTACGCACCCTGGCCTGCTCTGTAAATGTCCATCACTGGAATACAGCACTATTGGCCATATACAGGGGGCCATTACGGCCCATGTAGTAGTTTTCCACTCGCAGGTTTTTATTAAGACACTTATCTTTATCCATTACAAAGTCTTTTTTTTTTTTATTAATGCTCTTTCTTTATATAAAGAGTAAGAATTAAAAGTTGATTTTAAACATTTTATAACATCAAGTTAATTTTCTGTTAAACTGCTTTTCAGCCCAAGCAACTTCTTAAAGACTTCATGAAATCGTTTGCCGAGCACAGTTTTCTTTCCTTTGTTGATGCATTTTGGGTAGGGCATTGGAGGGCCTGTCCTTTATTTTAAAGGTACAGATGTAGCGACAGATCTTTCTTTTCTTATTGTGACATATATGTGGATTATCGAAAATGAAAAAAATGTAGGGCAGGGTCTTGGATGGAGGCAGATCTGAATGTGAGCTTGCAGTCGATTGTAAGAAAGGGGAGGGGTTTAAGCGGAGTAGAAATGATTGGAGACGTCTGGCATAGTCTCCAGAGTAAAAGTTGGAAGATCGAGTTATGATATTAATATAAAAAAATGAAACATATGCATGGTTTAATTCACAATAAGGTAATTAAGATTAGAAAATAGAGTGAAATTCCATTTCATGCCAACTTTAAATAGCTGATTGTGTATGTCACATGCTGCGACTGCAGCTCGTTCTATATGGAGCAGAGCAGATGCTTTCAGTTTATAATAGTAGCATCCATTGTCAACTGAACAAAATGGTTTTATAAAAAAGGAAAACAGTGCCCACCGCGTGTACAGCCAAACAGCGTGTAACACCGGTAACCGCAGCAAGCCTAACTAAAAGTCACAAACCTCCAATTTTTATTCATTGGGTTGTTAAGAATAAGTTCAATATCTACACTCTGTAAAAAAAAAAAAAGATATGATCAGATTCAAACTTCGTTATATGAGATTTAACTAAATTTCTTTAAGCTGAAATGACTTGTACAGCCAATTTGATTATATTTAAAAATTTAAGATAACTGAACTTAAAGTTGAACTTCCAAGTGAATTGTAGAAAAACCAAGAACCAAATTAGCCAAGTTGTTGTCCTATTTGAAATGTTGACTCTCTGAAGTGTGTTTAAAAAGATGCCATTGTTTACATTGTGAGTTGAGAAGTTGAGTGGGTGTGTAATGCTGCACTAATAGACTGTCTGACCTTAAAAAAGCCCTTCCTGGCGACTTGGGATTTCTTTAAGTGGTTTAGCAAATGCTTCTCTACTTGTGAATACAGACTCAGCCTTTTCTGGTCTCATCGTCTGATCTTCCTCTTTGTTTCTCCTTTCCTCCGCTCTTAATCAGGTGAGGTGGGCTCTGTTGATAAGTCTTGTGATTGAAGAGGATTGCAGTGTGGTGAAGAGTTCTCTAGATGCATGTGAGACCTTCTCACCATGGTCTTGATTGCCTCTATGTCTGAGCGCAACTTTGGCCAGAGTAGAGATCACGTATTCATGCTATTGCATGAAGACAGTATTTAACATGTAGCTTATAGGCCTGTACACACCGGGATTAATATCGCAATGTGCTTATCGCCAGCGTTTTTCGAGACGATTTTCGTGTCATATCCAAGCGATTTTCACTGGCGATGCGCTGCATGAACATGCAAATTCACTCCCTGACAGTATATGGCGCTTGTGCTGAACGGTAGTGCAAATAAACATATTTATGATACTAATAAAATTAAAGAAGATAAAAATACAGTTATAAAATGGCATATACATGACATGAGGAGATGGTAGTCAGAAACGGTAGTGCAAATAAGTCACAATATAAAACAGTATAAAACAGTATATTTCTTGAATGTTTAAGGGGGAAAAAAACTGTAAAAATACAGAAATAAAATGGCATATAATACACATCTGTTGGTGTGGCCAAGAACTGGCAGAGCACCCATAGTTTTTAGGGGTTTCCTCATCTACTTACTTTCTCTTTGTCGTCTTGGTATCAAGGTGTGCTCGGCAAGACCGTTTTGTGCTTGGGCGCCACCAAGTCGCGTTTTACTGTAACTTCAGCAGCTCCAGGCACGTGAAACAAAAGCACCAATCTCATTGGTCGGCCAGTTTTTAACGTGGCGCGTCAAACCAAAAAAACGAACCCGAGGTGTTTTTTTTAAAAAATGACGCTTTTACGCCTGGCGTATTTTGCGTCAATGTGCACACACACATTGGCGCCCTTTGTTTAGTCACGAGGCGTTAAACGTCGGCGATAATCGCGCGCGATATTCGTCCCGTTGTGTATAGGCCTTCAGGCTAATATGCTGTGAACACAAATCAGAATTGACTAATTTATTGACAATTTCTTTTTTAATTTCAATTTGAAATGTTGCAATAAATGTGTCAGGAAGAAGTTCATATAACAATAATTTTGTCACTAGAAAGTCAAAAAAGTATAGATTATTGCCTTGATAAATTCGTGTTTGAAGTTTGAAGGTTTGTAGCCCTAACAGACAGATAGAATGATACATCATAGATGATCGTATTTGATTTATAAATTTTTTAAATCAACTTTTATGGAGTGGAAGAACACTTTCCCAGAATGCTTTATCTGTGTTGAAATTCCTCTTCCTGTCTTTTTAATTCAAATTTCAATTCAACTTCCTCTGAGTATTGCCAATTCAGTTCAAAATACCATTCCAAACTCTTACTTGGTTACTTAATTGATCTTATATGCTGTGTACAGCTGCTTTAGGTGTTATTTATTTGGATATGGAATCAGTGAATGATAAAAATGTGTTTTGTGAGTGCCCATGTTTTCATTGTATATGTTCTATTCTGTTGGACTGTGTCCAGTTCTCTTGCTTTGGGGCAGCCAGTGAAATGAAGCTGGATCCGTCTTATCCCATGTGGCACTCAATACCTGTTACACAAGCTATGGTTTGGCATAGCTTCAAATTGAACCCTATCTGAGCTCTCATTCTCTGCACTGCCAGTACCAAAGAGAGAGAGAGAGAGAGACTATGAGTAGACCACACACAACTGAGGAAGTTTGTTTAGTTAAAAGGTGGATGAGAGGCAAAACAACTGGTAAATCAAGACAAATGTAATAAAAAAAGAAAGGCACAGAGGGGGCATGAGCTGTTGGTCTTGCATTACGCTAGAGATCCTAAATCTCAGACCCAAGACAGTGGCACCATATAAACACAGCCTCCCCTATGAGTCTTACACAACTTTATCATCAACAACACTCACATTACAGTGGTTTCATTTTTAACACATTTTTAATCACGTGCATGATGTAGTTGGTCTTAAGCAGCCTCATTGCAAAGATAATGAGTATTACATTTGATTTAAGTGCTGTGTAGATAGATACATAGATAGATAGCAAATCTTCGTTCTCAGAAGAGCACTCAGCAGTGTTAGTCACTTCTATCTGAAATAATAAAAGCTGTTTTGAAGCTCTCTGTGATCTTAGAGGGCTTATTATGGGCTGTTATTTGGTATTATCTTGCACTGGACTCAGTCCCACTGCACCTTGAGGTCCTGCATGCTCATTCATAATGAGGCTCATGTTTGTCTCACACTTTTGCACTTGTTAGCCAATGAGCGTGAGGCAGATTGCTTGCTTTTTCTTATAATTTGCCTCCCATAGGGATGGAGCATGTTGTTTCTCCTGCTGATGAGTGCTTACGAAAGGTGCGCGCGTGAGCTTCTGCATGTGAGTGATATTTTCAAGATCAGATATCCTGTTTTGTGGAAGAGGTTATACTGTACTACTTTGGTGTACTTTCACACGTGAAAGATGATACTCAACAATAAGAGTTCTGAAGATTTGCTGCCAATGTCATTTTTATATGATTTCGGACATGTTTCTCAAAAGAACTGTTGTGTAAGGTCATACTGACCCAAGCAGACAGGACAAAACAGTGGTGATGGAGCCATTTTGTACCTGCTCAGCCAAGTACAATAACTCAACACGTTCCAGATTATACTTGATCAGAGCCCAGAGAAACTGCAGCTGGACTCTTTCAGCTCAGCTCCGAAGTTTTCTTTTTATTTTGAGTTCAAAGAACTCTGCAGTGTTTTTTTTTTCTTCCCTCTATCTCTCTCGCTCTATTGAAATATTTTATCAGCAAGTAATTTTCTGTTTAGGATTGCTTATGGATTATTTGGTGGTCAGTATTTGTGGATAATATCACTATTTAATATATCTTGAAATTTAATTATCTAAAATGTTTTGTATTTATCTCAAACATCTTCATTTATACAATTAATGTCATAGATAAGAGAAAAATAATCAATATTATACATTTTATTTTACTTAAAAAAAAAAAAAAAAAATACCTAACTTATACCTAACTTTCACCATCTGGAATATTTGCAAATTTCTCAGAACAACTTGACACACCTTGTCATATAAGGTGTGGTCACAGAATTGACAGTTATGTAATATATATCTTATAAATATTATTGTATTCATATTGGAGCATTTAATCCAGTATGTGAGTTTAAATTCCTTAACTGCCAGTCGTACAGTTATGTGGAAATGTTGTATCCTTTAGTGTTAGTACAGCCTGCGCTGTTGTTTTTGTCTTTTACTGCACTCTGTACAAAAGTTTGTTGACAATACACTTAAACTGTCCAGACCTCAGGGTGCAAATCTCTGTGATGTGGTCTCAGCCATCGGTCATGTCCCACTTTGTTGTGCAATGCTGACCTCCATGTCTTGACCTGAAAGTGGTCTCTGACCTTGTTCTGTGTTGAGTGGATGCCGATCATCGCAGCTGTGAAGTTGTATAAATGCCAGGGTAATCTCAGGAAAACAAGGTACAGTAGTACGAGACGTCACTTAAGTGTGTGTGTCCGGTTGTGTTTAACCTACTTTCATTTTATCGTCTCTAAAGTCCATCAGTGAACATGGAGATCAGCCATACTGTCTGTTATCCTTCTCTTTCCAACAAGGATTTGTTGTTTGTCAGAGATCATTACGTTTATTAAGTTTTCATGGTTTAATTTTATATCTGCTCGGATTCTATCAGCGACTCCCCTGCTCATTCCCAGACATGTCAGGGCCTGCTTATTTGGTGATGTTTTTCCGCCTTGATGTGACCTGATGCATTGGTGTGTAACTCGAATGTTGGCGCACAAGTAGTGCATGATCTTGACCACATGATCTTGATTTTTGAGTCAGTGCCAATTATGTTGAGTTGGTATTGAGATTAGAAGAATGTTATGGACTCTATCTCTATAGTGTTTTGACCAAGTTGCCAGGAAACAGTATTCAGGCTAAGGACAATGTAAATGCAACCACACGGCCAAGCCAAGACTAACATAAAACCAAGACTCCATTTCAGTCGCTTTGCATTTTGACAAATGGTCAAATATTACACAACTGGCTTGTGTTGTGCTGGAACAGCCAGTGTTATTACCTTTGTGTTAAAGGATTAGATCACTTCAGAATTAAAATTTTCCGATAATTTACTCACCCGCATGTCATCCAAGATGTTTATGTCTTTCTTTCTTCAGTCAAAAAGAAATTAAGGTTTTTGAGGAAAACATTCCAGGATTTTCTCCATATAGTGGACTTCAACAGTTACCAACAGGTTGAAGGTCCAAATTGCAGCTTCAGTGCAGCTTCAAAGGGCTCTACACGATCCCAGCCAAGGAATAAGGGTCTTATCTGGCAAAAACGATTGATCATTTTCTAAAAAAAAAAAAAAAAAAAAATATATATATATATATATATATATATATATACTTTTTAACCACAAATGCTCGTCTTGCACTGCGCTGTGATGCGCCACATATTACGTAATCACTTTGGAAAGGTCACGCGTGACATAGGCGAAAGTACCGATCCAGTGTTTGCAAAGCTATCAGGCAAAGACTAAGTCAAACGGCCTTTACAAAAAAAGGTAAAACAACGATGTCTGCCGATTTCGAAGTTGAAGGAGAAAATGAGATGGAGTTTTTCGCCCTACCGCGGTACTTCCGTCTACGTCTCGTGTGACCTTTCCAACATGATTATGTACTGCGTGGCGCATCGCAGAGCAGTGCAAGACGAGCATTCGTGGTTAAAAAGTATATACATTTTATTTTTTTTAAGAAAATTGTCGATCTTTTCGCTAGATAAGACCCTTATTCCTCGGTTGGGATCATGTAGAGTCCTTTGAAGCTGCACTGAAACTGCAATTTGGACCTTCAAACCGTTGGTAACTGTTGAAGTCCACTATATGGAGAAAAATCCTGGAATGTTTTCCTCAAAAACCTTAATTTCTTTTCAACTGAAGAAAGAAAGACATAAACATATTGGATGACATGGGGGTTAGTAAATTAACAGGACATTTTAATTCTGAAGTAAACTAATCCTTTAACGTTTGCTAGCTTTAGATACTATCATGATTGTTTCCAATTCCTGTACGTTTATAGTATTTCATAGTATAATTTGCTGAATTAACCATGCCATTTTAGCTTGCTTCTACAAGTCTGTGAGCCATACATACAGTACATTATGGAGCTGGTTATGTGATGTGAACATCAAAATGTATTATTTTGCAAATCATGCTCTATGGTAAAAGTGTTTTGAGGTCATAAACATAGTATTGTGCAAGGAAAAAGTCTTTATTAATCAATTATTTGCCCCGTAATCATATTTTGTGTGAAAAAGAATAAAGGTGTTTTGTCAATTGTATGTATAGGTACATTTTTGGAGTTAAAAAAAAAAAAGCATGTTTTTTTAACGAGCCTATGTTGAATTTATCCAACTTTTGTTAAAACACACACACACACACAACTTCCTTGGTTACTTGTAGGCTGTAGTAGTAAATCTTGACCTGCCCACGCAGCTCAGAGTTTTCTACCATTTTTATATAACTCTTTGAATCCAAAAGTTCCTTATCTGTTCCTTTAGCAGGATGCAAGTACAACATGTATCATTCACTCCTGTTTCTTGATAACTAAGTATTTGGACACCCAACTTATTTGACCTTCTGCATTTTTTTCCATACTGTATTGCAGGGACACAGAGTATGTTTACAGTCGGCTAGCTTAGCCTTGCGTAGCCTAGCACAGTGTTGACTGCACACGGGTGACGTTAAAAAAGTAAAGGAATCGGCACCGCCAAGTAGCATGTATCAGGTTGGCAGCACTAGAACAGAGGAGGCACTCAAGGCCCTTGTAAGAGGAGACACCATTGTTGGGGTACCGTGTCGGAGAAGGGAAGAAGGGATGATGAAATGAAAGAGTGGAATGAAGGGGGTGGCTGGCCCATCAGATAGCTTTCACCTTCTCAAAGAACAGCTCTTGGCTTTGAAAGGGCCACTCAAAGGTCACGGCCTTTTCAAGACTCAGAGCAGCATGGTTTGTGTTTGGATCTATTGTTTGACGCTGCCTTGTACGTCAGGCCTGCAGACGTCACGTATGCAGAGTGGATGGCTCTGTGAATTGCTTGCTTGTGCTATCTCTAGAGTACAGCATGGAGTGCCAACCTCATGTTCAGAAAGGTGTCTGCGTTGTTACACAGTTTCTTGATGAAGGTTAAAGAGATAACTATTGATTCTGTTCCTCAGGAACAACAAAAAGGTTAATGTTATTCACAAAAGGTCAACCACGTTTACTCATCACACTAACACATTTGGTTTATTTTATTTTTAGAATTGTTCATTTGTCTTGACAGAAATGTTCCCTCTGTCTTTGAGTCAGATAAGTGAAGCTCATGGAGTAGATGAGGAGAGGAGAAAGATGTGTCATATGTTGAAATGTGAAACTGATCTGCCTAATATAACGTGACATCACACCTGCATCATTAAAGGTGTGAATGACATATGACACGTTTGGCTTTGTGTGTGTGTTAATTAAATGCCATGTGAAGATCCTACCAGGGCGTCTTCCTAAACAGGAATGATTCTAGTCACAAAAATGAGAATTCTGGGTAATAAAGGCCTTCTGAAGCGATGCATTTGTGTAAGAAAAATATCCATAATTAACAAGTTATAAAGTAAAATATCTAGCTTCCGCCAGACCTGCCTTCTGTATTCAACTTACGAAAATGCCTTTTGAACTGTGAGAGATTATTAATACTTTACTTTAATTAATACATTAATTCAGCAAGGATACATTAAATTGATCAGAAGAAACAGTAAAGATTTCAAATTAATGCTGTTCTTTTGGACTTCATCGAATAATCCTGAAAAAACGTATCACGCTTTCCACAAAAAAAAAAAAAAAAATTCATCAGCACAACTTTTTGCAACATTGATAATGATAAGAAAAGTTTTCAGGAGCAATCAGGAGCAGTCAGTAGCTCCTCTTTCTCTTTCGTTTCTCTCTCTTGTTTTTTCGTTTCGTTTCTCTGTCTCTGTCTCTCTTACCTGTCAGAGAGAGTAAAGTTTTATTCATTAAGAGGCTCACCTTGTTCTCCCCAGGGTTTATCCTGCTCAGTCAAAACACAAAAACATTTGGAGTCATATGGTTGGTGTATGCGTTTCAAAAGTGCCGATCAACACCAACACATTGCTTTGTTTGAGCAAGGCAAAAAGGAAAAAATGCAATATTGCCTCAAACAATGATTTGAGTTTAGGGCAAAACTGTTTGTGTAAATAAGAATGGAAGACAGGAGTCATTGGGAAATTGTAGTGCAGAAATCACACTCTTTAAAATGACAGAAAGCCACTGAATTTTATAGTATTTTGAAAATGGTTTCTCAAAGGTGCTAATATTACCCATAACACCTTATGTACGCCTTCTGTATTCAACTTACGAAAATGCCTTTTGAACTGCGAGAGATTATTAATACTTTACTTTAATTAATACATTAATTCAGCAAGGATACATTAAATTGATCAGAAGAAACAGTAAAGATTTCAAATGAATGCTGTTCTTTTGGACTTCATCGAATAATCCTGAAAAAAACATCACGCTTTCCACAAAAAAAAAAAAAATATTCATCAGCACAACTGTTTGCAACATTGATAATGATAAGAAAAGTTTCTTGAGCAGCAAATCAGCATATTAGAATGATTTCTGAAGGATCATGTGACACTGATGTGACACCATCACAGGAACTTTAAAATATATTGAAGTTATTTTAAATTGTAGTAATATTTCACAATATTACAGTTTTTACTGTATTTTTGATCAATTAAAAACACTGTGTAAGGGTAGTGTAAGTCATTAATATACTTTAATACAGCTCTCTTAATACTGTTTTAATGGTGATTTTTATTTTATTTATTTTTTAATTTGTTTAATTTATTTATTTTTGTTCTTTTTGGAGCCTGACAAATGTGGTCCCGATGAAATAAAAGAGCTTCAAAAAACTCAACTTTCATGACTTTGTTTTCTTTATTTAATGTTAATAAGTAAAAGGATATAGATTTGGAAAAACATGTCACTTAATAAATATTTTAAACGTTTGGGTGAATTTTTCATCTAAATGATTTTAATAGAGAGTGAATGGGACATGACAGAAGATACACCCTGTTAAGGATGTTTAGTAAAGAACACATCTCTTCTGCTCTACTCCTCTTTCCTTTCTCCTCTTCTTGCTATGATTTAGGGTCTATTCTCCCATAACCCTAACCATTGGAGTAGGGTAGCCATCTGTCAATGATATATAGCTTGCAATGTATGTGTGAGAGTGTGTGACAGTATTACAGTGAGTTACAACCCTGCCTGTTTGTGTGTGTGTGTGTGTTCCCCCAGAGAGGCCCCTCTTCTACAGCTGCCCCCTCTCGCCGCCATTCTCCATCAGGCTAATAGCAACAGGTGTCTGAGACGGTCCACACCCGCCTCTCTGTAGCCATGACAACTAGCGTGTCATGGGGTGCCACACAATAAAGGGAGGGGATATAGTATCTGGAGGAGACATACACATAGATGTCAGCGCAAACACATTGCATTCATGCATGCTTTATCACCAGCATGCACACACATGCATCTCTATGGGTACATGAGCAAACAGTAACCTGCGCTGGATGGAGAGAGACATAAAGACAAACATCTGTGCACTGATCTTCAGCATGTCAGATGACAGTCTAAAGTCTGACTCAGTCACCATGTGTGATTGCTGTCTTCAAATTTGCTAATTTTTGCTCACTCTTTAACCATATAGTGGCCTATGTGACATTCAGAAATATTAACTTATTTGTATGCATTAAGCACAACAGCAAGATTAAGTAGGTTTTTTCATAATTTAAAAAAAAAAAATTGAAAAGATATTTTATATTATTATATATTTATTTTATATATATTATGATTAATATAAAATAATAATAAAACATTGTTTTAAATATTATATATATAATATTTAAATCAATATTATATTATATTATATTATATTATATTAAATAATTACAAAGAAATGGTACCATTGAATTAAACATGAAATGTTGAATTATAGTAAAAACTAAAATAATATTTTCTTGTAAAGCATACGCCAATAATCTTTGTTTTATTTATCTTTAATGTTGATTTTTTTTTTTTTTTTTACAGTTTATACGGTACAATAATTTACATAAACATTTTTTATTATTTTATTTTTAAGTTTAGTTATTTTTTTTTTTTTTTTTTTTTTTTTTTTTACTAATAATACAATTTTCACTTATAAAGGTAAACATATTTTTAGACCTGACCAATATGTTTCATTTTTTCATTCATTAAGCAAAATAAAATGCCATGTTCTTTTATTTGCTTTTGTTTATGGGATTCATTTAAATGTCAACAATTGGCTTTGTGTGCAGTGTGAACAATGAAGTGATCCTTGGATTTTCCACACTTCTGTCATTTCCGCTAAAAAAACCGCTGATTTCATTGTGTGCATGTTTCAGTAGTGCCAGGCTGGCGTTTTCATATCCCTGAGCTGCGAGAGTCAGGCTGACTTCAGTGGATTTGCCGCTACGGGTTTTATTTCCCAAGGTAACATTGTATGGCCTGTGTTACATCACAGCTTTATCAGTGAGGGGAGTCATAGATGATGCCATAGGGAACCTAACTCTGTTATGATAAAAGCATGGCTGAGTTTACACACATCACAATGCCACAATCAGTAATGTGAACATATCATATCGCTCTGTCTGCCTCTGTCAAGCTGTTGCATAATTGTGGGTCAATCTAACACCACCTCATATCTGTGTCCTCATCATTGGCTTCATGTAACTCCGCAATCAGGAGCAGTCAGTAGCTCCTCTTTCTCTTTCGTTTCTCTCTCTTGTTTTTTCGTTTCGTTTCTCTGTCTCTGTCTCTCTTATTTGTCAGAGAGAGTAAAGTTTTATTCATTAAGAGGCTCACCTTGTTCTCCCCAGGGTTTATCCTGCTCAGTCAAAACACAAAAACATTTGGAGTCATATGGTTGGTGTATGCGTTTCAAAAGTGCCGATCAACACCAACACATTGCTTTGTTTGAGCAAGGCAAAAAGGAAAAAATGCAATATTGCCTCAAACAATGATTTGAGTTTAGGGCAAAACTGTTTGTGTAAATAAGAATGGAAGACAGGAGTCATTGGGAAATTGTAGTGCAGAAATCACACTCTTTAAAATGACAGAAAGCCACTGAATTTTATAGTATTTTGAAAATGGTCTCTCAAAGGTGCTAATATTACCCATAACACCTTATGCTACACCAAAGGGGCTTATTTTCTATAACTTGTTCAGTTATAGAAAAATGGCAACATATGCATGACACTGCAGTTTTTAACTGTATGAATCTAAATTTAAGTAATGGTGAATTTTAAAGGATTAGTTCACTTCAGAATTCAAATTTCCTGATAATTTACTTACCCCCATGTCATCCAAGATGTTTATGTCCTTATTTCTTCAGTCGAAAAGAAATTAAGGTTTTTGAGGAAAACATTTTTCTCCATATAGTGGACTTCTACGGCTACCAACATGTTGAAGGTCCAAATTGCAATTTAAATGCAGCTTTAAAGCGCTCTACACGATCCCAGACGAGGAATAAGGGTCTTGTCTAGCAAAACAATCAGTAATTTTCTAAAAAATTCCATACTTACGTAGGCGGAAGTGCCGGACAAGTGTTTACAAAGCGAACGTGCAAAGACTAAGTCAAACATTCCTTACGACAAAAAAAAAAAGGTAAAACAACGATGTTGGACGATTTTGAAGTTGGAGGAGAAAATGAGAAGTTTTTCACACTACCCGCCTACGTCACGCATGACCTTCCAATGTGATTACGTAATGCGTGGTGCATCGCAGAGAGTGCAAGATGAGCATTTGTGGTTAAAAAGTTTATACATTTTTTTTTTTTTTTTTTTTTTTTTTTTTTTTATAAAATGACTGATCGTTTTGCTAGATAAGACCCTTATTCCTCGGCTGGGATCGCGTAGAGTGCTTTAAAGCTGCACTGAAACTGCAATTTGAACCTTCAACCCGCTGAACCCCATTGAAGCCATAATTTCTTTTCGACTGAAGAAAGAAAGACATAAACATCTTGGATGACATAGGGGTGAGTAAATTATCAGGAAATTTGGTGCTTTTGACTTAAAAAAATATAATAAAAAAAAAAAAATTCTGTGACCTTTCTGTGTTTGTTTGTAAATCTGACATAATTTCTACAGTAATGGTCAAAAAAATCATCTGACCCATCATTAGAAGTACGTACTTCTAGTACTTAGTAGAATTGTCTAAATTGGTATTCAGCTCTTTTTCTTTTTTTTTTTTTTTTTTTTTTTAAGCTACCTCCTGCTGACTGTTTGAAGACAACATTTGAATACATTTATTTTCTGAACAACCACAGATGAAAGTATCTAATTGACAAAAGCCTCACATTTAGTATGAAACATTCTAACATAAATCTCTTCTACATTTCTGGAGTACACTGAATCTGACCTCAGATTTTTTGGGGTTAGGGAGTCAAACAAACACAGTGAGTCCAGTGTTTGTTTGACAAAGAAGAATTTTTAGTATCCGTCCTGCAGGAGCCCACACAAGCATCCCACCTCCTTTATGATACATTATGACCACTGCTGTGTTTTAATCAGTTGGATAGATCCCAATATTCACCTCCCTTTGCTGCTAATCTTCACCCCGTGGTTAATTGGTAACTCAATCCACCTGGGTGACTTGGACTGTCGCCCCCAAACGACCGTGCCTTTCTTTGTACTTATTTAAATAACACCATATTGCTAATTGATTTCATGTCGGTGCATTAGCAGGCTGGTGCGCAGACCCTGGCTGATCTTTGACGCCATTTAATATTTTATGACCCACACTCCGCTTTTAATTTTAGCACCCTTCATTGACGCATGGCTTGTTTTGTTTTTGTGCACCGACTCGGTGAGACCTTTCATACGAGCAGATGTGCTTGTTTCTGATAAGTGTGCTTCAGCATCATCTACAATGGCTAGCCCTGCCTTCTCATACAAATGGGGGATCATTTGATTGCCATTTCATAAAGTATTGTCCACTATAATGATGTCTGAAGGCTCTTTCAGTTCTCATGTCACCTTTATGAACGTATGAATTAGTCAGTGGACTAGTCGAGCAGTTAATGTTGGGCCAGGTGAATGCCCTCTGTCCTTTATGCAGGTGGAAACCAAAGATGGCTTTTCCGAATAACCTCCAGCCCTTTAATGGGGCCTCTTTTGCTCGCTCCTTTATTGCAGTGAGACTGAGAGGAGAGACCTCAGGAACAGACTGCTGGTTTCAGATGGTTGACCAGTGATTCTCATCAGTCACAGACAGGCTTGTGTTATCACCAGCATTGGGCGGCATTGTGGCACAGTTTAACAAGATTTAAGCTTTTTTAGATAAGTTAAAGGGCTAGTTCACCTAAAAATGAAAATTATCCCATAGTTTACTCATTCTCAAGCCATCCTTGGTGTGTATGACTTTCTTCTTTCAGCCAAACACAATGTGAGTTATATTAAACAATATCCTGGCTCTTCCAAGCTTTATAGTGGGACTGAATGTTACCAATTTGAATGGTCACTCTTCCGCCAGAACTCGACATGTATATATGGCCATTACCGAAAGCCAGTGATTATAGTTTATAAAGTTGTAAATATGGATATTTTTCTTACAATAATGCATCGCTAAACTTCAGAAGGCTTTTATTAACTTTATTTAACCCATTGGAGCCGTATGGATTACTTTTATGATGGATGGATATTTTTTTTTTTTTTTTGGACTTCAAAATCTAGGGTACCATTCAGTCCCATTATAAAGCTTGGAAGATCCAGGATATTTCTTAATATAATTTCAAAGTGTATTTTGATTTCTTGAAATGTATTTATTTATTAATATTTATTGATTTAAATAATACTAATAATGTTTTTATTATTTTTTAATTTGTTTTATTATTTTTATTATTAAATTCTGAATCATTTACTTTGTTAGAAACATCAGACTTCATCAAAGTCTCCATTTAATTTAATACTTTTAATACTTTAATACTTTTCCTTGCAAGTTTCAGTTGTTTACTTTTGATTTGTACATTTGAATTTTAAAAAGCAATATATATAAAATGGGGTCATCAATAATGTGTGTAAAAAAACACACTCTTGAAGTAGATTTCAGCTACCTAAGTATATTTCATATAAGCTACTACTACATCTGGACGTGTGCTTACTGTTTACCTGTTAACTCTTTTATCTCTTAATTGAATGGTTGCTTAGCAGCAATCGAACGTCTTTTGGAAATAGCTCTGTGACAGTGGCTTGTCTTTTCCATTGGTCCTCATAGTACATTGATTGTCATAGGGTTTATTTGCACAGGTTTGATTAAACCAAAGCACCCAGGGACTCTAGCAAGAAAAGTAATTAAAAGACCAGTGGAAGATGAATATCTTTCTGCCCTACAGTGCATCTGATGTGCCTGTTAAGTTTCATGATGACAGAGCTTTTCATGTCTGAGGGTCTAACTATCTGTTAAAGACCATTGGACATTTTCACATCAACTCCATTGGACCCTTTATCCAGTGATGGCATTAATATACAGTAGGTGTACAGTACTGGCCTTTATCAAGAGCTGGGACCATTTCAGGTGAGTGGAACCTGATCAGTGACCCAGTACTGATTACAGTGCGTCATTCTCTCGTGCCACGTAAACTATACTGGCACTGGTATCTTAAGAACATTAGGACTGGCCAAACTGCCACTCTACAGCTGTCACTGTGTGAATGATGAGATAACATAAACTCATGTACCATATGGCTGAGAGCACGATCACTGCACCCATCGTAAGTAAAACCCTCAAGAAAAACCACACGTTGCAGGTACGTCAAAACACGGACTGCTTCACAAACAAGGGTCAATTCAATGCTGGATTTGCACAAAAGATTAATATGACAGCACATGCTAATTGATGAGTTGAATCAACTCCACAGCAACTACATAAATTCTATAAGTGGTAACTACTTCCTGAATCTCTCCATCAGTGTCTGACTCTGGTTTGAACAGTGTAAGGCTGAACACCGTTACTGACAATCGTCATTTTGGCTGCGTGAGATTCTCCAGCTTTGTTGTTGTTGAGCAACCGAAGCGTGAGCTGTTAAAGCTCTGCACTCTTTTGGAAAGCAGGCCGGGAGCAGCGGCTCATTTGCATTTAAAGGGACACACACAAAAACGCTGTGCTTTTGCACAAACCCAAATAGGGACAAATTTGACAAGCTATTATAAATGATCTGTGGGGGATTTTGAGCTGAAACTTCACAGACAAATTCTGGGGACACCAGAGACTTATATTACATCTTGTGAAAAGGGGCATAATAGGTCCCCTTTAATGTTTTTGAAAGAAGTCTCTTATGCTTTTGAATTGTAATGTGTATCTCTATATAAAATAAACATAATGTACGATATAAATATAAAACTGTGTGTGTGTAACAGTTTATTCAATCCCTGGGACAGTTGCAATGAGACATGGTCTGTTTGTCCTTTTCACCTTTTCTCCACCTCTCTAACGTCTATTTCCTCGCCCAGTCTTTTCTCCTTCCTCTGTTTGCAGAGAACGTTTGTATGTTTGCATTGTGCTCCACTATAATTGGCCTCTTTTAAAAGTCAGATCTCCTCTGCTGCATTTCAATTGCAAGGCTTCAAAGAGAATGCTGTGTTTGTGTGTTTGAACGGGTCATCAAACGATATGGGTGTGTTTTCACGAGCCCCGACTGATTGGAACATTGGCTCTGCACCCCAAAGCCTTCCAGGTCCCATAGGGTTGTGAAAACAACAAGATTCAGCCTTTTGGCTACATCTGGAACCATCCATGGGCTCCTTTTAATGACGTTAACCTCCATCAGGACCATTTTTTTTCCAAAAATGTAGATGTAAAAATGGAAACTAAATTAGGTTTGGTGTCTTCCATCATGATGCTGTCATCTCCTGCTTTTAAGCCACACTAGCCATATCTTTCATGTGGACCCATTATGATATTTCTATTTAGAGGTGTTGTTAGGACACTCTGTGCCACTATAACTGAAATAAATGGCCTTAGTAGTTAATGTGCGGTGATAGCTAGCTGTTTTTCGCAGTAAAGCGTGTTGTCAGGCGGTGAGTAAAAGGCTAAAATGGTTTTGATACACACTCAGTATATGCAGGGCATATAAAAGCTTAAAACATGTAACCAGATGTAATACTCTTATTCATCTTTTTCTTTCCCTCCTTTTCAGATGGTGGTGTTGATGGACCCTATGGAAGATCCAGATGATATTCTTCGAGCTAATCGGTCCAGAGAGAAGACTTATATGTTTGATGTGGCCTTCGACTATACAGCCACGCAGGCAAGCTTGTTCTGTGTTTTTTTTTTTTTTTTTTTTTTGCTTTATTGTCTGTGTATGTTTGTAAGAGCGGATCAGTTTGAAGCATGTGTATATACAAACTTTAACATGCTTTATGTGCCTATTTGTGTATGCCTTTATGTGCATTTATGGCCTCAGTTAAACTTGTTTTAAATGTGTTTTCCTTAGGACGAGGTGTACAGATCCACCACTAAAGGCTTGATTGAAGGTCTCATTTCAGGCTACAATGCCACTGTTTTTGCCTACGGACCCACAGGTCAGTGCCAGGTCATACCTAGGGCTAAGCAATATTTATTTTTCACTATATATAGAAACATCCTAACTCAGAATCTTATCTGTTTAGTTACAATGGTCATTTCACTGAAGCAATAGAGCTTTGTTGAATTTTAAGTCTTAAGTTTCAGCCCCTGATTATATCCTGATCATTATAATACACTCTTTTAATAGTGCCTATGATTTAAACTTCAGTAACAAATTCTCACACCATTCACACCACTGCTATAACGGTAACGGCACAGAGAAACAATATCTTTGGAATCACTTTCAGAATGATTTTATCCAGCTGATGAATGTTAAAAACATTGACAAGCACGTGCTTAGAACGATATCTTCCACTGGTGTGGACGCTAATATAGTTATCATTCTTGGTGTGAACGGGCCTTTAGACCTAATAGATTGCTTAGATTCTTTTCCACGAATCGATTCAAAGCTCTGATTCAATGATTTGTTTGTGTACCCACTCAAATATTTCAGGAAGTGGCAGTTTTCATGTAATAAATATTTTTTTAGGATAAATAAATAAGTAAATAAAGTGATTTATTAATATATTGTTGAACTGGTGTGTATATGTGTATATATATATATATATATATATATATATATATATATATATATAATTTTTTTTTTTTTTTAATCCTTTTTCACGGTAATATTGCCCAGCGCTACTCGCACACTCAAACAACAGCACAGCAAAGTAGAGATGCACTAATACTAAATTTCTCCACTGATACTGATAGCTGATTATTCAGAGTGATATCTGCCGATACCGATGGTTTGGGGGTTCTACCTTTTATACCTTTTTTTTCAATTTCATTACAATTAAAAACTTTATTCTCTCCATTTCATCAACTTGTTTCAGAGTAATTGGTATCAGTTAAAAACATAAACACATTATTCAAATTAATATTAAAGGTGCAATATGTGGTGCATTAAAATATCCAAAAACCACTAGGCCAGTGTTATATATTTTGTTCACTGAGTACTTACAATATTCCAAACTATTTGTAAATCGTGAGAAAATTTTAACCAAGGCTCCGGGATGTGTGAGGAGAATGTATCTAATCAAATGTATCTAATATGATAAACAGAGTTGCGTTACCTCATACTCATGACCGGAAAAGCGGAAGTGGCACCAGCGACTGTGACATAATAAAAGTTCCGCTGCTCGTGAGGCGTGTGTTGCGCAATCGCTCCAGCGGCCTCGTTCAGCTCCCACAACACTCGGTCCTGCTCTGCTTCATACTACAGTAACGTTAATAATCGCATCCATGAACATGATTTCTTCCCGAGTCCTATCCCAATTCTTTTCCACTGGCTGTGAGGTGAAGACCACATGTCCCGCGCTCAAACTTGGCATCATCAAGCTACGCCTTTGTTTTGAATAGGCCTCTAGTGGACAGAAAATATTACATATTGCACCTTTAACACACATTAACTAAATTCTGAAGATTAAATTAATATTTCTTAACTTTCTAAATGTTATTAATTCATGTAATTACTATTAATATTGAACATCAAACTGGTTTCTTTGCATTTTCTTTACACAAAGCCTAAATGCAGTGCATTTTCCTGCCCTCTTTTGATTGACAGGATATATCGGCCCTGACTATCGGCCGATAGTGTGAAATTTTGCTTTTAACGACCGATACTGATTATTGGCCGATAAATCGGTGCATCTCTACAACAAAGTAAATGTGGGAGATAAAATCAAATCAGCCGTTTTTTTTGTTTTTGTTTTTTTTTATTTTTAATTCAGTAAAGTATATTTAAATATTATGTGAAACCACAGCCATGGCATAAACACATTGTTGACATCCACAATGGCCATATTGCCAAAGTAGTAAAAATCACAGACACTCGGGCACGACTAGGACACACAGATTATCACCCTGATCTTCTTTCTTCCTGCTTAAGGAGCAGCTTCAATCAACAAAGTCACATGCACTGATTCCACAAAGAGACCACAGTGCCAACTATAACACATAATGGTTTATTGATGTTTTCAAATATGATTTATATGTATTATATGTTCACCTAGCTCACTGAATTCCATGACAGCTATCACAGAACACATTATTGGGTAATATTTCACCCTTTTTTAATGCTCCTTTGAATTGAATAAAAGTTCCTGGAGAGCAGATGTCTGTGTGGTTCTCGTGTGCCCGCGTGCTCTAATCTGTCCTCGGAGTGACTTTTACTGACTGTTCCTGTCTGTGGCCGTGGCTATATAAAGCTGTGCTCAGCCTGATGGGGATAAAAGCCACCTGTAAACATTGTTTCACTCGCTATGACTCATCTCACACCTGTGCCTTGTTTATGTCATGCTGATGAACATATGCTAATTATCTACAATTATTTCACAATCATTAAAAGAGAGGTAGGCCTGTTCTGTTATAGACAGCATGAAGAAAATGATATTAAATGGTAGTAAAAAAAAATGCAACTAATTAATAATAGTCTATGTTTGATGTTTAAGCACATTTTATTTATTTATTTTTTTGGTATGTTAAAGAATTTTAGTATTATATTGGGTCACTATTTTATTATGTGTTTATTTTTATTTTATTGTATTTTTTATTGTATATTTTTATTTTAATAAATGATGGTAAAATGTGGTCCTATTAAGCATATGTATGTGTTTGCAGGTTGTGGGAAGACTTACACCATGCTGGGAACAGACAGAGAACCTGGTATCTACGTTCGCACATTAAACGACCTGTTCAAAGCCATCGAAGAAACCAGCGATGACATGCAGTACAGTGTCTCGATGTCCTACTTGGAGGTGAGATCTTCATTTGGTTGTTAAATAGGATTTTATCAGCCACTTGTTGTTGTTTTTTTTTGCTCCAGTATCACCTGGAGGTTCGATACAGACCTTGTAAAGATACTGTTACCTTACTGCTATGCTAAACGCACATAGCAAAGTAAATTGCCCTCATTCAGTTTCAGACACTTTAAAAAAGGGTAACAGCTTAAGTGTTATGTGATAAGATAATCATCAGGCCCGTGAGGAGCGACTGAAAGCACGTCTGTTTATCAGATCTGTTTGCGTGAGGGAGGGGTAATCTTGTCGGCTTAGCGACTATCTCGGCATCTTTGATTACGGTGATGTTGTATCGATACGAGAAAGCTTGTTCCCCTACTGAGTTGTTTTCTCAAACAAAGTTTACTCAAAACAAATACATGCATCCTTGATCCTCTCTTGCGCTAACCTGGAAACAAATCACTATGCTTTTATGCGACTATCCAAATAATGTATAGATCTATTATTGATGACTCTGTCACACTTAGAAGCCTCTACCCATCCCTCCCCACCTGTGTTTATTCATCCATGTATCTTGTATCTTGGCATTTTATAATTGTCTCAAGCACTGTGTCCTAACCAGGCGCCACACTTTGTTACATTCAATGTGGACAGACTATGTTTTTATCGATGAAACTTGTCACATTGTGCCTGGTTAGGACACACTGCAAGGTTCAAGTACATACCAAAAGAAAAGGACAGTCAATTGGATTTCTACAAAAGACCAGAAGTGATTGTTCTATAATAAAAGGTTAAATATACGGCTAATACAGTGGTGTTTGAACACCGTGTGCATTGATATTGCAGCTCTATCACAATTGTAAAGGTGAAATAACACATTGTCAAGCATCAGTGCCAGACACTATAGAAATGCTGCTGAAAAGACTTTGATTGACAAAATGAGCAGTGAGACTGTCGACAAAGAATGTGAGACGGTGTGAGATGAAAAAAGACACTGAGAATTGAAGTGATGCTCCTGTCAGCACGAACATGTGATCTCAAGTGCACGTGCATCAGCTGTCAAAAACAGGACAAGGTTATTGAGTTTGAAGGCTAGACTGGAGATAAAACTGCAAAAAAGATTTGAATTGAAGGAGGTACCATAGTCATATCTAAAGAGCAGAATATCATATAGACATGAGAGTGAGCCCTTTTGACTTAACCACCTTGCAACACCCTGGAAACCACTCATAACACCCTAGCAACCACACAGCTGCATGGCAATCACTCAGAATTCCTAGTAACTGGGTAGCAACGCCTTGGGAGCAATTCACAGGACTATAACATTGTGGTAGCAAGTTTTACATGGGTACATCTCACATTTTCTTTAGAAAATTTAAAATGTAGTTTATCTTTCTGAGACAAACGTGCACAGACAAACATACCCTATATCTTACCATTTTTATTGGCATACTAGCATACTCTTTACTGCTAGATGTAAACTATATGTAAAGAAATGGTAAATGCAGTATACAGTACGTTGCTAAATATTTCAGTAGTATGCTTTGACAGTGTGTGTGTATGAGCAGTACCTGTCAAAAGTTTGGAAACATTACTATTTTTTATTGTTTTTGAAAGAAGTCTCTTATGCTCACCAAGGCTCAAAAATACAGTAAAAAACAGTAATATTTTAATATATTATTACAATTTAAAATAATTGTTTTCTATATTAATACATTTAAAAATGTAATTTATTCCTGTGATCAAAGCTGAATTTCCAGCATCATTACTCCAGTCTTCAGTGTCACATGATCCTTCAGAAATCATTCTAATATGCAGATTTGCCCCTCAAGAAACATTTATTATTATTATTATCATCATTTGCTGCTTAACATTTTTATGGAAACAATGATACTATTAAACATTTGTGAAATATATTTTTTTTTTTAAAAGAGAGAAATTAATATTTATCAAGGATGCATTAAATTGCTGTCAAAAGTGACAGTGAAGACATTTATAATGTTACAAAAGATTTATTTAATAAATACTATATGCATCTATATATACTAATATAGTACAAATATATATTGTAAATGCATAATATATATGAATTTTTACTGATACTTATTACTGTTATACTTATTGCCAATGTAATACGTTGCACATATAAATAAAATATTTTCATTATTATTATAATTTGATCAGAAATAAATTTTAAATAAAACTGCATGCACTCACACAAACGCTCAGTATCATCAAGGATGCATTAAATTGATCAAAAGAGACAGTGAAGACATTTATAATGTTACAAAAGATTTCTATTTAATAAATGCTTTATTAAATGCTCTCTCTCTCTCTCTCTCTATATATATGTATATATATATGTATATATATATGTGTATATATATATATATATATATATATACACACACACACATCATTAATAATATAGTACTAATATATACACACATTGTAAAAGCATATAGTTAATATATACAAATTATTGTATATATTAACTATATTAACTGATACTTATTACTGATACTTATAGCCGATATAATACGTAGCACATATATAATATAAATAAAACATTTTCATTATTATTATAATTTTATCAGAAATATATTTTTAAATAAAACTGCATGCACTCGCTCATACATACTCTCAGTATGCTCAAGCATCTTAACATACACACATAAACACACAGAACTGTTTGACTTCTTTAGGTTAAAGGGGTGTTTGGGATGTGCAGACCTATGAGTAAGCCACTCCGTCCACACAGGGAAAGAGCAACCTTCAGTAAATAGCACAATGCTCTCCTGTCCTCTGCTTTTCTTACACCTTCACATTAAAACTCCTGTTTACTTTGGGCCGTCCAAATGCTCAAGGGGATGCTTCCCTGGAGAGAACGCGTTTTTATTCTCGGCTTCTGTGGTTTCGGTTCAGACCTCCCGGTTTATCCTTTCGCTTTTTACTCTTTCCATCCATCTACATCTATAGCAGGTCTTCTGCACTTCCTCTGTCAATGGCTTCTTTTCATACCATCAGCGTCACCCTAAAATTATCACATGCTTACGGCACATCACAGTGACCTCACTGACAGTGATGAAATATTAAGTTCAGGACGACTTAATTTGGGAGCTTTTGAGGTGACCGCAGATGGCGCTCAGGATGTGGCCTTGTTCTAAACCGGGTTGAATGAAGCTTATTGAAATATTAAATCCCACATTCATCTCTCCACTAGCATCCGGAAAGTACTGTATATGACAGTTTATGCTACAGATTCTGGATTTTGATTGAATGAAACATTCCAAAGTGTGGATTACTTTAGAAATGAATTTATTGTTGGTTTAAGGAAAAATTCTACACATTAGCGTTTTGGCAGTGAAAACCTGAAAAGTGTTGTGTGATGATTTCATGTACATGTGATGACTGGTTGACTTCAGACTGTTGAGGTAATGAAAATGTAATTCGCCATGACCGTGCTGTGTGCTAAATGTTCAATAATTCAATGTTTTTTTGTCAATAATTCCTTTCAAATTTCACAAATTATAGCATTTGTCCATGTGCTCAACTAGTACAGCATGGTACTAGCAATGGAAAGGTCACAGATGGCACATTCTGATATTTATGCACTGAAAGTCAGCTCAGATAAAAGCATCTGTCAGATGCATGAATGTAAATGTCAAACGCATTATTGTTCATGCATAAACAATGATGGTAATCTTGAAATCTAAGCATGGTCTTTACTCTTGTGTTCCAGATCTACAATGAGATGATAAGAGACTTGCTGAATCCATCTTCTGGGTTCCTGGACCTGAGAGAGGACTCAAAGGGAGAGATACAGGTCGCAGGAATCACAGAGGTCTCCACTATTAATGCAAGAGAGGTTAGCTAGACGCGTTATTAAGACCCCATTGTTACATTGCATTAGCATTTTGAAAAATAATATAACTTTTAAAAAGTAAATACTGATACATATGGAAGCTTGTTTCCGCCACTAAATAAAAAAAATAAAAAAGGTAGTTGCGACTATTTATCTCACAATTCTGACTCAGAATTGCAAGATTTAAACTAGCAATTGCGAGTTATAGTCAGAATTGCATGTTATAAAATCAGAATTGACTTTTCTTTTGAGATATAAACTCACAATTGTGGGTTATAAAGTCAGAATTGCATGATATAAACTTGCAATTACGTCTTAAGTCAGAATTGCGAGATATGAACTCACAATTCGGACTTTTTTTCTCAGAATTGTGAGATATAAACTCGCAGTTCTGAGAAAAAATGAAAAAACTGTTTTCCCTCACAACTGGACATTATAGCATGCAATTGCGAGTTTATATCTCAAAATTGTGACTTTATATCACGCAATTCTGCCTTTATGACTCATTCAATCTCAAGAAAAGTCAAATAATTCCTGTTCTTTTGAACTTTCTATTGATCAAAAAATTCTGATAAAACGCATCACAGTTTTCACAAAAAGCAGCATGACTGTTTTCAACATTTATAATAAAAAGAAATGTTTCCTAAGCACTAAATCAGCATATTAGAATGATTTCTGAAAGATCATTAAATTACATTTTAAAATATATTAAAATAGAAAACAGCTATTTTAAATAGTAATAAAATTTCACAATATTACTGTTTTTACTGTATTTTTGATCAAATAAATGCAATCTTGGTTAGAAAAAAAATCTTTCCGACCCAAACTTTTGAACGGTACAGTGAATAAATGTAGGTGTATACAGCTGGATGGTGAGTTTTCTGTCTTTTTTTTTCTCTCGCTCAGATCATGGAGTTGTTAGTGAAGGGAAACAAGCAGAGAACTCAAGAGCCGACAGCAGCCAATCAGACATCTTCTCGCTCTCACGCTGTGCTGCAGGTGGCCGTGCGCCAACAGAGTCGATGTCGAGACATCCTGCAGGAAGTGCGATTTGCACGACTCTTTATGATCGATTTAGCAGGGTCTGAACGGGCTTCACAGGTATGATGTGTAGGAGGCGGGATATGTGTAGGTGTGAAACATAAAGGTCTATTCATCATTCAGAAATCACGTAAAAGCACAGTTGGTGAGCTCCTTCATACGTCCATAAATTTGATAATCATTAATATCAAAGCTATCAATCTTTCTTCTTACATAAAAGCTGGCACAGTTGGCTCCAAATATATTCAGAATCATAAATCAGCCAGTGACGAGGGAACAATTCCAAGAGTGATTTAACTATTGGTGATAAACTTGGAGGCAAAATGAAGCTGTCGAAAATATTAGTTGAATATTAAATACATTATGATGCATGAGACCCCTCCACAAGTCCAGTCAGGTGTTTTGATGAAAGACGTGTGAATCATGTTTTATATTAAAGTTTCATTTCCACTCACAGCATGAGACTGGAAGATATTACACGAGAGAACACATTTAAAGAGCGTGCCATGTATTTGCCATGGAAACAGTTAAAAATCACTCAAGCACCCTGTGGGTTTAAACATGCATGTGACATGGCACAAAAGCAGATCTCGTTGTTTCTGGTTATGGGCTATTGTTGCTCAGAAACATGAGTGGTTGTTTGTTCTCTATTGATGAGGATGACAAGCCTGTTGCACAACTATTCAGAGTATGAATGAGACATACGAGAGCGCCCCCTGCTGGAAGCTTTAACAGACTTCCTAACTCACATGTAGACGGTCAGTTTAACATCTTGCAATAACTACAGTTTCTACTTTCAGACACAGAACAGAGGTCAGAGGTTAAAAGAGGGTGCTCATATCAACCGTTCTCTGCTGGCGCTGGGGAACTGCATCAATGCTTTGAGCGAAAAGAATGGCAACAAATACGTCAACTACAGAGACAGCAAGCTCACGCGATTGCTCAAGGTACAGCTACATAATTCTTCATGAACAGAGACACTCATGGGATATTTTTCTTTCGGTTGTCTTACTGGGGTTTTCTCATGTCTGCAGGATTCTCTAGGAGGAAACAGTCGGACGGTGATGATTGCTCACATAAGCCCTGCATCTCTAGCCTTCGAGGATTCACGGAATACCCTGACTTATGCCGACCGTGCCAAAAGCATCCGCACACGGGTTAGTTTGACACATGATAAAACAATGGACAACCTAGTTACTTACTTATACTACTGTTCTAAAGTTTTGGAGTCAATAAGATCTTACGATGCACTATATTGATCAAAAGTGACTGTAAAGACTTTTACATCATTACAGAATATTTATATTTCAAATAAATGCTGTTGTTTTGAACGTTCTCTGTGTCCACAAAAATATTAAGCACCACAACTGTTTTCAACGTTGATAATAATAAGAAATGTTTCTTGAGCACCAAATCTGCATATTAGAATGATTTCTTAAGGATCATGTGACACTGAAGACTGGAGTAATGATGCTGAAAAATCAGCTTTGTCATCACAGGAATAAATTACATTTAACAATATATTAAAATAAAAATGGTTATTTTATATTGTAGTAATATTTCACACACACTATATACAGTAGCAATCAAAATTATTCAACCCCCTTAACCTGCAAGACATTTTGCTGCTGAGAACAAAATTTTATGAAAACAATTCATCAAAGGCATCAGTAAACTATTATACCAAGTTTATTCAAATTTGAGTAATTCTGACAATGTAAAGTTGATGAAAAATGAAAAAAATTAAACTGGCTCTAAACATACATGTACAAAAGTATTCAACCCCCAAAAGTCAAATTTTGTGCAGAATCTTTTATTCTTTATAACCTCCAATAAACGCTGCCTGTGTGTGTGTGTGTGTGTGTGTGTGTGTGTATGTGTATATACACACAAATACATACATACACACACACAAGTGGTTAATACACAATAATAAGAAGCAGGAAGAGAAACAGAACAGTTGACGGACAATAAAGAGCAAAGGTAATGGGGTTTTTAATTACAGCAGTAATCCATGCTTTGCTTTTGGTGTTGTTTTGATTGACAGTGTTTGGGTGATGTCATCATGTAATTGAGATTGACAGGAGTGAAAGTGAAAAGTGAACAACACAGCAGGGCATACGTACACAAATACGCAAAAAAAGCTTGTTAAAGCTTGTGATAGTCTGCCTTAGATTGTTTTTTTGTTTTTTTTTGCCAACTGTTTCGTGAGGATTTTGATGACAATGTTATATTTTACTCTTCCTGTGCAGGTAAAGAGAAACCTGTTGAATGTGTCCTATCACATCGCCCAGTACACCAGCATCATCTCTGACCTGCGCAGCGAGATTCAGCGGCTAAAGAAAAAGATAGCAGACCAGGCCAGTAAACAACTCAACTCGGACAGAACAGACATCCGCCATGTTCAAGGTAACATCGGAAATGATATTTACCATTGATGTCACCGCAAATTTAGCTTTGAATTCCCAACTTTTCTTTTCTTTTCTTTTCTTTTCTTTTTTTTAATTACATGATTTTCTAATTGATTCTGTTTGATTATTTTCTGACTGATTCTGGTCTTCTGTTGTAATAGATTATTTTCTGTTCAATTAGATTAGTTTCTGTGATTAGATTCTTTTTCTGTTTAATTAGATTATTTCTAATTGATTATATTCTGGTGTAAATTATATTTTTTTTATAATTTACACCAGAATAATTTTTATAATATAATTTTTCAATTTTTGATTCTTTTCCTCTTGATTCTTTTCTGTTCTTTTCTAATTATTTATTTAGTTTGGTTAAATTCATTTTTAATTGATTCTGTTCTATTCTAATATATTATTTTCAGTTTGACTAGATTCTTTTCTGTCTGATTAGATTATTTTCTAATTGATTCAGTTCTATTTTATTCTATTAGATTATTTTCTGTTTGGTTAAATTATTTTATGTTTGATTAAATTAGTTTTTGTTCATTTAGACTATTTTCTAGTGATTCTATTCGTAAAGATTCATTTCTGTTTGATTTTGATTCTATTCTATTCTAATATATTATTTTCAGTTTGATTTGATTCTTTTCAGTTTGATTAGACTATTTTCTAATTGATTCTGTTCAATTCTGTTCTAATAGATTGTTTTCTGTTTGGTTAGATTATTTTTCTCTAGATTAGATGCTAGTCTATTCAGTTCTGTTAAATGTATTCTGTTCTTTTTTTAAATTAGATGAGTAATCTCATAACATTATTATTCTCTATTTGCCTGTAGCGGAGGTGCAAGCTCACTCTTCTCAGCAGAGCCGGGCTGAAATGGACCAACTGCGGGAGCAGCTGATCGATGCATTTAGACAGCAGATGGACATCAGGAAGCGTCTTATGGAGCTGGACAACAGCAACATGGAAATCCAGATAGACACATCCAAACACCTGCTGACAATCGCAGAGTGAGTCTTTATTCTGCAAACAAACTCAAGCCACCTGATTTTAAACATTATCACCAATCGTTTCATACCTAACAAACTTCCTTTTGTGAATTGTTTTGTTTGAAAAGTGAGCTTGTGCTATCTTTCTTTGAAATAAATGTTTGGTTTGATGTTTTGTTATTGAAATATAGTCTGTCTCCATCTAGCTGGGAGCAAGAGCGCTTTAGGAGAAGAAAGAAGTGGCAGGGGGAGAGGAGAAAGGAGACTTTTAATAAGGATGAAAGTGAAAAAGACTCAGACTCACCAGAATCTTTGCCTGACAGCACAGAGACACAAGAGGTGGCCATTGCCAGAGAGAACCTTGTCACACTCATGACTGAGCAGAAGAAAATACAAAAACAGAAGGTAATGCCGTTAATAACCACTAGAGGGCAGATCAACACCTCAGAAAACTCATAGTCCAGCCCTGGACCAATAGTCTGGTTCATTTTAGCAAATCAATTAGTTAATAGGTATCTTATGTTTTAATTCTCTAGTGATATAAATAAAAGAGACTATTTAAAATGTTTATGATTTGCAATATGTCGTACAGTTTTACTTCAAAACAAAGCTCTTACAGTCCAGTAATTTTTCATGATTTTAAAAATTATAAATTATTTGTTTGTGAGGCATGTCTATCATTACAGCCAAGATGAAGCTACTGTATGAAATACTTAATGTTGAAATGGATGAAAATATTCACAAGACATTAGCTCTTTTCCAAAACATAGTAAACTACCTACATAGGTTCCTGTCTTTTAAGGCAGCATCCTAAACAACTAATTTGGAACACTCTGCATAGGCAGTGCATTCTGGGATTACCTTTTAGACTGAGACTTCTCATTAGCAGGGATAAATTGTACATGACTAGCAGTGTCAATAAAGCCACTCATTACAGTAATTGACCATAGTCCCCCTGTTCTCTTTAGGCTGGATTGGAGCAGCGCCTGGCAGAGCTGAGAGAGAAGGCTCGACGTCTGGAAGAGCTTCTCCCTCGCCGCGTGAGCTCAGAGGAGCAGAGGGAAGTGCTTTGCCTCCTCTGCAAGGTCCACGAGCTGGAGATCGAGAACGCAGAGATGCAGTCCAGCGCGCTGCTCAAGGACAATGTGATCCGACAGAAAAATGTGGTAGTGCAGCGTTTTGAACAACACAGACACCTCTGCCATGAGATCATCCAGCAGCAGCGGCAATTTATCGATGGTGAGTCATTCGCAGGAATAAGAAACGGCACAGAAATCTCAGCAAGAGATGAATCAAGCCAAACTGTTGCAGTAAAGTTTTCCAAATGATACATTATGAAAAAGTGTTCAAGTAGAAATAGAAATAGTTCTTTTTGTAAATGGGAATGAATGAATGAATAAATATATATTTTTATTATAATACATATATGGTTATGAAAAATTAAGGTGAATGGTGGTTTTGCAGATCACAGTCTCCTAGTCCCTCCTCATCTTCAAGAGCTGTATGAGATGTACATGAAGGAAATGGATGAGAAGAACTTGGACAGAGTTGTGGCCCTGGATAAGTTCACCATTCGTACTCTTAAGGTACATCAAGCAGGCTTTTTTTTTTTTTTTAAGATTAAAAGTCAATATGAAGTCAGCATTCACTTTCTGAATACACATTGCTGCTCTTATCGTGTGCAATTTATCAGTGCATATTATTCCCCAAAAACTAAATCCTGCCTAATATTTTCATTGGCTTGGAAATGCATCATAATGTGACAGTAAATGAGTTTCATGTTGACTTTAAAAGCTCTTCAAGAGAAGAACATGATAAAATAAATAAAGAAATAGAATAATCATAAATATTTTCACATATTTTCTGACATATATCTCTTTAGGAGGGTTCCCTGCCCAAGATCACCCTCCCCAGTAGAGGTCGTGACCCCTTGCAGGAGATGGATTCAGACCAAGAGAGTGTTCGCACACTGGGATCGGACAACAGACAAGGGCAGACAAAACTGAGGAGACACACGCTGCCTCCAATTCTCCCAGAGCCTGATGGGTAAGAAGAGCTCCAAGCAAATTAATTTAAAACACTTTTGACATTTTCCTTCCAATACAAAATTGAGATATTTCCTTGTATGGAAACCTTTAATGGCCAAAAATATTTTGCAAATGTGAAAATAAAAAGAATCTGGAAAAATCTGCTTTTACAACTACACTGCTAACATAAAGAGAATTGTAATAGTGTGAAAGGGGTCTGAATTTGTTCACATACTGTAACTTACACGCTAAAATATTCTTCTCCTGTCCACACAGAGACCGAGTGTTTAAGAGCAGTCACAAACAGATGAAGAACTCTGTAGTAATGACTCCCCCACCCATTCACATCAATGGCCAGGGCAACAGAGAGGTGAGCTACTTGGTATGAACATTAGTTCTTCTAGCTCCAGATTATACACTAATGTTCAAAAGTTTGGGGTCAGTGTGAATTTTTTTTTTTTTTTTTTTTTTTTTACTTTTATTCAGCAAGAATACAATTGATCAAAAACAGACTGTAAGAAAAAAAGATGGACATCTTTTTTCCACTGTAGAAAAATAAAGCCAAAATATCCCATAAACGGTCATTGCCGATTATGTACATCATTTGGAGCTTGAGTCTGCACAGTAGTGATCCTGAGGTGGGGCCGCGGCATCAAGGTCCCGCCCATATTTCCCTGTTCTGCAGACTCAATCGCAAGCACAGCTGTCAATCATGACGTTACACCCCGTTTTTATATGATCAAATATCTAACTAAAACCACACTTAATGGAAAAATGAACACTTGAACATTTGTCAGCATGATAAGAACTAACTAAAATTGACAGAAAACATCTTTGGGAAAAAAGTTATTTCCAGTGTAATTGGATTTTTTTGTTTGGCTCATGTCCCATTCGACATGGAGAGGGCGGGGTTTATGACCTATACTGATCATGTTTTGGCTTCTCTTTTCAGAATGTGTGTGGCACACTTGATCAAAAGTGAAAGTAAAGACATTTATAATGTTATAAAAGATGTCTGTTTCAAATAAAAGTTGTTGTTTTTTCTTTTAAACTTATAAAAAAATTTCCTCAAAAAACATTTATCTCGGTTTCTCCAAACATATTAAGCAGCACAACTGTTTTCAACATATTAAAAAGAAATGTTTCTTGAGCGGCAAATCAGCACATTAGAATTATTTCTGAAGAATCATGTGACTGGAGTAATGAAAATTCAGCTTTGCCATCACAGGAATAAATTACTTTTTAAAATATATTAAAATAGAAAACAGACATTAGTTATTTTAAATTGTAATAATATTTCACAGTATTACTTTTTACTGTATTTTTGATCAAATTATTGCAGATTTATGCAGGTATAAGAAAACATTCAAAAATCTTACCACCCCCAAACTTTTTGAACGTTAGTGTTCATGAAAATAATATAATTAAAATATTCAGGGAAAGTGTGAATATTCTTATTATTTATTTTAATTGGTTTCTCAGATTTTTTTAACTGAGTGTACTGAATAAATCAGTGTGTCTGATACGATGCCGACTGTACTTCTGCAGCTGTTGCCATCTGTCCTGGATGACGCTCTGAGATTCAGCCATCTCAGTCACAGTATGAGCAGCCATCTGGACTCCTCACCTGAGAGCAGCGAGAACGGCACAGATGCCCCCCTGACTCCTAAAGGTAAGAGTTCCTCTGCTCTTTCATCTTTGTGCTTGTTACACAGCTCTCTGGAATACTTCTTTCTGATTGGTCAATTGAGGCATTCTGCATGATGTTATTTTTATATAGCGACCACTAAACTATGGCAACCAATTTCCTACATAGCTTCTTCTCACATAATACTGTAATGCCAACTTATATATACACATTTATTCAGTCATAGCATTAAAATCCCTGAATCATTTTCCTCCAGAGAGACAGCAGATTCTAAGAGGCGTGCAGAGCATTGCGGTCAAGGCTGCTCGGCGCCGCTCTAAGGTCCTAGAAATAGATGCCCTGCGATTGCCCCCGCCATCCTCACCCCTAGACCCCAAGAAGCACAAGAGTAACCTGTCTCTGTCTGAGGCACCCCATAAAGGCCCAGTGCTACGGCGCGGGAGACAGCCCAGCCCAGAACTACGCCACGCCACCTCTGATGACAACCTGTCCAGCAGCACGGGAGACGGCCCCGCACCCAATGGCACGTGGACGCGGCCACGGAACCGCCAGGCTGTCAAGAACCCCACCCCACGGGAGCAGGACTTTGAGGGTCGTAGACGCAAGAGACGATCTCGATCATTTGAAGTCACAGGACAAGCCGTGAGTTTTCAGATAGAGGAGCTTTTTAACGCACATATCTGTGTTAATGGATGAGTTCCACGAAAACCTGTTTGAGTCGCATTTCACCCAAAAATCAAAAAGGAGAATTTATATTTTGGATAAGGAAGATTAAGTGTATGCATTGTTTGCATTGACCTTATTTTCATGAGAATTAAGCACATTTTGTCCCAAAATTTTCATTCGTATAATGCGTCTGGATGTTTTTTTTGTTTGTTTGTTTGTTTTTTCTTCAAAATAATAGTTCAAACTATTTCAAAACTTCACTATTATTTTAAAAGATGATTCTCATAAGAAGAATTCTTAGTGTAATTTATTTAAATAAAAAACATACTATTATTTGTACACTACCATTCAAAGGTTTGGTCTCACCAAGGCTGCATTTATTTGAAAATACAGTAAAAACAGAAATATTGTGAAACATAATAACAATTTAATATATATATATATATGTGTGTATATATATGTGTGTATATATATATATATATATATATATATATATATATATATATATATATATATATATATATATATATATATTAAATTGTTATTATGTTTCACAATTATTATGTTATATATACACATACATGATCCTTCAGAAATCATTCTAATATGCTGATTTCAAGAAACATTAATATTGTGAAACATAATAACAATTTTATATATATATATATATATATATATATATATATATATATATACATACATACATGCATACATGATCCTTCAGAAATCATTCTAATATGCTGATTTCAAGAAACATTTCTTATTATCAAAGTTGAAATCATTTGTGCTGATTACTATTTTTGTGGAAAGATTTCTTCAGAATTATTTGAAGAAAAGCATTTATTTGAAATAGAAATCATTTGTAACTATGTAAAAGTCTTTACTGTCACTTTTGATAAATTTAATGTGTCTTTACTGAATAAAAGTATCACTTTCATTCAGTGAAAAATCTTACTGACCACAAATGTTTGAACTGTAGTATATATTTTAAAATGTAAATGCTATGACATTTTTATTTTTTAGTATATTTTTTGCATTATAGTAATGGAAAATTAGCTGAACTGTCATGAAAATAATATTATAATGCAAAAATGTTTAATGGTGCTAAAATAGGCTTCAACATATAATTTCTATAAATGATCTTGACACACAACTTATATTTATTTGATTAGTTTAATTCAGACTATTTTCAACAAACTCAAATTTTTCTCCACCCTACAGCTGTCTCAGGCGAAGAACACCAGCCAGCGATTTCGTCCCCTTGACAGCACTTCTGATCCCCACCTGCACATTAACGGTCACCCCCCGGCCCCCATCCTGCGTCCCCAACACAGAGCCCAACCTCAGCTTACTAAAGCTCGACCCTCTCACAACATCCACCAAACAGGTCTGATATCACAATTTTATTCTTCTTTTAGTGATGGAAAATGAAAAGACCAAAAAATATATTTATAAGGTTGCCCAATTTATACATGACCACAAGTTGCATTTATCACAAGTTAAGCCTTGTTAATCAAATTTGCATTCAATGAAGACCAGTAAGATTCAATAAAATTTTTTCTTTGAAAAATGCACATGCACAGATGAATTCAGGAACATGTGTTAAAGGATCAGTTCATTTCAGAATTAAAATTTCCTGATAATTTACTCACCCCCATGTCATCCAAGATGTATGTCTTTCTTTCTTCTGTTGAAAAGAAATTAAGGTTTTTGAGGAAAACATTCCAGGATTTCACGGGGGTACAACAGGTTGAAGGTCCAAATTGCAGTTTCGGTGCAGCTTCAAAGGGCTCTACACGATCCCAGATGAGGAATAAGTGTCTTGTCTAGCGAAACAATCAGTCATTTTCTAAAAAAATAAATAAAAATAAACGTAAAACAACAGTTGGAGGAGAAGTTTTTCGCCCTACCACGGTACTTCCGCCTACGTCACGCATGACCTTTCCAACGTAATGCGTGGCACATCACAGAGCAGTTCTAGACGAGCATTTGTGGGTAAAAAGTATACACATTTTTATTTGATTGTTTCGCTAGATAAGACCCTTATTCCTCATGTAGAGCCCTTTGAAGCTGCATTGAAGCTGCAATTTGGACCTTCAACCGGTTGATCCCCGCTGAAGTCCACTACATATGGAGAAAAATCCTGGAATGTTTTCCTTAAAAACCTTAATTTTTTTTCGACTGAAGAAAGAAAGACATAAACATCTTGGCTGACATGGGGGTGAGTGAATTATCAGGTAATTTAGATTCTGAAGGAGGGGCTTCATATAGACAGGAACTAAACAGAGAAGAGAGGTGCTGCAACAATGTTAAATATGTGAAAAATAATGTTTTTTGAACATTCAAGCATGAAAACCTATTCTAGTAGACCCCAAAAAACAAAAGTGAAAGGGCATAATAGGTCCTCTTTCAATAGATTTAGGTTTCATGTTGACTTATCTCCATTGATTCTCCACAGGATCAACAGCAGATGTCACTTCCTCCAACCTGCCCTCACACCTCATTAAGCGTGGTCCCCAAACCAGGCAACTCCAGCCTCTCCTGTACGTCACAACCACTGGAACAGGGGGCCAGCGCACCCGCAAACATTGAAGAAGACCATAAGCCCTGTCCTGATAGACTGTCTCCTCTCGACCCCAGCATCAGCACTATGGAAAACATGTAAAGACCAAGTGGAAGGTTTCTTCATTTATCCAAATGGAAGAGCTATACCATGGAAGAAAGAACGTGAATGAAACTAAGAGCTACAAAGACTATGTTGCTACCTGGGTTTTTGCTAAAATGCTTCTAGCTTTTCTGTGAAGACAGGTGACTTGCCATGTCTGCTTTTAATTTTTTAAGCCCAATCCCATTGGCTTCTGTAAGTGGCACAATTTGATTGTCATGAATTCAGTGGCCTTGACTTATGTCAAAACTTCTCACAATGACATGCAAACATATTCCTTTAAAGCTGAGCCAATGCGACAGAGGATAAAACCTGCCTCAGATGCCTTCTGGTTGAATATTTATATATCAGGCCTTATGTTGACAACTGAAATTCATTAAGCAGTTCCCAAAAAACATATTTAAATCTGCAGAAATGAAATGGTGATGCTTGTTTATGCGACTGAGGAAACAAATATACCCCTCTCATTCCCCAGGGAGCAAAATATATTTCACAGCTTCGGTTTCTGTGAAAGTATTACTCCCTCAGGCCTTGCACAAATGAATGTACCGTCACATTGCTTATGATTCATATGTCTGGCTCCTGTGACCGTTCCATTTACTGATGTCATTTTGTGTTTACTGTTAATAATCAATGTAAATTTGCCTTCACTGTCATGCAGGTTTCAGTTTTCTCTAAAAATCCTTTTGGGTTTGTGTTAGTTCTTAGTACCAGACAAGGTGGCATATTTAATGTAGTTCATATATGTTTGTAATCAAAAAAGAAAAGAAAAAAATAATATGGCTGCCTTTTCTTTGAAAAGACTGTATTTTTTGTTTTTCATAATTATACATGCATAGACACTTTTTCTACTCTTAATTTTATACCTTTTTTTGTAACCAAATAAATTTGATTGACAAAGTGATAATAGTGTATGCATTATATGTCACCATCAATAAAGTGGTACCATTTTGTCAAGGTAAGTTTTAAGCACAGTATCTATAAGTTAAATGTTTCCCTTTCAGGAACATACAGTAGTAGTCCAAAAACATTCATGATCACTCAAAGTGCTGTATCATTTACACATTAAACAACATTCCTGACTGCATTTCTGTACTGTCAGCACACTGAAACGTGTATCATATTTTCTTTTTTTGGCACCCACTTAGTGGATATCAGGAATACATGTCAATATTTCAGTGTAAATAGTTTTCTCCTGTTTCCTTTCACCAAGCAAAACAATGCAAGCATAACAAAATATCTAGTGGGCATCATCGGGTGTGTAGGCTATTGGGAAATTGCAAGGGATTTATTAATTGGGCATTCAAATTTGTGAAATAATAAACCATTTGTTAACTATTGAGCACAGATAATATAATATAATTTAATTTAATTTAATTAGGGGCACATTAATAAATTCGTCAACCTGTAGGTCAAAGGCGAGTGGAGTCTTAGGTGTTGTGACGACGTCAATCATTAACCCCAAAACCAACCAGCGCAGTCCTACAAGTTCAGAGGCCCTCGATTGGTTTGCTTGACTCTAACAAATCATAAGTCTCGTAACTTGTAGGGCTGCGCTGATTGGCTGACTAACTGGTCGGTCCGGCTGATGGCAGTAGAGGCGCAAGTAGTGTTGTCAACGCCGCTCTGGATCTCTTCCTTTTTATTTATTTTCTAAACGTTATTTATTTGGGAAGAACAAAGCGAATCCCGAGGAAAGGAAAGACATGTCTTAATGTATTTCATACGTAAGTGAACTTCCTTGTTTAAGCTTGAGGGAAAGCTGTTAGCCAGTTAGCGTTAGCTGTCAGTGTTTACACACTGAGAGCAGCGAGCAAAACTCATTATTTCATCGACAGCTTGTGCATTTGTCTCTAATATGTTCATTAGAAGAACACGTATGTAATATGTATTAAAGAAAAGGGAAATGGGCGAAAGCCCAGCCCAGCCGTTATTGACGTGCAACGCGCGCGCATACGCGAGCACGCGCGACATGTTATGACAGATGCACGCGACGTCCTGACTGCTCAGTAACATTTTTTTTCTTTTTCTGTTTTCCTGGTAGTTAACAACACGCTAGCTCTCTTTACACGCTCCTATCTCTTATTCGTTATTTTCTGCAGTTACCTTTGTCCTTGCATTTCCCAACGTGTTATTAGACTTAAAATGGGGAAACTTTGCAAACTAGCAATGTTTATTTGTGATAAAGTTAATTAATTAAATATTAAATGGCAAAATGCCATAGTTATTTTTGTCTTTAGGGGAACAACTAAAAGACGTAAATAAATATTCAGCTATTCTGAACTGTTAATTTTGATATCAGTGGTGGAATTTTAAATTAAGCCCAGAACATTCCTTGTCTCCATTGTGTAACATTTTGGAGTTACAGGTTTATTTGATAAAAATATGAATAAAGTCCTGTCCTAAAATAAAGTATGATATGCAATGCATTTGTAGTCACTTACTACTTCATTATTAGCCTTTCTTTTTCTTTTCTTCCTATTGTTTAATATAAATGGAGGATCAATTATTATGCTGCTGTAATCTATTTTTATCTGAAACATTTGAGCTACTGTACTATTAAGACTTGAAATGCAAGAGTTATCACATTAAAATGAATGGCTGTTAAGTAAAACATGCAACATTTAAGTGTTTATAAATGCAAACAATACTTTATTAAGTTACGAGTAACGTGAAACTTGTTTCATGCTAAATAGACAGAACAGCGTTAATGTTGTTGGATGTTTTTCTTTAGAGACCCACCAAATGGTAGTACTGTAATTAATTACAAAAGTATAAATATCAAAGGGGTGCTTGGTTAATGCACTACGTTCCACTGATAAATAGTTCAGGGTAAAATATGGGATAATGGGATTGTTTAAAAATGGTTAGAGGTTTGGAGCATCATTCTCACATGCTGTCATATCTCTAACCTTTTATGACTAAAAAAATATGAACCGTGAGTTGAGAAGAAACACCCTAAATATGGCCTGACGAAACTTAACAGCCCGTTTGTTGATTTGGAATGAGAAGGTTCTGTGTTGTTTTGCAGCTGTGTCTGATCCATGTGCCAGTCAGCTGAAGCATGCTGGAAGAATGCAGCCCATAACCAGAAGAGATGCCGGAGTCTGGCATCAGACGAGGAGCCTGCTCTACAAAAACCTGCTGATCAAATGGAGGACCAAACAACAGAGTCTTCAGGTGCCTTTCATCTGTCACTCACATGCTTTCTTTTCCCTTCCTGTAGGTGCAAATCTGTTGCATTATTAAAGCTTTTGCACGTCTATTCTGTGCACTGGTATTGAACTCCATCTGATATTTGTACGGTATTTGCTTCCCTGAAGTGTCCATTTGAATCTGTTAAAGTCACCTTGAAATGAAAACTGACAATTTTTATTTTTTATCGAATATTGCAGTAATTATTATAAATGATTTATCAGTGTACAACATTTTTTATTCATGTGCCTTCATACTCTTTAATTAAAATAACTTGCCCTCCTTTTTGCAACAACTTCTCTTCTCTGATAATGTGTTTACTGGCTCAAGGGCGGGACAAGCTGTCACTCACACATGACATCACAGCAGTAGCAAACCACAACCATCCAATCAATTCCCAATGGACAAAATCAAGTCCCGCTCTACATTTGTTCTTGTTTGGGCAGCCATTTAATTCAGATATGCGTCACAAAAGGCGAGAAAAGACTATTCTGTTTCATGTTGACTTACCTCAGGTAACTCCAGGAGGATTTAGATGTGTGTACATTTGATAAAATCATCTGCTAAATGAGCAATGCAAAATCCCAATTACCCAGGCTGCTTTATAAAATCACAAGACTTAGCAGTCTTAATACTACTGTAATGTAGTAATTCCACTCCATCTGGATGAAATCCTCTTCCATCCACTCTGCTGACTCTTTACAACCCAGCAGGTTTTTATTTGGAAAGTGAAAAGGAAAAATCCTCCACAAGTTAAGATGTTTCCCTTTTTTTCTATCCCTTTCTATGGTCATGTATTTTTTATGTATGGTAACTTTTTTTCTTTAATGTATTTTTAATGCCTCTCTGCTTCCTGTTTGTTTTTCCGTGAAGGGCCATATAAGAGTCTTTCAGAATTAAAAGGCTGTTAATGGATTGGCAGTTCATGTCGTCAATACTCTAGTACTTTTAAACCGACTCTGTAAAGAGAAGCTTGTCATGATCCATTATGGAAAGTGGTCAGAAATAGAACAAAATGAATTGTTATGCAGTAGTCATGGTTGGGCTTTTTTCCAACAAGTGTCCTCTCTGTATTGATTTTCCTGGAGGTGGAGATGCCGAAGCGAGTTGTGTTGTGCTGAGTTCTTGGGTTTAGTGGGCTTCATGTATGTAGGTCAAACTTAATTCAGTCAGTATAGGTGTTAGTGGTTTACCACTATGCAGCTAAACCTCTGTCAGTGTATCTGTGATAACCCAAACTTTTGAATAGTAGTGTTTTTTATGTCTTTGAAAGAAATCTCCTATGCTCACCAAATCTGCTTTTTTTTTTTTCTCAAAAATACAGTAAAATAGTAATATTACATATTAATATTACAATTTTAAAATGCTTGTTTTGTTTTAATATACAGTCAAACCAAAATGTATTCAGACACCTTGAACATTTCATTCATTAATACAGTTTTTTCCACTATAGTTAAAAAAAATCTCAGAGTTAAACTGTGTCAGAAAAAAAAGAATCTTAAATAATTAATCTTAATGTCAGATAACACTTAAGCAAATCATGGTCAGGTCAAAGTTTCTGAATAATTTTTGGTTCCAAATTTTTACTGGTAGTCCACTGTATGAAGAATTTTTGGGTGTAATATCACAGTTTACTTTATTTTTCTATCCTCACTTACATAAATGACCTAAAGTGTCCTGCACCCACTAGTAAAAATAAATCAAAAATATAAAAAATGTCTGAATAATTTTTGGTTTGACTGTGTTTTAAAATTGAATTTATTCCGGTTATGGCAAAGCTGAATGTTCAACATCATTACTCCAGTCTTCATTGTCACATGATCCTTCAGAAATCATTCTAGTATGCTGATTTGGTGCTCAAGAAACATTTCTTCTTAATATTTATATTAAAACAGTTTACTACTTAACAGTTTTGTGTAATTTATTTTTTTAGGATTATTTGATGAATAAAAAGATCAAAAGAAAGAAAATAATTTCTTTTGAAATTTTGTAGTATCCATTTCTTAAAAAAAAAAAACTTTATTACTTTTGAATGGTAGTGTAAATTTGCAAAAACAGCTTCATAATAGTCTAATCTTGGTTTTAAGGGAGGTAATAGCCCATTTTTTTCCAACCAGAAGCATGCAATCATGAAATCAATTACTTTTTTCAGTGTGGTCTTAAAATGAAATTCCCATGACCTTTTGCAACCAACTTTGTAGTGAACGCCCATCAGGCATGTTAAAAGCTAACTTGTGTCATAGTCTAGCAAATAAATCCAGAGGGATGATCCCTCGCTGGCGCTCATGTATTTAGAGCCTCCCTAAGGCAGTAAAGCAAAAGCTGTAGCTTTGAAACATGACCGTATGGATTTTTTTTTTTCTTCTGAATTTCCTCTGGTAATTTAGGTGTACATCAGGCATACTGTACACCATGCAAAAATATATATATATATATATATATATATATATATATATATATATATATATATATATATATATATATAATATATTTATTTATTTTAGGACAGTGTTTTTCCTGCCACATCTCCCTATCAAATTTGAAGTGTTCCTCTTCTCTCTTTGCAGGAGCTGATCTTGCCTTTGCTCCTCCTGGGCCTCCTGATCCTCATCAGCACCCTCAACCCTCATGTCTCATACGGCAGTATCAGCACTAAGGAACTGGAGTATGAACGGGACCTCGTAATCAAAGGTCTTGGCTACACCCCCATCAGCAATATCACCAATCACATCATGGAAGAGGTGGCACGGGAACTGCGTAAGTCACATTTATTGGTCTTTCTTTAAAAATATATTTTTTTTAAAGTTTCCATTTACCATATTTTATTTATTTTGACAAGATAAACAAAATGGCATATGACACATAACAAAAACGCAAGACTAGAACATTGCACAGATTTTTTAGCTTTTATGTGTAGGTCAGATTACCCTGTTCCTCATTTTAAGCAAACCACTAAATAGCATTGCATGGTGTATTTCAGTGGTTCCCAACCTGTGGGTCGCGGCCCACTAGGGGGCCTCAGTGATCCTCCAAGGGGGCCGTGAGATAACTTAAAATTAATTTAAATATATTAATATAATTCATTAATTTTATTATTAATACTCTACATTAGAAGAGATAAATTAAATAAATAAATAATACATTTAAAACAAAGCACCACCTCTTTCGTAGCCTACGTATTCTGCATGAACACAGTTCAATATATTCGCGTAGTTGCCGAAATTAATGTACTACCGTGAGTGTTTTATAACGGATGCTCGCCGAGCGTGTTTTGGAGAAATTTGTGAGGATCTGTCATGTTTATGTACACATGGACATCAGACGCTCCACAATTGCTTGTTCTGACAGAAGAACTGTTCAGTGATGACATCGACCCACCTTCAGATCGCTGAGCTTCCACGCATTTAGAAAGTTTTTATTTTTCATTTGTTTTTTGGTTTGTTTATTAATTTTGAATGGATCCGTACTAAATGCAGCTCTTTGGTATCTCCCTGTGGTCTTGTTTGGTATGGCAGGTTGACTTGTGCTTATTTAAGTTACTGTTTAAAGTTAAAGTTGCATAGTTTAAGTTGAATGTCTGCAATGTCTGCATAAATTGTTTTAAGTCGAATGTTTGCAAAGTATGTTTGAAAAAAAGAATACTTTAAATCTAAGGCTTTAAATCTATTTTGAATTTCTTCCTTAAAAAACAATGGGTTTAAAAATGAATAACACTAGAATACAAATGTTTTTGTTAATAAAAATAAATAAATAAAGTAGTGGTGGTGTGGGGGGCCTTGCAGTGTTGATTCATAGAGGAGGTGGGCCTTGAAGTAAAAAAGGTTGGGAACCACTGGTGTATTTGGTATGTTATTGAATGCTTTGCTAATTTATGATGAGGCAGTATGTGAATATTTGTTTTTATTTGTTTCTTGGTGTTGATTTCTCAGCTATGAATGAGCGATTAGACATGTTCTCCACTGAAGAAGACTTGGAGAATGCCAGTCTCTATGAACCTGATGGATATGTGGGAGTGGTCTTCTTGGATTCAATGTCATACCGTCTGCGATTCCCATACAACCAGCTTCCTCTGCCTAGTGACTTCACTGAATCCATAAGTGAGAATTAATAAACACAGATCTCATAAATCCACAGTGTCCATGCCACCCTATTTAGCTTCTTTTTTTGGTTAAATGGCAACTTGCTTTTTAATGGAAATGGCATTCAGTTTATAACCTCACCTGTAATGAGAAGTAGCACTTATGGCTTGTATTTTTTTTCCTCTGTTCCACAGCAAGCTGTTACACAAACTATGTCAACTGCCGTGCTGCCAACTACTGGTATTCTGGATTCGTACGGCTGCAGTCTCTCATTGATGCTGCCATTATACAGGTTTGAAATGACATGGATGAATAATTTATTGGTATAAGCATTGTAGCTGTTAATAAACAGTGTGTGCATCTGCCTGCTGTTCTTTTGTAATTGGGACCTGTTGAGCTCATTTTGATGTAGTAATAACGGGTTCATTTTTCTGCAGATGAAGACCAAACGTCCGGTGTGGAACGAATTAAAAGTGCGTGCAGTGATGATGGGACATCCAGGTTCAGTGGAGGTCCAGAAGTTCCCTCACGCCCTGATCTCCATCTACCTAGTGCTGGCATTTACACCCTTTGTGTCCTTCCTCATTGTCAATGTGGCCGCTGAAAAAGAGCAGCGGCTGAAAGACACCATGGGCATGATGGGACTGTATGACTCTGCATTTTGGTAAGTGTGTCTACTGCAGAACCTGAAATGAAATTGTAATTTAAATAATATAAAACTGGTCAGTCTGTTAACTTCTCTTTTGCTTTCATTAGGCTTTCATGGGGCCTTCTCTACGCCGCACTAGTGACGACCATGTCCATTCTCATGGCTGTTATAGCAACCTGCACACCCCTGTTCTCCAACAGCAACTTCTTTGTCATCTTCCTCCTCATTTTCCTTTATGGAATATCCTCTGTAAGTCCTAGCAACCCTTCTATCACATCCAGTGACGGTCTCAACTCAAAGCTTTAGAGAGTGCAAAGCTATTAAAATGAGTGTGCACTCATTTGACCTCAGGTCTCCATCTCCGCCCGCAGTGAGAGTAGTAATGTGAATGACGGACTAATCTTCAGCCTCATTTTGAATGTTATTAGTTTTCATTTCCGTTTTGCAAGGCTAAATTGCTTTCAGCTGCGTTGGTTTTCTTTTGCATCAGAGGGGTGTTACTGTTCTAGAAAAATATCTGACAAAATGCAAATCACTTAATTTAAGCTTGAATACATTTCTGAAAATATGCTGTTTACATGCAGCATTTAAAAAAAAAAAAAAAAAGTTGTGTTAGCATTAAGGTGTATTTTTCTTCAAGTCAATGTAAAAAAAACTGCATTTGCTAGTGATTTCCATAATTTGACATTTTAGTATGGAGCAGATATACAATGATAACAAAATCCAAGGCAGATCTTGGTTTTATCTGGGAATTGATTGAATTGTAAAAAGTGGGGCCTATGTGACTGATTAGGGGTTAAAAAAATATGAGGACATGCATTGAACAAGACCAGGAATGTTGGTTTTAGTTTATGTTGACTTTTCTTTCTACTTATCTATCCCACAGATTTTCTTCTCCTTCATGTTGACCCCTTTGTTCAAGAAGCCCAAGTTTGCGAGTACAGTGGGCTCAATGCTCACAGTGGTGTTCGGATGTCTGTCTCTTTTCACTGTGCTGATGAGAGATTTCCCCCAGTCAGCCGTGTGGCTCCTCTGTCTTCTGTCTCCCAGCGCCTTCTCTATCGGCATTGCCCAGGTAACACACTGTGTAACAACACATTGTATAACCGAGATCACCTAGGTTATGGGACCGTTGGCCAAGAAACGCGTATGAGAACAGTGATGATTTGAATAACAAGTCAGTGCTACTCTAGCCTAGAACTTTTTCCACACATACATGTGTTCTAATAAATGTGTTTATAAACAAAGTGAATACATTTATAATCTTACAGAAGATTTCTATTTCAAATAAATGCTGTGATTTTGAAATTTCAATTAATAAAATCCAGAAAAAAATGTAACACTGTTTTCTGTTTCTTGGCAACCAAATTGCCACATTAGATTGATTTCTGAAGGATGATTTGACTTTGATGACTGGAGTAATGATGCTGAAAATTCAGCTTGTATTTTAAAAATTTATAAAAATGGAAAACATTTATTTTAAATTGTAATAATATTTCACGATTATACTGTCTTTACTGTATTTTGATCAATTAAATGCAGCCTTGATGAGCATAAGAAACATTAAAGAATTCTTACTGATCCCAAACTTTTGAGTGGTAGTGTATACATAAAATAAAATGTATATTATGGCACTATTTTTGCGTGTATGTGTAGGTGGTGTATCTGGAAGCTCAAGGGGATGGCGCAGTGTTCTCCTCTCTTGGCAATGGTCCTCACGCCCTCTATGTTCCTATGGTCATGCTGTTTTTGGACTGCATTCTCTACTTGCTTGTAGCCATTTACCTGGACCAAGTGCTACCAGGTGACAACTAGAGTCAAAGTGTTTTGCATAAACTAGAGGTCTTCATGGGTCCACTTAGATCCTAAAATCTGAGGTCCCACCTAAGATCCAAGTGGGTCCAAAACTTTTAAGTGTTTGGTGAGCTTCTCATTTAAATGACCATTTTTTTCCTTCAGGCGAGTTTGGCACAAGGCGCTCAGTGCTGTACTTCCTAAAGCCATCCTATTGGTCAAAGCGGAGGAAGCGCTATGTGGAGGTGAGCTCTGTGTACGAGAGCGAGGTGAACGGAACCCCTGTGACCGATGAGTCAGTGGAGGCAGTTTCTCCTGAGTTTAGAGGCAAAGAGGTTATCAGGTACGGACTTGACTCGTAAAATGGGTGTTAATTAATTAATGGGGTGCTCCAGTCAATTGGCTGCAGATCAGTATCGGCCGATAATTGCATTCTGTGACTCAGTAATTAGTAAATTTGGCTGATCTCACAATCTGATTGCAGTTTAATGGTGTAAAACCGTAAAAAGGCTAATCTAAACAGTATACAGATGAGGCTTTTGCACCATGTTCTGCATTGTAACCATGGATTGTGGAAGTGTGGGGGCCGCCTTCTTATGTTCAGTAAAACACTCGGATCACTTTTTTTGGCAAGGTTTTTGTACTTTTGATAGTCATTATGTCTTTCTAATAGTCATTATGTCAAGCATGAGTAATAACAAAATAAATCTTTACCTTGTGTTGTAACTTAAAAACCTCTAAACATGATCAAGATCTATTTTCTTCAAAATATGAAAGATTTTCTATTTTTTTTTTTTTTTTTTTGTAGAGTTATAAGCCATTTGAGATGTGAAATCATTAAAAATGCCTTCAGGGTGTAGGGGGTTACCAGTGACAGTCAAAAGAGAGCTTACACTTCATTTATATAAAGCTTGAAGGATCAGTATCGGCCTATCATGATGACTAGAAATCGGTTGTCAGTATCAGCTGCAAAAATCCTGATCTGATTTTTTTTTTTTTTTTTTTTTTTTTGGTAGATATGTTGTTCCTTGGTATTCTGAAATCAGACCAGCAAAGTGATTTAGGGAGCAGTTTGGGAAAGGGAGCTAAGCTTTTAGAGCTGATGTTAAAATCCTTCAAAGCCTGTATAGATTTGGGCTTGAAGAGAGCTGGCATGCAGCCAGAATGACTATTTAATATCCATCACATGCTTTCTGTGTTTATATTTTTACACTTGTTAGGATCTGTAATATCCGTAAAATCTACAGAGAGAAAGACACCAAAGTGGAGGCTTTGAGAGGTGAGACTTCCTACCTGTGTCCAAATTGTGATGCTTCTGTTTTTATGTATGAGCATTATAAATTCTCTTGGTCAGTATTTATGGATCTTATGACTTAATTGCTTCTTATATGCTGCAGGTAAAATGACAAAATTCCATTTCCAATCCATTTTACTTTTATATTACTAAATCTCATAGTACACTTGACGTGAAGGTGAATGTTTTGTGTTCTGCTTGTCATCTAAAGGTTTGACTTTTGACATCTATGAGGGTCAGATCACAGCCCTGCTGGGTCACAGTGGAGCAGGGAAATCCACTCTTATGAACATCCTGTGTGGCATCTGCCCCCCTACAGAAGGTCAGACATATGATGCATAGATGCAGATGTTTTGAAAATTACTTTTTTATAAACTCATTTACCTCTTCCTGAGTACTTAAGAAAGATGAAATATTGTACTGCTGCCACTCTGTTATTGTGTGATTTACGCATAGGCACGGCAACCATCTATGGCACTCCTGTGGCGGAGATTGCAGAGGGGGCCGAGATGAAACAGCTGGTTGGTATATGCCCCCAGTTCAACATCATCTTTGATGTGCTCACCGTAGAGGAACACCTGAGGATCTTTGCTGCCATCAAAGGGATCCTGCCCTCTGATATTGACGGTGAGGTAGGAACTCCCAGTGGATCTAGAGACATCAGCTGACTTCATGTTGACTCATTGTATGGGAAGTTCAAAAGCAAACCAAGCACCTATGTGCACCAAGAGAGCTAATTTGACATCAAGTGTGTTTGTATATATATATATATATATATATATATATATATATATATATATATATATATATATATATATATATATATATATATATATATATACTATATATGCTATATATATATATACTTTTCAGTGTTCTTGGTTCTAGAAGTATTTTTTTCACCATTCTTTTTCTTCATAGATACACTACCGTTCAAAAATCAGTACAATATTTTTTTTTTTTTTTTTTTTTTAAAGAAGTCTCTCATGCTCTCCAAGGCTGCATTTTTCTTCCCTCAAAAATACAGTAAAACGGCGATATTGTGAAATGATATTATTACAATTTAAAAATAACTAATTTTCTATTTTAATATTTTTTTCAAATATAGTTCTTGTGGCAAGTCTCCAGTCTTCAATGTCACATGATCCTTCAGAAATCATTCTAATATGCTGATTTGGTGCTCAAGAAACATTTCTTCTTACCAATGTTGAAAACAGTTGTGCTGTTTGCTTTTTTTTTTTTTTTTTTTTTTTTTTTTTCCAGGATTCAGGATTGAATAGAAAGTTCAAAACAACAGCATTTATTTGAAATAAGAATCTTTTGTAACACTATAAATGTCTGTACTGTCACTTTTGATCAATTTAATACAGCCATACTGAATAAAAGTATAAATTTTTCAAAAAAAAAAAAAAAAAAAAAAAAAATACTGACAACAAACCTTTGAACAGTAGTGTATTTTTAAAAAAATAAATTCAGCTCCATCCAGTTAGCATAATCCTTGTGTTTTGATGTCATTTCTGTTTTAAAATATTTCTCTTTTAAAGGTAAGGAAGGTTCTAAAGGATCTGGATTTGGAAAAGATTATGGACGCCCAGGCGAAGAACCTGAGTGGAGGCCAGAAGAGGAAGCTATCTGTGGGCATAGCAATTCTTGGAGACCCAAAGGTAAATGTCTGACCGCATATACCTTTGACTTCTTGATCCGTTTGCTTATTTATCCCCCTCCCTCAATGTCTGTCTCTTTGCTTATGAATCAGATCCTTCTTCTGGATGAGCCTACGGCTGGTATGGACCCAGTGTCTCGGCACCAGGTTTGGTCCTTACTGAAGAGCCGTAGAGCAGGCAGAGTTACTGTACTCAGCACTCATTATATGGATGAGGCAGATATACTTGCAGGTACTTTTCTCATTTTTCTCTTCTCTTCCATCAATCATCTCCATCTCAATCTTACACACCTCTGTGTGTTTTCTCTCCCGCAGATCGTAAAGCTGTCATCTCTCAAGGACAGCTAAAATGTGTTGGCTCCTCTATGTACTTGAAGACCAAATGTGGGGTTGGCTACCATCTTAGGTCAGTTCTATATTAAGAAAACATCTTATTTTCTTCCTGTCACCCAGGGCATTACTACATTTAACGTTGTCGTTCTAAACCTCCTGTAGAATGTCTGTGACCGAAGGCTGTGAGGTGGACAACATCACATCACTGGTCAAGCATCATGTTCCCAAGGCTCAGTTGTCAAGGCAGCAAGAGGCTGAGCTTACATTCACGTTGCCTTTCGAGAGCATGGAGACTTTCCCAGGTCTTTGCTTCTATTTGCCCTCATGTCACCATCTGCTATGCGTCATGCTGCCATATGCCCTGCGGAGCAACAGATTGTGTCATGCTGTCGCCAGGACTGTGGTGGCGTTTTATTGGGGCAGTTTTATTTAATTTTATATAGATTTATAGTCTGTAGTGTTATTTGGTTGAGTGTTTACTTCAAGCTTAGTTTGATGTACTTGCCTTCATGTCATCCCAGACCTGTAATACCTACTTTTGTCTAGCACAAGGTGTCTTTCTCATTATATGAACCTGAATGTTCTTCAAAAATCCTTTTTTGTTCCATTTATGGTTACTAAACTCTTCTCGCCTCTCACTCACGTTGCACTTCAGGGCTATTTGCGGAGCTGGACTGTCGACCTGACCTGGGTATCATTAACTATGGCGTCTCCATGACAACGTTAGAGGATGTATTCTTACGTCTAGAGGCAGAAGCAGAGGTGGATCAGGCTGGTAAGATAACCACCTACCTAAACCAGTTCCGGGGGGGGCTGGTTCATTCTGTTACACAATGAACCAGCATAGTGAAGTGCTCAAAATGTATAACACCTACTCTCTCTATGTTCCTTCACTGGTAGACTACAGTGTGTTTAACCAGGATAAGGTGGAAGAAGAGGCAGACGCATGCTCTTTGGATGACACGGACCAGAGGCTGCTGACGTTTTCAGACAGTAGGCAGGATGCAGTAACCGGTCATGCCCTCTGGAGGCAGCAGTTTAGTACGGTGGCCTGGCTGCACATGCTCAACCTGCAGAGAGAGAGAAAACCTTTCATATACAAGTGAGCAAATGCCAATAAGTACTAGTTGATCATGTTTGCGTTTCAGTAGTACACATGCATTCACTGCATGCTCTTGTATTAGAGTCTATGAATAAAGCCTGTTCTGTTTAATTATTGGAGCAGAGATGATGCATATGCATCTGTGATTGTGTATTATATTTGTAAAGATATGTGTAATGTTACTTAACATTTCTATTTTAAATAAATGCTGTTGTTTTGCTGTGATCATATGATGCTGAAGACTGGAGTAATGGCTGCTGAAATTCAGCATCACAGGGACACAGTGTATTTTAAAATGGACAACACTTATTTTAAATTGTAATAATAATTCAATATATTCAATTAAATATTACTGTTATTACTGTATTATGGATCAAATAAATTCACCCGTGGTGAGCATAAGAGATTTGTTTTAAAAACATTAAGGCCTGGTTTCACAAACGGGGCTTAGGTTAAGCCAGGATAAGGCCTTAGTTCAATTAGGGTATATAAGTAGCTTTTATAAACGTACCCTAAAAAAAAAAACCCATTACTGATGTGCATCATGAGACAAAACAATGGCTCTGACATATTTTAAGATATGTCAGTGCAAGTTACTTTCAGTTAAAACGGCTCAAACATGCATTTTAGTCTAGGACTAGTTTAAGCCTTGTCTGTGAAACCGGGGTTGTAAGATCTTACTGAGCCTAAACTTTTGCATGGTATATGGAACATGACCCTAGACCATACTCAAAACCATACAATTACAATTGATGGGGTCTGGGGGAAATAAATGTTGCAAATGAATCATAAAAGTATGTTAATTATCCATATGACTCAGGTGTTGTACATAGATATAAGTCAGACTTTTGTCTTTTCTCTTTTGCTCAGTTTGACGCTGTTCCTGGTTTTCTTGTCTGCAATGCTGATTCTGTCCGTGGCCACAGGAAACATTCAGATTCATTCTCCTGAAAGACTGTTTTCACCTATATACCTGCTGCGCCAGAATGAGGCTCCTCATAAATACACCACCAGCCTACTTGTGCAAAACTCCACCGGTCAGTAATACTTTTATATCTATATAATTAATTTATTTTTAATTTATATTTATTTGTTTTATTTATTATTATTTATTTTATTTTTGTTTATTTTTAATTTTATTTTTATTAATTTATATATTTTTATTCATTTATTTTATTATTGTTATTTATTTTATTTTTTAATTATTTATTATTATTATTATTATTATTGAGCTGCAAAGCTTGTTTAAGAAAATTTGAAGGTGGTGTTTTCAAATTGATACAGATTGATTACAAAATGATACAGAATTGACTTGGTTAATGTGAAATGTGTGTTGTGGTAGATTCTGACCTGTCAGGGTTCATCCACAATCTGGAGTCTCAGGGCATTAAAGTGGAAATGATGAAAAAAACAGACTACATGTCTGTTGCACCTGTCAGTGCTGCCATCAACGTGACAGGATCCGGTAAGGTGAGTGAGAGAATTTTCTTACCAGTACAATTGGTCAATCCTCTCTACACTTTTGATTTATAGTAATGAATTTTTTTTTTTTTTTTCTTTTCTTTTCTTTTCCAAAATGATTTTTCTGTTGAAAAATAATTTAAACAATTTTTTTTCTTTCTCTTTGTGTGAATTCCAGGATTTTACCTACATTTTAGCATTTAACAGTACCACTGTGCACTCCTTGCCCATGGCTGTCAATGTGCTCAGTAACGCCCTCCTCAGGGGCTTTAATGGCACTGGACACATTAGAACTTGGACTAAACCTTTTGACTATGTAAGTGCAGTGCATTAATACATGGAAATCACTGCACATACACTACTGTAGTTTCTTGCGAGTGTCTATAGCTGTATTCTGTCTGCATTTTAGCAAATCCCAGAAAAGACATCCTACGCCCTGGTTTACATTGAGGCTGTGATTCTTGGGATGCTGGCTGCTGGGATGCCAGCATACTTTGCAATGGACCACACAAGAGACAGAGAGGTACGTATGTAGGTTGTAACTTCGTAAGTGATGGTTTGGCTGTTTATTTTAAATTTTAAGGTCAGTGTTTTACTTTTATTCAGCAATGATGCGTTCCATTGATCAAAAATGACAGACTTGTGCATTGTTTCAAATGATTTCAGCTTTTCCATCACAGGAAAACATTTTATATTTTCTAAAAATGCTATTTTAAAGTGCAGTTATTTTAATTTGTAATAATATTTCACAATATTATTAAATGCAGCTTACCGGCCCCTTACCCATAATCTCCTTAATGAGGGTGCTGTAAAAGCTCAATTTTATCAGAATGTCTCTAAATTAATATTTCAGAGTTGTTATAAGAATGTGTTTACATTGAATGCAACCAGTCTTTTTTCCTGTATTTGTATCAGTTGAAGTGTCGCTCGACCCTGAGGATCTCTGGTCTTGTTCCTTCGGCGTACTGGTGTGGTCAGGCAGCTATTGATGTCCCTTTCTATTATCTCATCTTAACCTGTATGACCAGCACCCTGTTTGCCTTTCATTCTACAAACCTGCTAACCTCCCATAACATCATGTCTGTGGTAAGAAAACGTTTCACCTTACAGCGATTGGCTGCCACTAGACTTTTTGTAACATAGAAGTTATTTAAGCTTAAAGAACAGAGCCGAGAACAACTACAACGTGATGGCTAACTTTTCTCCATTTTCAGGCTCTGTGTCTAATTGGCTTCTCTCCAGCCATGGTTCTCTTCACATATTGCGTGTCCTTCATGTTTGTCAGAGTCCAGAGCAATAGGGACTTCTTCTCAGTGGTCTCTATGATGGTAAGTAAAAAACAAAAAAATAAATAATAATAATTTCACATTCAAATGGAAAACCTGGAAATATCAATTTTGATATTTTGAAATTGATTAATTAATCAACTAAAAAAATATATATATTATATTTGAAGTAGCTCTAAAAGTCATGGAAAGTCATAGTTTTCAGTTCTACACCCCTGGAACAATCTTTCATAATCAAATGTGACTGTAGGAGGGTATTAATGCCCTTTTTTTTTTTCTTTTTTTTTTTTTTGTCCATAGTTGTGTGTGGTTTCTGCATCCATAGTCCAGCTGGCTCTTGTGAATGAAAATGCTGGTATCGCACGTCTCCTGCACAATGCACTGTGTTTCTTCAGTCCACTCTACCCTCTTATGGGTTGCCTTAACTGCATTACCATGGTAACACTTTACTGCTCAAAGGACTCCATCTATTCGGTGTTTGAGAGCGTGGATGAAATGCAGTCAATCAGCTGAAGTGGAATTGACCCTAATATATGTTGAAATGTGTCTTTTTCATTCTAGGCCACCTTCCTTCAGTCACCTCATGATGATTTCCTGTGGAAGAACCTCTTTATCTCTGTTGTGGCTGTAAGTTAAATATCATTTTGCTATATCAAAGTCCATTATACTTTTGTTTTTTATGCCGAATCTTTGTTGTGGTTTCCATAGCCGTACATCCAGTGTATCCTGCTGCTCTTCACCTTGAGATGGCTGGAAATCAGATATGGAGGGAAGACCATGAAAAATGACCAGCTCTGCAGGTCTGACTTCATAAACTAAATGTTGAAGTACATTTTTACCAAAGCCTCCAATCAGGGGTAACGATTGGAATAAAATGACAGACCATTTGAATTACATCTAGGAGCTCATGTTTTGCCTGATTCACAAATTCTTTATACAAATATTGTTTGCCCCCCCAATTGCAATTGCAATTAAAAAGTCTTACTGACATTAAAACATCTTACTGACCCCAAACTTTTCAACTCTAGTGTACATGAAGCAGAAAACATTTGCATATTATTTGCACATAATTTAAACATTAACCATAATGTCAAACCAATGCACAACTTTTCAATATTGCTTCCTCTTAAAGGTCTTAAAGGGGTCTTAAAAAGGTTTTAAAGTCTTAAATTTACCTTCATAAAACCTGCAGAAACCCTGATTTAGAATGTGGTTCAAATAATTTCAGTACCAAGTCAAAGCAGTTACTCAGCACATAGTAACTGCTTTTTAACACAAAGCAGTTACTCAGCACATAGTGTTCTAATTTAAGTGAGACCTTATGAATACCTAGGTCACTAAAGAAATGGAGCTTGATCTCTGTGTTCTAAAGGATTTCCTCCCAAGCAAAGAGCAAAGCTCAGCGGATCCCAGAGGAGAACGTGAGTGAGGATGAGGATGTTCAGATGGAGAAAGCTCGAGTAAAGGAGGCGTTGACCTGTCAGTGCTGTGAGGAGGTACACCCCACTTTCCTATAAATCTCTTGTCACAAATCACATAGTTGTCTAACAACATTAAATGTGGAAAAATAAAACTTTTTTTATTTTACAGAAACCAGTGGTCGTGGTGAGTAACCTCAAGAAACAGTACAAAGGCAAGAGGGAGGGCTTCTTGCTCAACAAGAGAAGGAAAGTGGCCACTAAGAACATCTCCTTCTGTGTTCGCAAAGGTAGTATTTTTCCTGATTTGCTGTACTGTAAATGATGTTAGAGAGAACAAGCAGATGAAAAATGACCTGTTCTCAGGTGAGGTTTTGGGTCTGCTGGGACCAAATGGAGCAGGAAAGAGCACCATCATGCACATGCTGTCTGGAGACACTGAACCCACTGCTGGACAGGTTTGTGCTCAATCTTTCACATGTCGAGGGTTTTTTTTTTTTTCTTTTTCTTCTTCTTCTTTTCTTTTTGCTTGAAAGTTGAGTTATTTTGAAGACATGAGGCTTGGTCATTGTGTTCTGACTTTAGTTTGATACTGATTTTTAGATTCTGATGGGAGATTATAGCACAGACTTCCAGCCAGTGGAGAACCCCTTGGATCATATAGGGTACTGTCCTCAGGTGAGCCCTCTGTGGCCTAGAATCACTCTACAGGAACACCTGGAGATCTATGCTGCCATCAAGGGGCTACGTCAGCATGATATCCCAAACATCATTAAGCGGTATAAAATCTTAAAAAAAAAAAAGTCCTAACTTTTGCACTTTTTACACTTACACTACTTTTTCAAAGGTTTGAGGTTGGTAAGATTTTTATTTCTTTATTTTTTTAATGTTTTAATGTCTCTTATTATGCTCCTAAAAGCTGCATTTATTTGAAAAAAAAAATGTTAAAAAAAAGGGAAAAAAATTGTTTTAAAGAAATATGAAGTATAAAGTAACTGTTTAGTTGTACTATTTTAATATATTTAAAATATAATTAATTCCTGTAATGGCAAAGCTGAATCATTACTCCTCCTCTAATGAATATAAAGTTTAAATGAACATGAAATAAAAATCCTTTGTAACATTAGAAATGTCTTTACTGTAACTTTTAAAGAAAGTGTTTGTTTGTTTGTTTTAGTTCTCTTTAGTTCAGTTCTCTTTTTAGATAACTGGTATCAATCTCAGACAGGTTTAGGTAGTTTGCCAGGTCTTCTTAGGTAAATGGAAAACGTGCTTAAACTGTGTCGTGCTTAAAGCAAGACACAGTTCTAATGCAATATCGGGAGGACGAAATAACTTTCTGAAGATAAAAAGTATGAAATGGTGCAATGTTGTGCAAAAGGCATAAGAACAACTAATATTTAGCAAAAAACTGAATAGAGATTGTTGAACTGTCAATAGATTTGTGAGTGATTTAGAGCACAGAAGAACCCAATCAGTTAAAGGCTTATTAAGGGAAGTTTTGTCAAACAAATTACTTGTATTAAAAGGACAGCTATTTATATATTTAAAAAAAAAAAAAAAAAAAACACTTATGAGCAGCAAACAGTTATTTGAAGCTACTGGAGTCCCAAGAACCTCTCCATGCAGGCTGGCAGTTGTGCAAAAAGACTATAAGCTCACTTTTGTTGCCCATTAAAGGATTAGTTCACTTTGAAATTGAAATTAGCCCAAGCTTTACTCACCCTCAAGCCATCCTATGTGTATATGACTTTCTTCTTTTTGATGAACATAATCACAGAAATATTAATAAATATCCTGATGCATCTGAGCTTTATAATGGCAGTGATGGGGATCAATATGAGCTGAAGAAAGTGCTTCCCTCCACATCCATCCATCATAAACATGTACTCCACATGGCTTCGGGGGGTTAATAAAGGCCTACTGAAGCGAAGCAATGCGTTTGTGTAAAAAATATCCATATTTAAACAAGTTATGAAGTTAAATATGTAGCTTCCGCCAGACCGCCTTCCGTATTGAAGTTATGAAGAAAGTGTAAACTGGTGTCACGTCACTTACACTTTTTCCATAATTGAATAGGGAAGGCGTGGGACGTAGAGTAAGCTTTGTCAACTGCAAGAGTTTTACACTTTCTGCGTATGTTGAATACAGAAGGCGGCTCGTGCGGAACCTAGATGTTTTACTTCATAACTTGTTAAATATGTTTTTTTTTTTTGTTTGTTTGTTTTTTTGCATAAATACGCCTTTTTTAACCCCCTGGAGCTGTGTGGAGCACACATTTATGATGGATGGATGTGGATGGAAGCACTCATGACCCCTGTTTACTGCCATTATAAAGCTCAGATGTGTCAGGATATTTATTAATATTTCTGCAGATATGTTCATCAGAAAGAAGAAAGTCATATACACCTAGGATAGCTTGAGGGTGAGTAAAGCTTGGGCTAATTTTCATTTCAAAGTGAACTAATCCTTTTAAGAACAATTTTATGGCTGGAAAATGTTCTCAATTCACCAGCCTCACATTATACAGTATGACCACCACAGTAATTTTCAGTTTTTAAATATTGTGTTTGTTTCCCTACAGTGTTGTGAGTGCTCTAGAGCTGAAGGATCATCTTTACAAACAGGCAAAAAACTTGTCTGCAGGGCTAAAGAGGAAGGTAAGTCAAAAATACATATAATTTAGTATAGAAAATTGAAAACTGTACTTTGTCATGTACTTTAGGCTTTTTTTTTGTTTTTCATGCTAGTTGTGCTTTGCACTAAGCATGCTGGGAAATCCTCAGATAGTTCTGTTGGACGAACCATCTACAGGGATGGATCCCAAATCAAAACAGCGCATGTGGTAAAATTTACTACACTACATTAATGTCCATGGCTTCTGTTTACTGTTTTAGTTTTTGTATGGTGCATACTATGATATATATTCATTCAGATGTGTAGATATAAAACAGAGGGCTGCAAAAATGAACATTTCAGTGGTTCATTCTAATAGGAGGGCAATCCGTGCTGCTTTTAAGAACAAACAGCGAGGGGCCCTTTTGACTACCCACTACATGGAAGAGGCGGAGGCTGTGTGTGACCGTGTGGCCATCATGGTTTCTGGTCAGCTGAGGTGAGAGGCTGGGATAGATAAATGTGTCAATTAAAAATGACAAGCATTGTCAAGCTAGTTCCTCGCTTTAACATAGACATATTGAGAATTTGGAGCAAGCAAGTAAAGCAGAAAAAAGCATATAAAATTTTTATGTCGCCCCCTGCAGGTGTATTGGATCAATTCAGCACCTGAAGGGGAAGTTTGGAAGAGGCTACAGCCTAGAGATTAATCTCAGGGAGGAGCTCACAGGTCTCCAGAAGGTAGCACTTTTGCACAAAGAGATACTGAAGATATTTCCCCATGCTGCTCGTCAGGACAGGTGAGACGAGAGAAAAGAAAAAATGTCAAACTGAATCATAGTGAAGCACTAAACTGCAAATGTATGACATAAAAGTAGAATGTAAAACATCTGGGAGATTTATATATAAACAAACAAATGTCTTGGATCTTTGCAGTTTTGCCACTCTGATGGTGTATAAAATCCCAATGGAAGATGTGAAGTCACTAGCCAAGTCCTTTGCCCAGTTGGAAAGTGGTAAGAAATGGACCCATAGCAACCAGAGTTTTTGTGAAGAGTTAACAATACTATTTTGATCATTTGATCACCTTTGTCTTCACAGCTAAACAGAACTTTAACTTTGAAGAGTACAACTTCTCCCAGTCAACCCTTGAACAAGTATGTCACTATTGGATGTCCTTTTAAAAATACTGCAAAAAATGTTATTTGGAAAAAAGAAAAAACATTGAATTATGGTTTATTTAATTACAAACTTCCGCATGCACAAAAGAACGATAAAAAGAAATCATGTTAAAATGAGTGACATTGAAAGTAATTGATTATGCATTTATTTATAGTGTGATCTACCGCCAAAGCCAGCAAATTTAAGCGCAGACAACATAAAAAAACAAAGAGGAGGATGCGAAAAAAGAGAGCAGAGTTTTTAAACATTTATATGAGTCCTCATGTTTTGCTTGTGTATATAGAGCTGTCACTGTAATACTTATAAGTTCTGACACATTGCTGTCCTTCCACTGACTTCCTTTTGCAACTCTCTTGATAATGTAAGGTATGTAAAATCTTTGAAGTGACATAAATTACAATACTGACAGTTCAGACTTGGGTCACGTTGCAAAACAGTGGATTTACTACCACATATGGAAGTGGAACAAATCGGAACTAAAAAGATCATTTTCCATGTATTTTGTGCTACTGTCATGAGAAAAACAGATCTGAGTCACGTGTGAGCAGTTTGGGCCACATTTACCTGCAGTCTGAACGTAGCCCTATAATTTACAGACATCATATGCGGGGTATTGAAATCTCTTTTATATGCGCACTCGCTTTTTACTTTTAGTGATCGTGCGTACTCAGTGTATAGTGAGTGACGTTACCGACTGCTCATTTTACATGATAAGATATTTGTCAATGATGTTCAGGATCTCTTGCTCAACAATCCTCCACCATCGTCTTGTCAGTCATCTCTCCTGCTGCACTGTTCTGCGACTCTGCAGCACGTGCTGTGTGGAGCAGAGCAGACCCTTTCAATTTGTAATTGCAGCGTCCGTAGTCCAACTGAACTAAATGGTTTTTATTTCTATAATAAAGCAAAATGACAGTGGGGGCGGTGCTGTAGTGGGCAAGCCTAGAGCATGCCAGTGAAGTGTAAAAATAGATTTTATCTTCTCAGATGAATTTAAGGCTTTTTTCCAGAGAATACAATTAGTTTTTTTGTGACCTGTCTGTCTACATGCCATGGCCAGATCATAGTTAATTAAATTTATTTGAAAGTGTGTACCTGTTTTGCAGGTTTTCATGGAGTTTGCTAAAGAGCAGGAGAACGAGGAAGAGGAAGTTGGATCGCTTAGCACAACTTTTCAATGGCAGAGACTGAGACAGGACGGCCCTATATCCATCAATCACGCTGACAGCATAGTGCACCAGCTATGAGCCAGTCCTGCCCTGCCTTCCCTGAAGCATTGTGCCCTTTTCTCTCTGTCTCTCTATCACTCTGCATGTGCCGTCCTTTGCCTTAAGAGCCATTAACTAATGGGACTCACAGGACAATAGAGTGTGGAGACTCCAGTGGCCGCTAGCACATACACGTGTGGGCTGTGATACTCGCTTTGGCTCTGGTACTGGCACTTGCACAGATATGATCTGACACACGACTCGCGTGTCGGCCGTAGATGCCGAGCTAGACTTGGCGTTTTTTTTTTTTTTTTTTTTTGTTATTTGTTTTTTATGAAGATGTTTTATTTTTTAAATTTTCACTCTGTAACTTCTTATACCTTCTTTTCACCTGTTGTTGTTGTTGTTGTTGTTGTGCATTGTGCTCACATTCTGTTGTTCATATACACTAACGTCAGTCACTGGGAAATTAGTTGCATGGAGCAGGTTCCACATTATCGAAGCGGTACCAAAGTCTCACTCACATCGGCGCCAAAACAGTACTTTTTGGTGTCTGTAGCATGGAATATAAACTTGCGTCTGTGTGTGTACAGCTATATAACGCTATTATCTATGTGTACTGTTGTAAGGTAAGTTCTCAGACAGGAGAATCTCATTATGGCTGTGTGCAAACCTTCAGGCAGCAAAACACTGAGATTTACCAGCATGTAGTGGGCTGCTCTCGATTCTTGTAAGCCTTTTTAGGGCGAAGCGGCCCTGCAGGTGCATGAAGCCTCTTCTGTCTCTGCTGCACCCGGGAGATCTCCAAGACTCCTTTCTCAAACACCAGCACGCATTTCAGGCTTTCACACTGAGCTCTCCAAAGAAAAACAGGGCTAAGCACTCACAGTCAGTAAGCGAGTGGATTGAAATCAAGACGATGAAGAGCTTCTCTCTGTCATCCTTTTTCCATCCCGTCATCAGGTGGCCTTCCTTTAGGAGCAGTTTAAACGTAGCTTCTCACAATCCCTACCAAACCATGTAGCGCTCCAGATTAGTTGCATACTGCTGAGTGGTCTTTCATTTTATTGTTGTTGTTTTGTTTTTAAAAGAAAATATCAGTGCTTAATGAACCGTGAGCATTGCTGATGTTTCATGGTGAGTCATGTGGTTTAAGTCTTCACTTTTGGAAGATTTTGGGCACCAAGATGAGATTAATTCAGTTTGAGCTCATTTTTAAGTTGGTTGGTTCTTGTTTAAGAGGGTCTGTCTTTTGTATCTAAATTGATTTCTCTGTAGTGCAAAGGGCCACATTGGAGAATACTGTACCTTTCAAGAATAAATAATTTACAAAAATGTCTAAACTACAGGCACAGTATTTGATTTGAGGGAATTTTTTCTTTTTTCATTCTTAATAGGTAATACTTTAAAATAAGTTTCTATACATTAGTTAATGCAATAGCTAGTACGGAATAACAGGTATTTTTTATATATATATATTTTATTCCTAACTATGTTGGGTTTTTTTTTTTTTTTTTTTTTTTTTTTTACATTCAGGTTTAATTAATTTAATTAATGTTTTATGACCAAACATGCATTAACTAATGTTAACTAATAGAAGATTATTGTAAAGTATTACCAATTAAAGTTTTTTTTTTTTTTTTTTTTTTTTTTTTTTTTTTTTTTTAATATTAGCAAGAGTGAGCTGCCCTTCTCATTTCTCTTTATGTTGGTTGAAGTATTCAAGCTAATACACCAATGTATTCTGCTCTCAACTGAAAGAGTTTTAATTTCGGAACTCTACAAACATACATTTACACTGAGTTTCTGATTTTCCTTTGTCCAGTAGATTTTTCCTTATCCAGCTCCGAGCAATGGTGTCGCAGAACTGTACGTTGTTGGCATAAAGAACCCTGCCCCAAGTGCTGGTTCTCTTGTTGGTAGAACTTCTGAAAGATGTTTGCTGGATGTTTCATGGATACTCTTGAGCGAATCTGTTGTAGATAAGTTTACTGATTATACTCTGTTGGAAATGGGTACTTGTTAATTTTCTGGACATTTAACCCTAGCTGAATGTGAAAGGGTATATATAGTGTTGTGTGGAACGGTCCTCAAAAATTGTAATCAATGCCAAGTTGGCATGTTGTTATGTGGACTATATGCATTTTATTTTTTGGTTTCATCTTCCTAACAAAGTTTGATTTACAGCAAATCAAACTCTTGTCTTGTATAGTCTACTTTGTGACATACAATGCAACTTCTGTAGCATCTGGGTACCGCAAAGGTTTTAAATGAACAAAAATATGTCTTTATGATTGAAATGGATTTAATGGAATAATTATGGCTGACGGAGCAGACACGGTGAATTTTCAGGGGGAGATAAATGTAATTTTTGCACAAATATAGCTTGTCATGTCAGTAATGTATAACATTTTTCTGTAATGTTTAACACTGACCAGTTTAGTCTTTGCTGGACTGGGTTTGGAATGGGATGATTATATTGAACACTATATAACATTTATTTAACCAAGACCTTTATTTCCTCCAAAGTGCAATATATGAATACTTGTGCGTGTGAGTAATTAATGCATTATGTAGACGGTGTCATTGCAAACTGCAATATTAATGTTGTCTCTCTTGTGATCTCAGATGTGTTTTGCAGTACAATGTAGCCACAAATATATAATCTTTTAGAATGCTTTGCACTCTCTTCCCCTAGTGCCCATTTCCTGCCGTTTGTATGCAAAGATTCTGTTTGAAAATAAATTGTATTCAGGACGTTAATTTTTGGATGTGAATAAGTTGCACATATTTCACTAGAGAACAGTTTTTATTTATTTAAGCCTGTTTTGCAAGTGTTTTAACCATCTGAGTGGTGGAAAAACTCCAATGGTAATTCTTCACCCTTTGTTCCACAAAAAGGGGTACCATGAGGGTTGAAATAAATAGGGTAAAACGTAACAGCTGCTGATGCTGTTCTCCTTATTTAACCTGAAGATCTCAGTGAAAAATAAAAAATATGCTTCATTCACTACCCAAAATGCAGTGCTTGAGCTGAACGGCTGTAAATCCAAACATGAAAAGTTACAAGAGTACTCTGTGGTTGTTTCTCTTTCCTTATCTTGTGCAGAACAAACTGTCGATTGTTAACATTTAGTGTCTGGTTTAAAGTTTTACCTGGCAGTGATGATAGGGTGGCCAGGATGGGTCTTGAACTTAGGGAATATGCAGATTAAAAATATCTGTGGCCATATTCACAAAATTTTTTATCTTGCCTTTAGGAGTTCTCCTAAGAGTTCCTAGGAGTTTTAGCTTAAAACCTGTTCACAAAACTCTCAAGAGCAAGTTTTACTAAGGAACTCTTAATATTAGACCGTGTTGACAGTGTTGCCATGGATGTCACTTTATGAGCACGCTCTTTTAAATCACACAGACAATGGTAGAGATGTGTGCAGGAAGGAGAAATGTATCAAGATGGAAATAAACTATATGCAATGCAAACACTATTATTTATATATATATATGTGTGTGTGTGTGTGTGTGTGTGTGTGTGTGTGTCTAAGTCTAATTCTGTTGAGTTTCCCCCAATCAACTAATTAGTGTATATATTAAAACCACCTTTCAAAAATACTGTATGCATATAGCGATGGATAATACAGAGTTGCGACACAGATACAGATACTCAGTTGCGACATGGATTGACAACAGCAGGCATGCTTCGGGTTCTGAGTTTCTCTTAGAAATTTAGAAGTCATCAGGAGGATTTTAAAGCCGTCCCAAGTTTAGGAGCAACTTTTAGCATTAAAATTTGTGTATAACACTTAGATGAAGAAATTACGAGTCTTAAAATTTGAAATGTGACATGCCCCCTAACTGTTAAGAGATGCTCCTAAATTTCCGCATTAGGAGCAACTTATAGCCTAAGGGGTTTTTTTTTTTTCTTTGACGGTTTATTGTCATACACGTGAGGCTGGTATTTCCTGCTGATGTTACACCTCGAAGGACCCAGCTGAACAGGAACAGTTTGGAATGGCAAAAAGAAGTTTCATTTTCAACAAATGCTGCACGTGATGTGGTATTCATTCTGCACATGCTAATAGTTCCGTATTGCATTTTGCTTTCTGTATTGTTCTTGGTCTTGGGTGTTGTACATTCTTGGTGGCATGAGTTGTGACATTTGCATTTTTATTTCTACAGAATCATAAACAAAATCTAGGATGACTTGCATATCAAAGACTATAGAATAACACTAAAAGTCCTAAAGGGACTTTGTTACATACTAAACATTTGACTTTTGCTGCATTGCAAGCACTAGTTTGTACTGGTGTATATACCCTCAAACTCAATACTTAAATAGAGATGAAGTTCCCCCAAATTCAGACACACACCAAATGTATATTTCTAGTTTAATAAAACTGTTACTTACAGCTGAAAAATGCATCACAGTCTTTATTTATATGCAACTGAACCATCCTGCTGGTCAAGCCACATGTCAGGATCAGGATGCTGAATTCTCCAACCTATGAATATGGAGCTGAAGAAATGGATTTTTGTGGAAGTTCGTGTTGATGGGGTTGACAGCCGTCAATTTTCCTCAGTGACTGACACATGTTGGGCTACACCTGTGAATGATCCTCATTGCTCTCTCTGCTGGGACCTTGCTTTTGGAAAGAAAGAGTTTTTCATCTCCCTCTGTTTTGCTCTGTAAAGAAAATACAGTTTTTATATTAAATGCAAGTTCAGCTTATTGGGATGACATTTGGGATATAGTATTGCCAAAGCATTTTAAGTATACAGGTGCTGGTTATATAATTAGAATATCATCAAAAAAGTTTATTTATTTCACTAATTCCATTCAAAAAGTGAAAGTTGTATATTATATTCATTCATTACACACAGACTGATATATTTCAAATGTTTATTTCTTTTAATTTTGATGATTATAACTGACAACTAAGGAAAATCCCAAATTCAGTATCTCAGAAAATTAGAATATTGTGAAAAGGTTCAATATTGAAGACACCTGGTGCCACACTCTAATCAGCTAATTAACTCAAAACATCTGCAAAGGCCTTTAAATGGTCTCTCAGTCTAGTTCTGTAGGCTACACAATCATGGGGAAGACTGCTGACTTGACAGTTGTCCAAAAGTTGACCACTGACACCTTGCACAAGGAGGGCAAGACACAAAAGGTCGTTGCAAAAGAGGCTGGCTGTTCACAGAGCTCTGTGTCCAAGCACATTAATAGAGAGGCGAAGGGAAGGAAAAGATGTGGTAGAAAAAAGTGTACAAGCAATAGGGATAACCACACCCTGGAGAGGATTGTGAAACAAAACCCATTGAAAAAACGTGGGGGAGATTCACAAAGAGTGGACTGCAGCTGGAGTCAGTGCTTCAAGATCCACTACGCACAGACGTATGCAAGACATGGGTTTCAGCTGTCGCATTCCTTGTGTCAAGCCACTCTTGAGCAACAGACAGCGTCAGAAGCGTTTCGCCTGGGCTAAAGACAAAAAGGACTGGACTGCTGCTGAGTGGTCCAAAGTTATGTTCTCTGATGAAAGTAAATTTTGCATTTCCTTTGGAAATCAGGGTCCCAGAGTCTGGAGGAAGAGAGGAGAGGCACACAATCCACGTTGCTTGAGGTCCAGTGTAAAGTTTCCACAGTCAGTGATGGTTTGGGGTGTCATGTCATCTGCTGGTGTTGGTCCACTGTGTTTTCTGAGGTCCAAGGTCAACACAGCCGCATACCAGGAAGTTTTAGAGCACTTCATGCTTCCTGCTGCCGACCAACTTTATGGAGATTTCATTTTCCAACAGTACCTGCACACAGTGCCAAAGCTACCAGTACCTGGTTTAAGGACCATGGTATTCCTGTTCTTAATTGGCCAGCAAACTCGCCTGACCTTAACCCCATAGAAAATCTATGGGGTATTGTGAAGAGGAAGTTGCGATATGCCAGACCCAACAATGCAGAAGAGTTGAAGGCCACTATCAGAGCAACCTGGGCTCTTATAACACCTGAGCAGTGCCACAGACTGATCGACTCCATGCCACGCCGCATTGCTGCAGTAATTCAGGCAAAAGGAGCCCCGACTAAGTATTGAGTGCTGTACATGCTCATACTTTTCAGTTGGCCAAGATTTCTAAAAATCTTTTCTTTGTATTGGTCTTAAGTAATATTCTAATTTTCTGAGATACTAAATTTGGGATTTTCCTTAGTTGTCAGTTTAATCATCAAAATTAAAAGAAATAAACATTTGAAATATATCAGTCTGTGTGTAATGAATGAATATAATATACAAGTTTCACTTTTTGAATGGAATTAGTGAAATAAATCAACTTTTTGATGATATTCTAATTATATGACCAGCACCTGTATTCAAATACAGGATAGAATTATACCACCAAAGTAATAAACAGAAAGAAAAAATAAAAAAGAAGATGAGCAGTAAAGATATTACAAAAACAAACCAAAAAAAAAAAAAAAAAAAAAACAACATCGCTATCCTAATATCAATTATATACAATAAAGAATGTGTAAAATATAGCAAACAAATACAGTAGATAAACCATTTCATATGTTGTGTATGGTATATACATATTTTGCAGCTAGTTTGGCTGCCACATCATCCCCTCCAAGCAATTAGTGGAGTTTCTGAGTCATTTAGAATGAAAGATATTTCTCTTTCTCATATGTGTTCTTAGAAATATAAATAAAAAATCTTGCTCAACCAGTCACAATCAATTAAGATTAGTATCTACACTTCCGTTGTTATGCTGAAAGTTGCTTTGCAACATTTTTTTAACCAGGATTTAATTTATGATAAGTCATTTGTCACTCATTTGTCAGCATCATGTTCACGTGTGTCCATATAAGTATTAGATTTTTGTACCTTAGAGACTGTGCTTTAAGTAACACAGTACAAAGACATTTGATCATTTTGCACAATCCTATTTGCAAAATGGCTACAAAATATACATAATTAAATATTTTACACATTTTTGCAATTTGAGCAAAGGCATTTCTAACGCTGTTCTTCCTGTGCAGGATGACTTGTGACTCTTTTCATTTACCTTAAAACAGCAATAGACAAGCAGAAACTGATTTCAAATTTATAGTAAAATAAGACTCATTAAACAATAGGTAATATGGCACATACTGTAGCTACATTTGTAATAATGATGTTTTCTTGTACAGTAAATACAAAGATTTATTCATTACTATGCAAAGAGTAGAATTTTTGTGTTTGTGCATAAGTACAATTCTTAATTGGGATTCAGTTGAACATTCATCTAAAGATACTGTAATACACAGAGTCTCTGTCTAAAGTAACGCTATATTACATCGGTAACTCTTAAAGTCTAATTTGTTAACTAATTAATGTATTAACATGAACTAACAATGAGCAATACATTTGTTATTTATTAATCTTTGTTAATTTTAGTTAATAAAAATCCAGCTGTTCATGTAAGTTCACAGTGCATTAACTAATGTTAACAAATACAACATTTGATTTTAATAATGTATTAATGTTGAAATTAACATTAACGTAAAATTAATTAATAAATGCTGTAGAAGTATTGTTCATTCTTAGTTCATGTCAACTAATTAAAAAACTTATTGGAAAGTGATACCAATACAAGGAAACAGACCCACTGAATGACAGGTCAGTGACACACAAAATGCCATACATTAAATAAATGGAAAAACTGGTTCATTGAGAGTTCCTTTGGTTCTAGTCATGGTCCGCCTACGTTTATCAGGAGTACATAAAACTGGGATATGCAGTTCAGCATCATTGTGTTCTGGTTTGAACCGTTGCAGAGAGAATCACTGTGGTTCAGCAGCATTTCATCTCGGGTAAAATTACTTCTTCATTTATCCCATCTACTCACTCTTTCTACTGCTTTTGTTATCAATCGTTTTGTGATATTAGCTAATTATGTCAATATGAACATTTTAATTTGGGATTGTGGGGTTTCTCTGGGTTTGTGGAATACACACTGTAAATACACTATACTCAAATATTACTTAAAGTTTTTACTTAATAAAACTCAATAACTGATTGTATTAAACAGAACTCAAAATGAATGAGTTACAGAAAGAGATTGGAGTTAAATTAAAGATTGTGATTTTATTATGCACTATGATTAAGTTATTTTTTTTTTCTTTCTTTTATTATTATTTTAAGTTGATTTTGTTTAATTCAGTGGTTTCTAATCCTGGTCCTGGAGAAAATTCGCAGAGCGGTGGGTCCCACCACTGGTTTAAATTAAATGTTATCGGTACCACTTTAATTTAGGGTCCAATTCTCACTATTAACTAGTTGCTTTTAAGCATGCATATTACTAGGATATTGGCTGTTTATTAGCACTTATAAAGCACATATTAATGCTTTATTCTGCATGACCTTATTCTACATCCCTTAATCCTACCCAAATACAACTACCTTACTAACTATCAATAAGCAGTGATTAGGAGTTTGTTGAGGCAAAAGTCATATAGTTTATAGTCAATAGTGAGAATTGGACCCCAATCTAAAGTGTTACCCACTTCATTTTAAGGGGTCCTTGTTACAGTGTAATTACATTTAAGTAATGAATATTAATTAATAACATGTCCTTACTATAGAGTTCTGGTTAGGAATAGGGTTTCGAGTTAGTTGCTAAATGCTTTCCTGTAGCTCAGTGGTTAGAGCATGGCACTAGCAATGCCAAGGTCGTGGGTTCAATCCCAGGGATTGCACATACTCAGACAGAAATGTATAGTATAATGCAATGTAAGTCATTTTGGCATCTGCCAAATGCGTAAATGTAAATGTAAGTTGCTTCATAATTATTCATAATTCACTGTTATTACAACGTATATGTAACAGATGTAAGAAGAAACACTTTTAAGGCAGTTGGTTTCCTCAAATGGTCTGACTTACCTTAACTCGTTGGGTTTTACAGTGGTAGTTGCAGCTTTATTAAATGTAAACAACAAAGATTTTGCAAAACAATCTTCTAAACAGCAAATGCACAGTTTAAAATTTTATAGGTAATTGTGCAAAATATATTTTTAGCTATTTTAAGAGTGTATAAAATATAGCAATATAATACAATAAAAATATAATACATATAATACAGAAAAACAACTATTGCCAAAATGGCTCTATCTATCTATCATATACTTTATATATAGTTATATACTTTATAGGTAACACTTTACAATAAGGTTCATTCGTTACCTTTAGTTAACTACATTAGTTAGTATTAGTTATAAATCTTTGTTTTTGTGTGAATTTCAACATTTAGTAATACATTATTAAAATCAAGAGTTGTATTTGTTAACATTAGTTAATGCACTGTGAACTAACATGAACAAACAATGAACTGCTGTATTTGTATTAACTAATGTTAACAAAGATTAAAAAACAGTAAAAAAAAATTTATTGCTCATGGTTAGTTAATGTTAGTTAATACATTACAATAAGATTCATTTGCTAACATTAGTTAAAGTGTTACCACTTTATATATACTTATATACTTTGTTCATTTTACAGATCACTTTGACATTTTCAGGAGCCGTCTGCCACAATGAGGTTCCTAATCTCACGTGCGTTATTACTCCTGTTGACTAATGGTAAGAGTTTCATTAATTAAAATCCTTCATTTCTTCCACTTTCAATTCTTTACTTTCATTTGCAAAGAAAGATGGGGTAAAAGGCTTCAGCCACAAAATGTTTGGAATTTGAAACCTTCATCAACAGCACACCTTAAGGAAATTAATTATTGCTGGCATGTGTCACACGTCATCTAAAAAAAAACTGAATTGTGCACGGCAGGTATTTGTTTCCTGCAATTATAATTTGAAGTTACTATATTGTATTATCTTTCAATAATAAAATTGCTTAATTTTTACTCACTTTTTGTTAATATTGTATTAGTTTGTAAATATATTTTTTCATCAGTTTTTTTTTTTTGTTTAGTCTTCATTGGGAAAAAAATTATTGTTCAATTTACTTAATTATAATGAGTAATTATAATAATTTTTTTTTTTTTTTAAATTAAAAAAATGCATAAAGTTTTCTGTGAAAGTTTTCTGTAGGTTTAGGGGTAGGGGTAGTGTAGGGGGATAGAATATATTTTTATACTTACTATTTTTGTGGGAACCATGACAGAATTTGTTTTTCAGGATTCTTTCTTGAATAGGAAGTTCAAAAGAACAGCATTTATTTAAAATGTTACACTTATAAATTACTGTCACTTTTGATCAATTTCTAATAAAATATAAATTTCTTTAAAATCGTTCTGTTTTGACCCCAATCTTTTGAAAGGTAGTTTAAAATTTCTAAATGAACTTCATCTTTTCCTTCATGACAGTTGCTTTCAGCATCAGTGTTGATCCTTGTTCCAACTATGAATCCCTGGATCGTCCCTGGAGAGCCACAAATGAAAGTGGATTGTGGATTTGTGATGGCTCTTTCTCTTGGAACGGCTGGTACCGATTTTTCTACAATGGAATGGACATCCGAATGCCAGAGAGCTGTGTTAGTGGAAGCAGCTGTAACACGGACATCAGTCTGTGGCTCAACGGTTCCCATCCTCAGATAGAGGATGGAGTGGTGACCAGGGAGATCTGTGGGGCGAGTCTTTTGAATGGTAGCTGTGATGATCGATTCTCACCCATCAGAGTCAAAGCTTGCCCAGGCGATTACTATGTCTATGAACTTGTGAAGCCACAATATGGGTGTTCAGCATACTGCACTGGTACTGTGTTTTTTTTTGTTGTTGTTGTTGTTTTTTTTCCAGCTTTTCATAACGTATGTGTTTTGTGAACTTTAATTTTCCCTAAATTTTGCCTTAATTTTTACCCTCTTTTTAGATATCAGCACAATATCCCAGACAGCTTCCACTGCAAGTCCAGCTATGATTACTGGATCCAGCCTTACCATGTGTAGGTTGCCATATACTATCAAATAATGAATCATGTACATTGAAATTAGACAATTTTTCTTTTGAAATTTGTCATCATTTATTCATCCTTATTTCTTTCCAAAACTGTATGCATTTCTTTCTATACGGAACACAGAAGATATTTTGAAGAAAGATGGTAACCAAAAAGTTTTGATAACCATTGACCCGCATTGTATGGACATAAAAAACAATTCGATGTTTCTCAAATATCTTATTTTATGTTCCACAAAAGAAAGAAAGTTAATAAAGCTTCTAATTCTTAGAGAAAATCATTTGGGTTATTTTACCCAAAAATGAAAATAATGTCATTTATTACTCACCCTCGTGTCGTTCCACACCTGTAAGACCTTCATTCATCTTCGGAACACAAATTAAAATATTTTTGATTAAATCCGATGGCTTAGTGACGCCTGCATAGCCAGCAATGACACTTCATCTCTCAAGGTCCATAAAAGTACTAAAAACATATTTAAAACAGTTCATGTGAGTACAGTGGTTCTATGTTAATATTATAAAGCGACGAGAATACTTTTTGTATGCCAAAAAAAACAAAATAACGACTTTTCAACAATATAGTGATGGGCGATTTCAAAACCCTTCAAATCCCTGCTTCGGGATTTCAAAACATTTCAAAACAGCTTCGGAGCTTTACGAATCAAATCAGTGAATCGGAGCGCCAAAGTCACGTGATTTCAGCAGTTTGGCCGTTTGGAGATCCAAATCACTGACTCGATTCGTAAAGCTCCGAAGCAGTGTTTTTAAATTATTTTTTGAAAGTATTCTCGTCGCTTAATAATATTAAGGTAGAACCACTGAACTCACATGAACTGTTTTAAATATGTTTGAGTACCTTTATGGATCTTGAGAGATGAAGTGTCGTTGCTGGCTAGGGCCTCACTGAACCATCGGATTTCATCAAAAATATCTTAATTTGTGTTCTGAAGATGAATGAAGGTCTTACGGGTGTAGAACGACATGAGGGTGAGTAATAAATGACATTATTTTCATTTTTGAACTAACCCTTTAACTCTATAAGATATAGACGAGACCACACACTAATATATCTATCATTATAGCGATTGTTGTTGGTCTGAAATGAATAGGACTTTAGAGTCATGAGAATTCCAAAACACGTTACCATAGTATAGTACAGTGGTCTTTTCACAAGTTTTTTTTTTTTTTTCAAACAGTAGGCTACCAAAATAAATATATACCATATTGTTAGAATGTGATTTTTTTTTTTCTCCCCAGCTTAGCATAAGTCACACAACTTGTCCATGTTGGCACCTGCTAATTTCACTAGCTTCAAGCAAGTGACATATGAATTTGCACCACAGTGACACATTTAGCATTTGCTTTTCTTTGTTGTTTGTGACTAATATGGTGTATGCATGTATAAGAACCTCTCACTGGTACTAAATTGTCAGGATTTTAACTTGTTTCTTTTGGTTTCATCAGCTGCCATCAACTCTGATTATGACCCATGCTACAACTACAGCACTCTCGACAACTACTGGAGAAACACACTCAATTACTGGTATATGTATGGATATATATCTGGACATGATGACGCTCGTGTTGAATGGGATGGCTGGTATCGACTCTTCATTAATGGATCGAGTGCTCAGATGCCTGAGTGGTGTTTCAGTTCACTGTCATGTGGAGGTTATAGTTCTCTGTGGCTCAATGGCTCTCATCCTCAGCTAGAAGACGGAGTTGTTTCTCGTGACGTCTACGGCTCTGTTAATGGCCAGTGCAGTTCCTACAGATCTGACCCAATCCAAGTCAAAGCTTGTTCTGGAAATTATTATGTCTACAAACTAATAAGGCCAAAGCCATCAATCCCAGTGCCTGTGTACTGTGCAGGTAAATTCACTCTCCTTCATGTTTTACATACCATGAATTAGATTGTCACCTTTCATGTGACAACTGCATTTACAGACTTGTTAATGCTAAATGGTATTAATCGTGTAGTCTTGGACTTATTTAATCCACAATACATATGATGCACTCTTTATATCTTCACTGTAGTTACAATCAACACTCCAAATACTGATCCCTGCGACAACTACACCAGTCTGGATCAGCCTTGGAGAGCCACGGACAATTCTTACATCAGTAATATGTGCGATTATAATGTCAACTGGAATGGCTGGTACAGGCTGTTCTACAACGGTCAGAGCGTCCAGATGCCAGAGTCATGTGTTAATAGTGGCATGTGTGGTACTTCTAACCCACTGTGGCTCAACGGTCCTCACCCACAGCCAGAAAATGGAGTGGTGACCCGGCAAGTGTGTGGTTCCACATGGAATAACTGCTGTGGTTACAGATCTCATCCCATACAAGTGAAAGCCTGTCCAGGAAACTATTATGTGTATGAGTTTGTCAGGCCACTATTGTGTGCATCTTACTGTGCAGGTAAATCTATTTTCATCCTTGGTTTGGGAATTTTTTTAGGTTGTGTTTGAAAATAATGGACTTTAATGTAAAAAAAAAAATGTTCCTGGTAACAGATGTCACAAGCCTTAACATCCCATCTGCATCTACAACATCATCTACAACAACAGTGCCAATCCTACTCCTACAATCCATTACTGAGCCTGTTAGTGTCCCAGGTAAGGTATTGTATTTTTTCCCTAATGTAAAATAAATAAATAAATAAAGACCAACGTCTTTAGATTTAGTTATAACTTTAATTTTCCTAGAACATTGCTGGAGGATTTTATGTGATAGTCTGGTATATAGACTTCCAAACTAGTTTTTGTAAATACAATAAAGTTAGTAAGTTGGTAGCCACCACAGTCATTTAAAAAAAAAAAATACAAATAAAAAATAACGCAAAGTGAAATTATTATTATGGGGTTATGGAAAATTACCATGGTAGTCTAGTCAGATACACAATGCTAACATGAACTGTTAATGACACACGGACACACTGATCCTGATCCTTACTAATTTACATAATCATAATCAACATAACTACGACGTTGCATGCTCGTAATTTATTTTGCTTTATATAGTGAAGAAATATATAGCACGCGCCTCCGCATTTGCGCGTGCAATTGAAGAGTGCTTTCTACAAGCATCTCACAGGACAAGAACGTTTGTTTTTCTGAGGTGAGAGACTTTTTATTTCGTAACAAGTAAGTTACGAAAATAACGTTTGAATGATGACACAAACTCGTTATTCCAGTTTATTGGTTCGCTGACTCACTTTCGTTTATCAGTTTCTTGATGATGACTGAACAATGAATTTAGATGTAAGTTAGGATTGTTTTAAACGTTACTAAAATAATTAACTTGTATAAAATCGAACAGAACGTGTTTACACTGTTTTTGTTTCTTTACTCAAAATTTAGTAAAATTATGTTGATTAGCCTACATTTACGACATTAAGCTTATTACATTTAAATGTAAACTTATTCAGTTCTAAATGTTTAAATGTTTTTCAATGTTTTTAATGTTTTAAAAGCCATAGACTGTTGTGAGGGCACTGATTTTGTGGCATAGGCTAATTTAGCCTACTTTATTATATACAGTATCCTACTTAAAATAGGCCCAGCCTAGGTCTAAATAGGCCTTGTATGGTGCAGAGGAGGTACAGAATAAATTTCGGAAACATAAACATTAGTTGGCTCTTTTGAATGATTCATTAAACAATGGATCAACACAAGACATGACTTACTGATGTAATGTTGCAGCAGGTTTGCATAAATATGTTTTAGAATTTAACTATTAAAAAAACATTAGCTGAACGTTGTTATAATAATGCAAAACTTGTTAGCTTTTCTAAATTGTCTTTTCTAAGTGAAAAGATTCTCTACAATGTTCTGTGTATAACTCATGTCTATATATAATTTCAGTTATTTATTTGTTTAACTGTTTTTTTTTTTTTTTTTTTCCACAGCCCTCCCCTTTGACCCCTGCAATAACTACACTGTGCTGGACGATCCTTGGAGAGCAACAGACAATCGGTATAGCTTCGGTTTGAAGTGTGACATTTCTGTCAAGTGGGTCGGCTGGTATCGTCTCTTAATTCATGGCCAGAGTGTTCAGATGCCAGACACATGTGTTGATCAGCTAAGCTGTGGTACTCATGCCCCACTGTGGCTAAATGGTTCACATCCACGAGTCGAGGATGGAGTGGTCACCCGAGGTGTCTGCGGTCACTGGAACAATGACTGCTGCCATTTCCAATCCGATCCTATTCATGTAAAAGCCTGTCCAGGCAATTACTATGTCTATGAGTTTGTTAGCCCAGATTCCTGCTTTCAGGCCTACTGTGCAGGTAAACATAATTTGCATTCACCTATGTAGGCTATGTGTATGTGTAGTATTGTATTACGTCTATAGTTTGTTAGACCATAGATGTACAGTAAATACATTAACATGCACCTTTTGTACATATGTAATTGATATTTGTATCTGTTTATTAATTTATATTCATTAAATGTTTTGCAGATGTTAGGAACATTACCATCAACAAACCTACTGTCACTCCAAAGACAACCATGGCTGGTAATGTAGTATGCTTAGCAATGCCCTCTACTATGGAGTGCCAAAGCTGTCTAAATAATTAATAAATAAATAAATATATATAAATATAAATATAAATAAATATGTAAATAAATATACAAAGAAATATTACAGATATTAATATTACAAATATTAAGTGTATGTTTACTTTTCCTTATTTAGGTATAAATGTATTTTTTCCACATTTATTGATTTTTATTTATTTCTACATTTCTACATTTATTTATGTTCATATTTATTAATTTCTACATTTCTTTGTCTGTATGGTAATGAGGGGGCGTGTTTTACCTCAAACATAGTAATTGAGCTCAGAGTGGCAAGGGCAAAGCTTTGAGGCCACAGTGACACCTTGTGGTGTGACTAAACAAAATACAAGAAATGCAGACACCTCTTTGCATGTCGCTTTCATCTGATTAGTCAACAAAATACTGCAATGAAATACCATCTTCTTACTGCAACCGCAAGCTTATAATACATTTTCAGCAGAAGAGATGTGACAAGTGTGCCAAACTGTTTACGAGAATCAATAAAGAAATCTTTTCTCGGCTGATGCTTGTCATTGACAAAGTACTTTATATAGGTACTTTAGTACTTTATATAGGCAAGCAGATGAGCCCAGAATATAAATGAAATGTGCTAAGCACTTTGCGTTCATATTTTGGGCTCATCTGCTTTCCTGAACATAGGCCCATTGTTAAAGGTGCAATATGTAAGATTTCTGTCCGCTAGAGGTCGCTAGAGGCCTATTCAAAATAAAGGCGTAGCTTGATGACTGCAAATTTGAGCGCGGAATCTTGGGACATGTGGTCTTCACATCACAGCCTGTGGAAACAATCGGGATAGGACTCGGGAAGAAATCATGTTCATGGATGCGATTATTAACGTTACTGTAGTATGAAACAGAGCAGGACCGAGTGTTGTGTGAGCTGAACGAGGCCGCTGGAGCGATTGCGCAACACACGCCTCACGAGCAGAGGAACTTTTATTATGCCGCAGTCGCCGGTGCCGCTTCCGCTTTTCCGGTCATGAGTATGAGGTAACGCAACTCTGTTTATCATATTAGATACATTTGAGAGTGTTGAAAATAATGTTATAACGTTACTCTGTGCGTTCGCTCGGTGGCTGCTGCGAGACACTTGTTTGAGACACACTGCATTAAGATTTTAGATCGATTTTAGAATATCATATTAAATGCTAGATGGCTTGTGTTGATAAATGGCATGCAATTAATTTTAAAACGTATTGTATGATGGAGAAAATGCTGTATTACTGTTACTAAAAATAAAGCTGCATCTGATTATGCTATGTTAGCTACTTGACAAAATAGTGTTTTTCTCTAAGGCATGGTAAAAGCATGGTACTCGCAAAAAATCAAGAAAATTAGATTTAAACAATAAGACTAAACATGTTGAGCTATATAACAACAATTAGTTTTCTGTCTATAAACATAACCAAACAGTTGTTCCCTTGTCTATTAAAACATGTAATATATTTAAGCGTCTTTGGTGTTTCCATGGTTTTTACAAAATAAACCGGAAACCGAGGGTAACGCGGTATGACGCAATTGACAGGTGACTCCTCACACGTCCCGGAGCCTTGGTTAAAATTGCAATTTTCTCACGATTTACAAATAGTTGGAAACATTTGGGATATTTTAAGTACTCAAGTGAACAAAATATATAACACTGGCCTAGTGGTTTTTCGATATTTTTCTGCAAAAATCTTACATATTGCACCTTTTAACACAGTGTACACTGAATTTACTTCAATATCACTGTCTTGGTCCATTAAGCCACGTTAAAATTTTTCTGTGATTTTCTCTGCAAGGAAAATGTTTAACATGTAAATGAACTTGTTGCGTTCATATTCTGGGCTCTTCTGCTTGACTGTACATAGTATGTTTTTTTTTTTTAAAGTTATGTACTGAATTTGGTCTTTTATACTGCACATGCTTCTAATATAAGATCTGTTAAAGATGCGGTTTCTGTTTATGTGTGCCAAGGCATTCTAGAAATCCCGGCCAGATGATTTTTTTTACGGACATGTCCGGGATAAAGAGCATGTGTATGGTTACCATATATACATTCAGTTACTTTGATATTAAATGACTTAAACCATGATGTAGGAATTTGGCCATATTGCCCATCTCAAGTCAGTCATTCCTTGTGTGACTTGCAAAGGCATGTCCGCACACCTCTTGCATTTTGGTTGGTCACACCACAAGGTGTCACTGTGGCCTCAAAGCTTTGCCCTTGCCTAGACCAGCACTCTGAGCTTGACTGCTATATCTGGGGTAAAACACGCCCCCCTCATTACCATACGGACAAAGACATGTAGAAATAAATAAATATAGAAATAAATAAATGTAGACATAAATACATATATAATAAATACATAAAAGTGGAAATAAATACATGTATAAATTAATGAAAAAATAAATAAATGTGGAAAAAATACAATTATACATAAATAAGAAAATAGAAGAATAAATACATTTGTGTTTTTTTTCATTTCTTTGTGTATTTATTTTTGTTTTTTACATTTATTTATTTATTTATTATTTCAGCAGCTTTGGCATTCCATATTCTACTGACTTTTGATGTTTTCACGGGATATATCATGAAGATCTGTGTTATTCATTAGTGGTGTGTTTGTGTCTGTAAATGTACTGTAGATAAAACAGTGTTTTACATGCAACTAGTTCCTTTGCAGACCTATATATGTATATATATATTTAAATCATAAATATTTAAATTAATCCTATTTTTCCTGTTTTGGTTTTCGTAACAGTGGCTGTTGACCCCTGCTACAACTACACAGACCTGGATGAACCTTGGAGAGCAACCAACAATAGCTATTCATACAATTGTGATGCTAAAGTCAGTTGGGTTGGCTGGTATCGTCTCTTCCTTCAGGGTCAAAATGCTCAGATGCCAGAAACATGTGTTGATGAGTTGAGCTGTGGCACTGTTGCTCCACTGTGGCTAAATGGTCAACACCCAAGAGTCCAGGACGGGGTGGTCACTCGACATGTCTGCGGCCACTGGAACAATGACTGCTGCAATTATGAATTTAGGTCAATGAAAGTGAAAGCCTGCCCTGGCAATTATTATGTATATGAGTTCATCAACCCAGTGTTCTGCTATGCAGCATACTGCGCAGGTAAATGTATTTACATTCACCCTTGCATATGTCAGTGTATTTTATGTATGTGACTAATATTTATCCAGAACTTTTCAGGAACAAGTCTAGTTGTGTCTCTGGGTAAAGGTGATAAAACAGAGTAGAATGTATAATCCCCAATTTAGCATCATTACCAAAGGAAACTTGATGAAGATAATCATGACAATGATTATCTAACAACGATTACTTAAACAACTAAATAAATAGCAAATATCATAACAATATTAATAATTAAAGCTATACTATGCAACTTAAAAAAAAAAAAACTAGGCATCTTTTGGTTGTCTCAACTGGTCCTCTGCATGGATGAATGTGTTTTGCGGCTCGGGCATACACATGGAAATTGCTATTGTTTTTACTTATTGGAAACACTGATGTTTTTAAAATGAAAGATGTAACAAAAGTTTGCATTTCAAGTCCTTGACATTAGACACGATTGCTAGTCTGACAAGGCCAAATGTTATATAATGAACTCATGCTAGATCAATTCAGTAAAATATCTTACAAA